>JAAONU010000008.1:37948489-38509094 GCA_012932295.1 Cyclina sinensis
ATTATTTCCTTGATATGAAAATTATTTGTGCAGGGTTGAAAGACTGAAAGTTTACCGTTTTGGAACACATTGGTTCTGTTACAAGGAACAACATACGAGTGGTGGACTTTACCTAAACATACTTGACCGATAATCACCCACCCTAAACCAAGACGCTAGGCAAAGAGGGCTCCTTGTGACCCCTTAATCTGGTCGTGATCATGATGTGCAGCGCTTAGATCTCAGCCAATGAGTAATAGTATGTTTGCCTTCTCATCGAAGGATGGCATTTCAGATGCTGTACCCTTCAAATGACTAAAGTGCGAAGCAATTTCCGGGGTAGGATTGTCGTTTTATGCGTTCGGGATTTCTGAACTCTCTAAAAGTGGGAATAAGAGATATCTGTAGGTACCTTCAACAGCTTCAACCACAGTCAAACGCCTTACTACCATTCATAACGGAATGACTTGAACACGAGTACAGTATAAAGTCAGAAGGGGTTCCAGAAGTATTAAGCCTAAAGAACAATTCAGGTTTAGCCAGAGACCGGTTGCTCTGATCATTTAAAATTGCGTATGTTCTCAATCTATTCTGGGGGTTAAAACTGCAGAAAATATCTACTAGAACTATTTTGTCACATGACCAAGCACAGATTTGAGTACACCTACTATCAACTACCTGTTCATTAGAATTGGTTCGCCCCCGCCATACACAAGTGGACCTGAAGACGTGCCCTGTGCTTGCGGACCTCGGACTGTGTCTTGCACCCACGAATCTAGTCCGGTCTTAATACCCTGTGACCCTGAAACCTGTTCTGTTCATGCATCAAGGAAACATGCCTATCACTTTTGCAAATGTCACACTTCACCTGTTTTGCAATCAGACGACTTATGTGCAGTGGTTTCTAAACAACGGAAGCATAAGTGACTATTCTTAACTAATTTCTATCTTTCAGAAACAGATTTGGTCTTTAAGATACGGCACTCATGCAGAGGATGGTTCGCTCTATGAATTGGACATCGAGTGGTACCAGTCTGGTCTGGATCAGTCTGACCCAGGTCAGATACCTTGTTACTTTATGATCTAACATCAGTTCTCATTGATCTGGTATTAAAACCTAATCGCTTTGCAGCCTGAAAGCGCGAGATGTCTGAGGAAGACTGACTATCATAACTAAAACTAGGGTCACTCCTCATGTTACACAGAGTACGGACAAATTCAACAAAGTATGTAAAAGGTGGAAAGGCTACCCCATGTGTAGTTTTGTAGTTTGACGCTTTAACAGTCCAACGTTCTTGCAAACCATGTGAAAGTTTTGATCCGATCGATTTAACACCAGTTGAACAATCATAATGACTAAACATAGTGGCAAAAAGATAATTCTCTTTCCGTGACTCAATTTCAGACAGTAAGTCTAAAAGTTCAAACATCTTGTTCTCTTTCGCTAACGTTGTATGCTTGGGAAAACTTCCAATTCTGTGTCTGATTGACTGTTCAATTATTTTTGGGCAACCAAACTGGTCTTCAAGTCTTTGCCAATCCTAGTTAAAGGGTACCGAAAGTCAAAAATTCCGAATGTATATTTTAAATCAACTCCTCGTCTTATTTCATAATCTAAGATATAACGAAAACCTACGATCTCCAAATACATAAATTTTTACTTTAAAAATCTAAAATTGAGGTTGCCACTCTGTTTATGGACGGCGCCATTGTTGCAAAAATACATGGCGAGAGAAAGCGACACTTAAGATTTGTGACGTAACTGTGTCAACTTGAGAATGGCGGAAGTGTACACATCGTGATTCTTAGAATTCATCTAAATAAATTGTTGTCAGATTAACGCTGGTTGTCAATGGTTTTGCTATTCAATATATTACGTGACTTTTACCAAAAAGTCTGGATATAATTAAATCACAAAACATTTTTTTCAGTATCGTTTTTTTTTTTGTCTGATTTATACTTTTAGGTTTAAGGTTGTTTTACCAACGTTAAAATAAAAATAAAGTCGTGATTAACTTACCTAGTGATCCGGCGAATGAAAATCGGTGCTAGTGACTGGTATTACATTCACTGCATTCTTTACTTTTAATCCTAGGTTAAACATTTTTCACTCGAGGAAAAAAACAGACCTTACTTCGATATATTTCAGTCTGACGTTTGCACATATATATTTTAAATAAAGTTCGAAAAATTCAGTACCGAATCTCTAGAGTAATGAAATTTAATTCCTAATAACATTTCCAAGTGTAAAAGTAAATTGTCCTTATCAAACTCCAATGCTAACAGGACGTCAATTATAACTAAGCAATTATCGTAATGTGATTGCATAATAGCCGGTGACATATCCGTGTTTGGATAAGCCACTGTTAATTGTCGTTTGATCTTCGAAGACCCGTTATAGTTGGTTGCTTTCATGATTGACCTAATTTGTCTGTCATGAAAAAATTGCAGCAGGCTAAATAATAAGTTGTCATTATGATACTAATTTACTGGTTTTTAACAGAGTCACCTGAGTTAACGCCGATTATAATTTAACTGAATTTCGTAATTCGCATAGTAAATCTGTGAAGTGAAAACAATTTCGGTGGAACCAATGCGTACAAATTATTTATCAAAAAAATACAAAATAAGCCATTGATTTATTTAGCATATTTTCATGCAACAAATTGGCATTCATCTGATAATTTTACCTATCGTAGCAGTTATTTGATTAAGAAAACATAACTATGTCACAGCCTAAATTACCACGTCACAATATGGGGCGTTCCATCGGTCGGCTGATGATGAAAAAATTGCTAATTTTGATTAAGCATTTCTAAGTAAATATTCTTTCAATATTCGTAAACATTTCAAAACTTAACAATAAACGCACAAACTTTATTCTGGTGTCGTTTGAATTTGTGACTTTCGTTTCCCTTTAACCCTTTTTCTGGATTTCCTGCATTCGCTGTTCATATTGCTGTGGCTTGCTTTGATGACTTTGGACCCAACCATTTCACCAATAGATCCATCTGCTCAAACAGTATCACACTGAATTCTTTAACTATACTGTTAAATGTGTTTTTTTCCATGTTAAGAATGACTCAGCCCTGTCGTCAAATTTTGTGAATCTAGCTAAGAGTATCTCTTTCTTTAATGGGAACTGAGTAAATATATTTATTTGTGTGTGTTCATTTTGATGTAGCATTTGATGTGGTGGGGTGAATGCTGGAACTTCTGGGTTTAAATTTGTTTCAATTGTCATGTTCTGTATATAATCTGCAACTTTGGTGTTGGGATTTTCACAACCTGAACTGAGTAACTGTTCTTCTTCTAAAACATCTGCCTCAGCCAACACTTCATCGGCTTATTTCTATTCTCTCAAAAGCCGGAGTTTCTACATCGATTCTTTGTCGTCGGGCAGCAAGCTGTGACTGATCCTGCATTACCATTGTGTTTTGGTTTTAAGTTCGAGGACATTCCAGGTTCGAGATACAACTGTTTCTGCTTTGTTACGCTGTCCCTTAGATAAGTTACTGTATTTATCTTTTCTATATGACCAACAAAAAGTTCCTGCAATTTCTCTTTTGCTTCAGCTGTCTTCGTGTTTTGCAAGAATTCACAAAAGTTGTTGTTCATTGTGTTGGATATGTCTTATTTCTTTACAATTTCAGTTTGGATCTTTTCTAATCTGGATGCTTCATAAGAACAGATGTCCTCTTTTGTCAGTTGTAGTAATGATTCCCAAGAAATTTTAAGTTTTCTATCATAGCTTGCAATTCGGTCTTCGTACATCGCCATGCCTTTCACCGTCAATTTTCTTGTTCTTTTCTCTCTCATTCACACTCGATGTATTGCTACAGTCTTTTTACTGTCACGACCTGTAGTATGAGGGGCTTATATTGGCGATCAGATAACCACAAACCCAAATATTCAAGTTTTACTGATTTATTGGAGTTGAATTGGTAAAAAGTTACATACAGAAAAAGAAACAAAAATACAATGACTGTTTGAAACCTCAAGTGTAAGGGTTAAGTATACGACTATTATACAATTAATAAGATTACATAATAGAATGAAAAACTTATAAATAATGCTATAAAAACTAAATCTTGATGTAAGTTATGAGTTCGTGTAATCTTAACAAAATGTTTTTACAATGGTGACTAAATTACGAAATAAGTACGAAATACTTCAGTACGAATATGTGAATTTAAGATCTTGATTTTCAACATTTTATAATTGACGTGAGGTATATTACTTTCCAAACAGAATAAAGAGTAAATAATAATTCATATAAAACGATCCACTTACACTGTAGGGGGTCAGTAATAACTAGAATTGTTTGTTTTGATGTGCGTGGATTTACGCGGTAAACAACCGTCTAAGATAAGATACAACTACATCAAATCAGCTCTTACTTCCCTTGTCTAAAACGACACAGTCATTTTAATTAGATTTATCACGAACGTAACTAATATTAACTAATAAATCTAGATCTCGTTAGAAGAAGTTAAAATCTAGCTGTTTAAGTATACATGTATTTTATCATTGCTAGTGAAACTGAAATATTACAACATATTTACTAAAGTGAATGAATACATCCACCTATTAATCATTTTGTTCATCCGACGGTCCGTACATTTCATCTTGTCTAGTCGGTAACAACAACCCGTAAATCAAAGGATTTATTTTTTACCACCCTGGAGCAAAACAAACCGGCTTTATCAGAACAAGAACACTCTAAAAAAACATTCAATCGGGAACAATATGGCTGAAATTCAAAAATGTTTTTAAACAATTTATATATGTTGATCAAAGGCTACCTCGGAACCCACAGCAGTGGAGCTTTTCCAAGGAATCATTTTGTCAAGGGTACTACTGGAAACAGTATGTACTGGCAAAATGATTCTTCTAAAATAAGGATAATTATTAGGAGACATTTATAACAGTGGAGTCAACGTTTTCTGTCTGACAGAACAGATTTAAGTGTGATGTGGGAACACAACAGCTTTTCCTGTACACAATGATAACCTGTTTTATTCTATAAACATACCAGTTCTTATCTTCTTTGATCCACGTTTGTACAATTACCTCAGTGGTAGGCTTGTTCCCCTCTGGTTAGGGGAATCGCCTCCGGGTCGAAGCGGTGATGGGTTCAATTCCTAAAGGTTCTTGGCCGTGTCCTTGGGCAAAGACACATTAGCCACGCATCCCCGACTTCGACCAGCTATGAATGGGTATTACGAGGGTTGATCCAGAAATAATGTCACTACCTTCATATTTTTTTTATTTCTTAAGGTATGGTATCGAAATTTCTATATGTTAGTTCTCTAAGACTTTTTTATTCACTGACCAAGTAGCGTTAAATTTGACCTTCACATATTTTCACTACACACTATCATAAAACCGTAGTGATGCATGGTCGCCGCGCGTGAAAAATATGCCGTGTTGTGGACTTACGATCTCAAATTAAAGTAAAAATTTGCTGAGTAACAATGCGCGAAATCATAGGATGTTATGATGACGTGACGTCATGAATGTCAGTTATCATGTGCTGGAATTCTATTGATGTGGTTTAAATTTAGCGTGCGTAACCTATGTTTGAAGTCGGGTGGTGCGTAAGCCAAAGATGTCAATATCCGACAAAACGCCACAACGGGCAATTATTCACTTCTGCTATAAACTCGGGAAGTCGCCATTAGATACGGTCTGCATGATCAATGAAACATACGGCGAAACTAAAGTGAACAGAAGGTTAGTGTATAGATGGTTCCAGCGATTCAATGACGGAGATGAGTCACTTGAGGACAAAGAGAGACCTGGAAGGCCAGTTGATGCACGATCGGATCACAACGTCAAACTTGTTTCAGACGCCGTCAATGAAGATCGACGTTCAACGATTAGAGCGTTATGGGAAGATCTTGATATGAGCTTCGGTACAGTTCAAAGAATACTACATGAAGACTTGAAAATGAGGCGGGTGAGTGCTTGCTGGGTTCCCCGGTTATTAAAAGATGAAGAAATGGCAACTCGTGTAAAGGAATCACAGCGATTTTTACGGCGGTGGAAGAAGGAGGGGTACGACTTTCTGAGACGAATCATAACAGCAGACGAAACATGGGTTTATTTCTTCGATCCGGAGTCCAAGATGCAATCGAGCCAATGGAAAAACATCGACTCGCCGCCTCCAAAGAAGGCACGCACCTGCAGGACCGTTGGAAAGCACATGTTTATTGTGTTTTTCGACATGGAGGGTGTTGTGTTATGCCATGCTGTTCCCAAGGGCCAAACTGTCAATGCAAAGTATTATTCGAAGGTAAGCGCTTTCATATTAAAAAAACACCACTTCCTGTTTTTGAATATGACTAATTCCTTTTAAGATTTTATGACAAATGATCGCTGATTAATATGCCTAGCTGCAATGTGGAGTCTACCCAATATTTGAGTGATTATAAATTTGCTCTACTGCAGGTGCTAACCACCCAACTCATGACTGCATTGCGTAAAAAGAGAAGACATTTCTATGAAGACATTGAGCGGTGTATCCTACATCACGACAATGCCACGCCTCATACGGCACGTGAGACAAGACTCACTCTTGATGTCATGGGAATGGAGACACTTCCGCACCCACCATACAGTCCGGATCTCGCGCCCTGTGACTTTGCCTTGTTTCCTTACCTGAAAAAACAGCTCCGTGGAACTAATTTCCAGACATTGGGTGAACTACAGCAAGCCTGCAACAAGACTTTCTCAGCTCTTTCCAGAGATTGGTTTGGGGATGTTTTCAGAAAATGGGTGTCCAGACACGAACGATGCGTATTGCATCAAGGACGGTACTTTGAAAAGGAGTGACAATCAAATAACCTAAACGACGTACGATTCAAATAACGTCCGTGACGTCGTTGGTGCGCGGCGCTAGTCAATACCCTGCCTCCTTAATTGTCCTATATTTCGAAAGTGGCAAGTCCGATTTAAATAATTTTTGCAGAGTAAACTTCAAAGATAATGAAGTGCTGCAGTACAAATTTTCCGTTTGATACGTCCATCAGAAAAGATTTCATCACGTCAGTGACATTACTTTTGGATCAACCCTCGTAGTAATGATTATCACTGAAGGAGCGATTTCAAAAAGCTTAAATAGCATTCGTCCAAAACGAACTACAAAGATTAGTTTTAACTGTAAGTAGCACCCTGTTTGCATCAAGTTGTTCATATCATTGCTTTTGTCATCTTTTCAAGCAGAAACAACGATGAATTTTCAAATTGCCCTAAAATGTAAATGTTGTAAAATCAAGAAAGAGTTACACCAGTATGATGTACTGGTCAGTAGTACAATGCTAATTTTTTGACAGGTTGGCTGGTGTCTGTTGTAAATCATGGATTTTGAGCTCTGATTTAAATGGTTTCTAAGGCAGTTTAAATGAAAAAATTGTGACTAAAAGTTGGATGTATTTGTTTGTGATTATATTCTCCAAGTGACTGTTGGATTATAAATTGTGAAAATTTGGTAAAAAGGATAAAAATACAGGAAAATAAGTAAGATTACAGACATTTAGTACATGTATTTATTGATAAAATCTTACTACACTTTTACGCTTGACTTCCTATTAGTACTATCAGTATTCATCCTTTGTTATTGAAGAGGATTAAATCTGTTATTAGAGTGGTGATATCTAACTGTATATACTACGGAGGCATATAAGGCCAATTGATTGTAATTCTATAGAGGCTCATTAAAATTGTTCAAAATGGGAGATGATCTTGTAAATTACCGTATTCGTATTGGTACATTCAAACCTGGAGTATATAAACCTAGAAAAAGTAATACATGTTATAATCCCAATACAAAGTTGCAAACAGATATTCACTACCGTATGTTTGCATGTTCCATCATTGCATTCATGTGCTTGGGTGGTGTGTACTCACTGTTGTTAGTAAAACAAAAGCTAATCCTATTATCAGGAGATGTTGAATCGAACCCGGGACCAGTGTCTGAGGACAGCGAAATAAGAATCCTTGCTGCAGTTAGTACGTTAGATTCTCGAGTCATGGACGAATTGAGAGAGATAAAGGCTGACATCGTGAAAATGAAAACTGATTTTCATCAAACTAAACAAGATGTTAATGATTTGAAATGTAACCAAAAAGCCATAATGTCAGAAATAGAATATTTAAAGGCTGATGTGTCAACTTTACAAGACGTAAGGGAGAATAGTGCTTTAGATGTAGAATATATTGCGGATAAGTTAGGTCGAGTTGAAGGTACGCTTAAATATATGGAAGCTGACCTGGAATATTTAGAACGTAATGCAAGAAAAAGTTCTATCAGGATTTTTGGATTAAACGAAAGTACAGATGAATCCTCTTCTACATTAAAATTTTTGACTGACGTAATGAAAGTTGCTTGTCCAACAGAAGATTGGACGAGCGATGACATAAAATATGTGTCTAGAGTAGGGAAAAAATCCTTGGAGCATGATCGAATGGTTTTGGCCACTTTATGGTTTGCTGATGACAAGTTCAAAATTTTCAAAGGCCGTGATGCACTTAGATCTTGTGGAATAAGAGTGAGCGAAGACTTAACAAGGAGACAACGGGAGAAACTGCAAAATCTTAAACATGTTGGTAAAGCTGGTTATTTCTATAAAGGAGAACTTCATGTTTTCGATAAGCCTGATGTAAAGAGCAGTCAACAGAAATCACAGATAGTTAAGAAGGGCCAGGGTCAGTTAGAAAACCTAAGTAATTTAGAACAAAACGTTACATCTGAAGTTGGAACTGTGTCCAACAATGACAATAACGTCTCAATGCATTCTGACCTCAGTAACGAAGAAAAGCAGCAATAGGAAGCCGGCCGAGGCCCTAATACTAACTCTTTTGTTCATTGCTTTTGCTGGAACATTGAAGGTCTTCAAAATAAACGTAAAGATGTTGATTTTATTACATTTTGTAAACAATATAATATTTCTGCTTTTGTAGAAACATGGGTGACAGACTATGATAATCTATGTTTAGATTCAATTTTTGGAGATTATATGTTTTATTTTGTTAAAGGTGTTAAAAATGCAAATGGTGGCAGAGCAATGGCAGAATTAATACTTTTGTAAAACAAAATTTATGTCGTTTTATAACTCGACTACTTCCAGACTGTGACTTCGGAGTATTTATTAAAATAGATAAAACCTTGATGGTCTCACATAAAGATCTTATTATGGGATTTGTTTATTTACCTCCCTATCAATCTCCTTTTTATAATCGACGACCTCTAAAGGGCATAAAAATGCTAGAAGATACTATTCTGCAACTAAATATTAATTCTGCAACTGACATTATTTTACTTGGTGATTTTAACGCTAGAACCGCTGAAAAGTCTGATTGTATTTATGTTTCTTGCAATTCAGTTGAACTGGATGCATATCAAGAAATTTTTGAGGAAGTAATTGATAATAAGCGCGTGTCTTGTGACAAAAAGATTAATTCTTTTGGAACAGATTTGTTAGATTTTTGTAAGTCATATGCTTTTTATATAGCAAATGGTCGTTTGTTTAGTGACAAAGACAAAGGGCATTTCACTTTTATTAGCCACACCGGATGTAGTGTAGTGGATTACCTACTTTATTCTGCTGATGTTTTGCAGATACTAAATGGTTTTAGTATTGTAAATAGAACTGAGTCTTCTCACTTACCCATATCATGTGTAATTGATTCTTTACTTGAAGTTAGCAAGGATACCACGGATGTTGGTTATTTAACAAAAGAGAGGTATCATTTCACATCTGACCACATCGAAGAGTTTAGGAGAGGTTTGTTGACAATATTGACTACAGATTTTGTTTCTCAATTTTTAATTGAAATTATAGACTTCTTGTCTAACTTAAGCGAAATTATAAAAAAAGTTTAACCATATTCTATATGTTAGTGGTCGTTGTTGTCTTAAACCAGGCAGATTTATTAATGTAGCACAGCATACTTGGTTTGACGAAACATGTAAATCTATGAAATATTTTAAAAAAAGAATGTTACGTATTTTCAGAAGGAACAGAAACGATGAGAACCTACAACAATATTTGAATGCAAAAATTGAATTTAGAAATATCTGTAATGAGAAACGTAGCTCATTTTTAAAAGAAAATTTACACAGTCTGATTGATTCATCAGCCAGTCCAAAATCATTTTGGAACAAATTAAAACAGATGTGCAGTACAAAACACCAAACTAAATGCGATATCTCTCTTAGTGAATGGAAAACTCATTTTGAAAATTTGTTTAGTGCTGAGGATGTTTCTAATGCTGAGACAGATGTCAATATTTTACCTGAAGTTATTGAAAATGAAATCGAAGAGTTTTTGTTTAATACTGAAATAACTGATGATGAAATATTAAGAGCAGTAAATAGTTTAAAAACAGGTAAAAGTGCAGGTGAAGATGATCTTATACCAGAATTTTTCATAAATGGTATAGATTTGATTCTTCCTATAGTAAACAAATTATTCAATAGATTGTTTAAGACCTGTACTTTTCCTGAATCATGGAGTAAGGCAATAATTATTACTATTCATATAAAGGGAAGTGTACATTTACCTGATAATTATAGAGGTATATCTCTTCTTAGTATATTTAGTAAGATTTATACAAGTATTCTTACACGTAGATTAAATTTTTATGTTAATATTTTTGATAAAATCAGTGAACCCCAATCGGGTTTTAGAGAAGGTTATTCGACGGTGGATAATGTTTTTATTTTACAAGCAACCATTAACAAACAGTTGTCCAAACAAGGCGGTAAACTTTATGTAGCATTTGTAGATTTTAAAAATGCTTTGATTTAATTAAAAGAGACAAACTTTGGGCAGCATTAAGACGATGTGGTTTAAAGGGTAAATTATTTTATGCTATCACAGGCATGTATAGATCAGTCACTGCTTGTGTCAGAACAAATGATGGTTTATCTGATGTCTTTAATTGTCCAGTTGGGCTGAAACAGGGGTGTTTAGCTTCACCTATTTTATTTCTGATTTTTATTGATGAACTTGTTAAATTAATTCAAGATAGCAAAATAAGGGGTATTCAGTTATTCCCCGACAATGCTGAATTATTGTCTGTATTATTTGCTGATGATTTAGCTCTGACAGCAGATACAGTTGTTGGTTTACAAAAATTATTATATTTACTTAAAGATTTTTGTGATGATAAAAAAATTGCTGTAAATACAGAAATGTCTAAGATAATGGTGTTTAAAAATGGCGAAAGCTATTTAGAAAAATGAAAAATGGATATATGATGGTAAACTTCTTGAAGTTGTAAATTGTTTTAGTTATGTAGGTGTTACATTAACTCAACAGTTGTCATTATATAAAATGGCAAACGAACAGGCCACAAAAGCAAAGAGGGTTTTAATCTCCATTCTGTCTAAGTTGTATGAATATGGCCAGCTACCACAGAGGGTATTTTTCAATATTTTTTATACGAAAATATGCCCTATTTTATTGTATGGATCAGAAATCTGGGGTGTTAATGAACATTCATCTGTCGAAATTGTGCAAAATTATGCTTGCAAGAGGTATATGTGTGTTAAACAAAACACTAGTAATTTAACTGTTTTATGGGACTGTGGTAGATTTCCTATGTATATTATGTCTGCAAAGAGATGTTTGCGATATTGGTGTAAAATTCTACGAATGCAAGAAAACAGACTTGTTAAAAAATGTTATGCTATGTCAAAATTGTATGATGAATGCGGAAATGTAAACTGGTGTACTTCTATTAGAAAACTTCTGGTTTCAAATGGTTATGGATATATATGGTTAGAGCAAAATGTAGTAAATGAAAATGCCCTTATAGAATCCTTCGTAAAACGGTTAAAAGATCAGTACATACAAACATGGTGAACTCTGATTTTTGATAGCCCAAAACTTTCTAGTTACTGTCAGTTTAAACATACATTTTCACATGAAAGCTATCTCCATTATATAAATGAAAGAAAGTATAGAAGAGCAATGTCAATGCTAAGAACTTCTTCTCATGATCTTGAAATCGAAACAGGCAGATACCAAAATATTCCTAGGGAGCAACGATTATGTAAATTATGTACTTCAGGAATCGAGAATGAATATCATTTTGTACTGATATGTGATCATTTTTCTAATATAAGAAAAAAAATATATCCCAAGAAAATTCTATGTTAACCCAAACATTCATAAATTTAATATTTTAATGAGTTCTTCTTCGAAAAATTTTATCTATAGTCTTTTTAAATATTTATATCATGCTTTTCAACAGAGAGCTGAAGATTTAGAATTGTTGAATATACAGTAGTAAAATGTATTGGTACTCATATTAAACCATAAATGCAGACACCAGCAAATTAATGTATTATACAATGTATGTGAAAATTTATATTGATATGTGCCGGTAGCCGTTGTCAATAAAAGTAGTTGTTGTTATTGTTGATAAGACACTAGACTCAAAATTAATTTTTGCGAGTTCTATCCCGCGCTCTGCCACTGCAAACTGTGTTTCAGAAGAGGCGTGGAATAGAAGTCTCTAACCCAAGCACAGGAAATAGCAAGGTGTGTGTCTTGAACTGAAATCTTCACGTGTCTTGCTCTATCCCCCTTAACCTGAAATAACCAAAGTCATTAGCGCGTCAGTGAATTAGCAACTGGCACAAGTTGTAGCAAAATTTCGCAGACACCAAATTAAACTCAGGACGTTGAATTTGCTTTGCTGCGAGGTAGTGGCTTTTTCTTTGTTTCTGTTTGCTTTTTGGGGGGGAGGGGGTTATTATCCTGATAAATAACAGATATGGGAAATTTGCTGTGTTGTAACCACTTTTCAAAGCACATTTGAAACTGTAGAGGTCAATTGCCTTTTGGACAAACACATTTAATAATCGTGACTATATATGAAATAATGTCCCATTTCAAAAAGCGTAAAGGTCATCTCTTAAGTATGACAGACCTTGCCTCTAGATTACATATAAGTATTGTCAAGAGTGTACGAGTTATCATTAACATTTCTCTTTCAGCAATTGCCACGTCTACCTAACTAGCTATCATGAAAGTTTTAATTATTACTGCTCTGGTTGCTTCGATATGTAAGTAATGTTTTTCTTTTTTTATTTCGTAGAAGCCTCATGAATAAAATTTGAATATTTTATATCAATCGTTTCATCCGAAATCGATGAAAACGTAAATCACTTGCGCAATGGACATCTGAGACAAACGCTCTTATAGGGTTGTTTCCAAAACGTGGCAGGTGTTATTAATTTTTTGAATTCGTTTTCGTTTATAATAATCGTTATTATTACCTGAAATTCAAATTATGTGGTACAGTTGCAAAGTAATCTTTAGCTTAAATGTGTGTCCATTAAAAACAATATAATTTTTTGCGTATGTCAAAAGAATCATTCAATAAACAAATATATATCTAGATATAAACACAAACCGAGGAATTGTGAAATTTATTTTAAAAAAAAGGTGAGTTCGGAATTATGACTTACATCAAAACACCTACATTCAGCGCACTTGCTTTCCTGACCAGGTGGGTCTTCTCTCTTTAAACGAATAATTATAATGAAATTGATAAGAAATCCTGGATATTTTTTTCTGTTTCTAGTTTTTCTGTTACGTGGAGTGTGCGTTATAACGGAACCAAATTTAATGATCTACCGCACATAAGACATTTCGTTAAGAACATTTCGTTATTGTGTGCCAACATCCTAATTTAAAAAAAAAAGATTTATTAAAATACCTCCTGCGATTAAAAAAGTTACACTTTAAAACTGTTTTCTGTATGTAGAGGAAAATTTACTACACGTCAAAAAGCATCCTGTTCTTTTTCAAAAAATAACTCACCTTTAAATCTTTTTAAACCCTACGTAAGGCAGCATTTCTGTAATGTCTTTAAGTTTCGGATGTTGACGCACGAGAAATGTACGCGTTCATCAATTTCGAGCAAAGGGAGCTCTTGGAAGCTTTTTTATTCATTAAATGCCACTAAAACTGTCCTCAAAATACAAAAACTAATACTTCAAACAATGGTTTCATTTAAAAATGTAATAAAGAATATTTACAAATTAGGAAAACGACTTTGTTTTACATTTGTTTTTGCAAATTTTATAACAATGTCTTACTTAATATGTGATTTTATTATTTTCTGTTAAACATTAAAATATATGCTGATAACGAACACTTACATATAAAATCGTATAGTATGTATAAAAACAAAATATGAAGAGAGGTGTTTTCTAAACCATGTTCGTCGTCAATATGGACAACAACACAAATCATATCTAGATTCAGTCAGACATAATATATATAATTGTAAATTTCATTTTCAGTTTGTGTCATCGCAGAGACATGCTCCGTTCATGACGACTGTGCTTCGCACAGTTGCACTAGCCCGTACCATGCAGAATGCATCAACCAGAATTGTCGTTGTATAATATTTGGCAGCTCTGGAACAGGCTCAGGTGACGTGTTGTATTTTTTGTTCTTGTTTCAGGTTGCAGGAACATAACTAAACCCCAACAGAGCATGTAAATTTCAGATCAATTCAAATCTTGTAAATGTATGGCACCGTTTCAGTGTGAGAACAATGTATGGAACCGTTTCAGTGTGAGAACAATGTATGGCAGCGGTTCAGTGTGAGAACAGAGAACAATGTATGGCACCGTTTTAGTGTGAGAACAATGTATGGCACCGTTTTAGCGTAATAACAATGTATGGCACCGTTTCAGCGTAAGAACAATGTATGGCACCGTTTTAGTTTGAGAACAATGTATGGCATCGTTTTAGTATGGGAACAATGTATGACACTCTTTTAGTGTGAGAACTATGTATGGCACCGTTTCAGCGTGAGAACAATGTATGGCACCGTTTCAGCGTGAGATCATTGTATGGCATCGTTTCAGTGTGAGAACAGGGTTATACAGAAATTGCTAGAAAGAAATTGCGTAATGTAATGTCAAAACTTTGTTCAAACTTTGATAAAAAAAACTACTCCTCCACCTCTGTACCAAAAGTTTTTGCTCATGTTTTGATATTGTAACAACTTGCCAACATGCGTCAGTCTCTGTGAAATCTTCTAGGTATTGCCGCTTCAATTATATAACCTAAAACTTCTTAAAATTGCTTCTTTCAGACTGTGCTGATGCCATGGATTGCCATTGTGACCAGAATCATCATCCACATTGTTTCCGTCACCACTGTGTCTGCACAAGGTGGTAATGACACTTGCAATGTTCAACTTTGCCATTATTTTCATGATCTGTTATCATGACCAATAAACACATTTGAACTATCTCCGTTATCGCTATTTCATACACAAAATTGCCAACTTGATCTGGGACGTCAATTTCGGGTAATGCAGAAAAGAAAACAAAATATTGTTTGAAAAACTTCAGAAAGTTTTCTCTTATTCAAATACCGTTGACAGACTTAGAGCAGAGAAAGGAAATTTGCGTAAACATACAGAATTTTAGTAGTTATTTGGTTTCTTAAAAAAGGGTCATTAAAGTTCAATTTTTTTCTAAGACTGACCATAAAAACAACTGTTACTTGGGATGTAATCATACACAATATGAAGACCTACTGGCTGCTGACAAAAAGCAAACAAAATGAAAAGCCGAAAGTGAGAAGAAACAAAATATGATTATAAGCACGAATTTGCCCAACCAACTTCATTATTATGAATGGAATGTTATAAAACGTAAACTTCAAAATAACTCTTCCGAGCTTCAAATTAGCTATATTGTGTTTATCCATGAACTATTCTTAACAAAATACGTTTAACGTCTAGTTTTGGAGAAATTAATAACTGAAATCACAGATGCCCTATTTTCATCGATATATCTTGTTGAAAAGCCTTGTTACAATTGAAATATATTCAAAACGAAATAAATGGAATTTAAATTCGATGGAAGTAATTGTTGTAAAACTGCAAAAAAAACTAGAGAAAAAAATGGCTTGAGTGGGGTTTGAACCCATGCTCTTCAGTGAAAATGTCTGAATCCTACACAAATGGAATTGAATACTCATTAGAATGGAGGCAGTGTATTAGGAATCTAATACCTTAAATCAAATAATCAGTAGTTCTAAAATCAAGGATGCACATTATGCTCCATATCTGTAGTTTCATAGATATACACAAGGTTAATAATCACCACCTCTTGTCTAAACATGTTAAGTTTTAGTATAAGAATTTAACCCTTTTTTATTAGATATTTTTTACTTGTATATTGGAAGACAAGTTCTAGCAGTTATATTTAGATACCATTCGATGGCTGCTTCCTAGGTTCAACCAGGGATCAAACCTAAAGGGGAACGTTGATAACCTGGTGGAATTCGAATGGGCGACCTCCGAATCGCGGTACCCCACTCTTCGACAACTTCAAAAATATTTCTTTTTCTTTTCTTCACCTATATAGTTAACAAAGAACTGCATAAAGTTAGAGAAAAACGTGTATTTGTCAGCAACTTTTAAGCTGAAGAATTTTTTCTATCTACTGTATAACCCGAAAAATCGATTTCCGATTATAACTGGGTGGTATTCATAACAAGATGTTAATGTATGAAAATTTACCGACATTCAGCTAACAGAAGAACAAGATTTGATAATCACAATCGTCTGCACTGGATAGCCAGGATACACCCAAGATGCCAGGGTTCTCAGTAATTCGAAACTGTACTAGCAAGCAGACGATGGATTGCTATTTTTCTCAGAATGAACATCTTTTCATTGACGAAACTAGTCAATGTTTCCATTTGAAAAATGTTGGTATTTTAACTGCTCAGCATATAGCATACTCTGCAATATTTGAATCATGTGAGATGACACTGAAAGATATCTGGATGATAATCACAATGATGATAATCACAATGATGATAATCTACATCCAAATGCGTTTCCAAACATCTTTCAGAATGGCTATCATGGCGTAGCTCGCAGACCATTTCTGTTAAACTTTGTATGATGCCCAGATTAATCTATTAGTAAGTTGAGGATATAATGAAAATAATATGATAAATTTGAAGATTTTGAAGAGTAAACATTTATAGAAAATGTTGATAAAAAGTTGTCACGGTTACTGTTAGAAAATAGCGAGACTTTAATTGTTGTAGTGGTGAATATCTCATAAAGGTATGTACTATAAACCAAAGAATATAATCTGAGTTTTAAATGTTTTCTTTTTGTACTCCTTAATTTGTTTTATGGTTAATAATGTCTGTATTTATAAAAGAAAATACAAGAAAGACCATAGACGAAACGCCAACCGAAACACAGAGCAACTTGAAACCTACACAGAACTGACTTTAAAGGCAAAACATGCACTGAAATTATATCACACCAGTAAACAGCAAAACGATAAAAATACCCAACAGTTTGCTTTGGAACGGACATCCGTCCAGCAATAGTGGGGTTACTCCGAAGCGTGACATGTGAACCTCCATCTTTTCTCTCGGGTTATTTTACAAGTTGGTTGGCAATTTTAAGGGATACACTTTAGTCAGCTGCTAACTCTTGTATATTCAAACTGGCATTGAATACCACCTCAGATTAAAGGCACTTTGCCTTCATTTACCTGTGAAATAAGAAAGACCACCTTTAAACAAAGCCCACATGTTTGTACTTGTGGTTGTAAGTGGTGGTATTAGAAGGCGGGTTTGAGATTAACGACTCCTATGCCTGCACTACGACCACAAAAGTAAAATTGGTTTCTTGGGTTTAACACTGGTTTCAACATTCATGGGTTATATTCCGACAGTTAGTCCACAAACCGGCGCCCCTTTTTATTTAAACAAAAACAAGTGTTTATTATTGTTGTTGTTGTCTGCATTTTAAAACTTACCTGAATCTCAGTTTATGTATTTTCATTGTAAGCAACCAACGGTCTTTTAAACGTAAATGAACTTTTATAAAAGGTTGATATCACCCAAGCAGATCATTGCAAATAACAATACAAAAAGAACGGCATGGCACACTCAAAATAATTACAGCTAAGTGCCTTGATGGCCATGTATTGCTTTTCTAAGCAAGATATCCAGAAAAAAAGCTTTTCATAATTTTAAAAGGATCAACATTAAAAGATCTGGCTTTGTTGGGTGTCATATATTTTAATAGATCTACTCTTTTAGTGACAGGTTTTCTTTCATTCTGTAGGAATCCAGATACAGCACATACTAAATGTGTGTTCTTAATATGAACAAACTTATCATAGCAGGATGATACTTACTTGCTAAGGAAATAAGAAAACAGATTTTCATAAAAGTGAAATAGATTTACTATTACTGCTCTTAGTGTTCTTTTTTGTAGCCTTTATATGTATTAGTTATGATTTTCCTCTCATTTAATTTCCATCTAATTCTCAGTCGTATAATGTTTGGTACTGAAAGCTCACAACATTCAAAATGCTATCAGAAAAAGGAAACAGATGGAAACTTTAAAAAATCACAAAGACATGCAATATTCCAAGAAATTATTAAGTCATAACTCACAACACTTCAAACTTCAAATTTTAAAAACACAAAAGTCTGACAGTTTCAAGAACAGCTTTACATAACTGAGCCACATTTTTTTAAGAACTGATTAACTTTCAAAGGTTGCAAGTCTTATTCAGTGATACGCTTGGCATGCTTTCCGACCATACATTATACAGTCCACACTCGGTATGTCAAAATCGCTAAAGTCAAATTTCCGGCTTAGTCGAATTAATTTTCAGGTCCCGTCAATAAACCTATTTTATTTATATAATTTATCTCCTGTTAAGTCGAATTCGACATGTTTGAACTTCGGCTATGTTGATCGTATTTTTCGGCCCCGTCGTATATTTTCCTATATATTTTTCCACTTGGTAAGTCGAAGTGTGAAACATTATTTATTACCAATTATTCAAGGCGACTTAAAGGTGAGAACAGATCGGACTAATTACGCGTGTCAAACATTATTTGTTGATTGCAACTCTACAAATCACACTTCTCAAAGACCATAATGACCACCCCTCCCCTCTCCCACCATCCCACATGCTACAACCCGACTATATAAATTGACAAGGTATGTAACTCCATATGCTCAAAAACACAAATAATCAAGTTAGCCTTGATTTACAAGTCACCGTGTCCTTAAATATTGACAAATATTCAGAATTTCTGTTTCAACTGATGCACATATCATTTCTCTATACAATTCTAATCGCTATAACAACAACATTTGAGCCGAAGTCAGGCACCGAATGATTAAAATGCTCAAAACACTGTCTAGAACAAACTATGGCCTCGATGTTTACATTCTAATTTCCCGTTGAAAACACAAATAATCACATTGCAATCGGGTCTTCATCCACATGTATGCCAAAAAAACAAGTTATGAAATTACTTACCATAGGATATTTCACCAAAACTTTATCTTGTAACATATACTGCGTCGATTTTCTACTTCCTCGCTACTTTCGTTTCGATGTCCACCATGTTGGATGACGTCTTGGATAAAATCTGTACGATTTCGCGGCCCGTTCCGAAAAAGGAATCGCTGCGATTGGTCAATTGTGGAGGTGTGTCGCTGGTTCCTAGTTGCCTTTCTAAACTCAATGTATATGCTTGGCAGAAGTTTCGCACAAAATGTCAGCTTGCGTTCTCAACAAAAAAACAGCGTGATGCTGTTGATTTTGTATTATCAGGCCATAATCTTGTTATACTTGGAAAAGCTGGTACGGGGAAATCACTAACTGTCAAAAGTATCTATGAAAGATGCGTGTCTACAGGTAAACAATGCGTTGTTACAGCCACAACAGGAATCGCTTGCTGCGTCTATCCGAAATCTATGAACGCTATGACAATTCACCGGTGGTCAGGGATTGGAGATGGTCGTTATTCTCCATCTGAAATAAAGCTTGTTGTATCTAACAACCCTAAATATAGACAAGTTAAGGACAGAATCTTCAAAACCGACGTATTGATTATAGATGAATTTTCAATGTTAAGCAAGCGTGCAATCAACTGTTTAAACGCAGTTTGTTCATTGAAAAATGCCTTACTTTATTTTGGTGGAATACAGGTAGTGCTTGTTGGCGATTTAGTTCAGCTTCCACCAGTACCGTGTGCAAGGTATAATGAAGACGGTTCATTTTGTTTTGAAAGTGACATCTATGAGATGGCTTTTCCACACAGAATAAAATTACAACAGGTACATAGACAGACAGAGCCACAGCTTATTAAAGCTATTGAAGAAGCTTCAAGTGGTATTTTAACAAATGAAACCACTGAATACATTACGAAACTTTCATTGCCATTGGATAACTTCGATGATAAGACACCTGTAAAACTTTTTTCAACTAATGATCTTGCCGATGATTTTAATAGGAATCAAATTTTGAAATTTCCTGGACAATTACATGAATTTTTATCAAATGATACAGGACAGAAGAAGTGTTTGAATGAAGTTACTGCTTGCCGAAAACTGTGGCTAAAAATAGGCATTCCTGTAATGTTAATAAAGAACTTAACAGACACACTTGTTAATGGACTATGTGGTACTGTATATGACATCCTGGAAGATTATAGAGTACTGGTGGAATTTCAGAACATGGATGAAAAAATATATATCAAGAAAGAAAAATTTGAAGGTATTTTTAAGTTTCCTTCAAATTATATAAATGTTATCTTTATAGTTAATTCTTAAATACAAATATCACAACTGTTTCTTACTTAAATATGTAAGGTCATCTGTATACTAAATTGTTTTATTAAAATGGCAAATATGAAGATTCAGAATCATTTAACATATATCATGGAGCTAAGTCTGTGCATATACCGGTATATACTGTAGGTATTCGTGTTTTACTGATTTTAAATAACATGACTACATTCTCTGACATATATAAATATATATAAATATATATATATATTCTTTCAGTATTTGAACCAAGAAGAAACACGGTAGTTGCCACAAGAGAGCAATATCCTTTAAAGCCAGCTTACGCTTTAACAATACATAAAAGTCAAGGAATGACACTGGACAGGTTTGTTAATGATTGCAAAATGATTGCAGTTATTCATAGAAATAAAAGATCTTATTTGATTTTAAGCAATGTATTAAGAACATGACAGCAAACAAACTTTAAAAAATGTTTTGAAGCCAAGAATAACTATACTATGCATATTAATGAATATTTAGTGACTTGCTATATACCTAAAAGCAAGGTGTCATTTCCTGTCTGCTTCTTGTCTGTGATATTATTGCCTCATTTTGTATATTTACAGGATTGAAGTGGACTGTAGGGACATTTTCAAAGCAGGACAACTTGGGGTTGTTATCGGGAGGGTTCGCTCATCTGCTGGGTTACGAGTGGTCAACTTTACTGACAGAACCTGTAGAAAACAGCCAGATAAAGTTCTCAGATATAATGATGAATGTGACAACTTGTCTACAAAAACAAACAGAGTATGCTGTGTTGGCTTTGAAAGGTAATTATGTAATAGATAAAGTACACATTTGAAACCATCAAGGTAATTTTTATAATGTAAGAAAATATTAATGAATATAATTAGGATGTACTGTGATATTTCACATGATTATATTGATTGTTTGGAAAATGATAGTTAACATAAAAACATTGTTATGAAAATAATTGGGACTCACCTGAAAGCTTTTGTCGTTTAGCTGGATAATTTTGAAGTGAGAAGTCAAAAGCCATGGTTGCATCCCTCCCTTTTCCTGCATTTGCTTTGGTGGACACAGTATTTTGACCAATAATGATGCTGTTCAGTGCCTGTTGATATTTTAGGGCATTGGGATTTGAATTAGCACCATGGTATGTGGACCTTTGCTGGTTGAAGAAATTTTCAACAACATCAGAATTCACTAATGCAGGTGTAACAAATATGTGTTTGCTCTTATTGATTACCATCTCACATAATTCAATAAATCCCAATATGCAAGACTGAATGTCCTCAAGGCACTGATAAGACATGCAATGTTTTGTGTTGTTGTTACTGTTGTTTTTCCATTTATCAAACCATGAACTTATGTCCCTTAACTCTAATAATCTGTCATCATGAAAATGCATTATTGGCCACATGTCTCAAAAAATGTCAATAAGTTTTGATGTTTTCTGTAGAAGTTCAATAGTGCCATTAAGAACATCTCCTTTTGAACCAAGATATGATTGATATTGTGTCATTAAATTCAGCATTTCAGAGTTCAGAACTTCCTCAGCTAGATGATTTCTCATTTTTGAGTGGTTTGTAAGGTGAACATGCTCGTTGCTTAACTTGCGATGTAATTGAAAAGAGTTTCCTTTATCCCATTTAATGCAATCACAAAACATCTGCCACTGAATTGTGTCACTTGATGGTAAAGTAAGGAGTCTTTTATGAAATTTTGCTGATCCACTTAAAATGTTATTTCTAATTTTTTTAATTACATGGGATACGTCCATAATAAATGCTATTTCACGTACGGGTTTTCTGTTTTAAAAGACTTTTTATTTTCATAACCAAGGTTATAATTCATGAAATTTCGATTGCTCTGTGCTCCATCAAGACTGACATAAAGTATTTTAAAAACAAACATCCAAAGTTCATCTACAGCACGCCAAAATAATGAATATAATTCAGTTCCTTGTACCCCATTGGTAATGAAATGTGCAAAAGGGAACCTGAATCCTGTCAATCCTAAAAATATAAATTGTAAGGCATATGTTCCTAAAGATTTTTCATTTTTTCCTGTCCTTAAAATGGTACAGTCATTGCCCTCATTACAAACATCAGTAAATCCACACAAGTCTACTGCATCACCATTTTTGGAAATTTGTAGGTCAGACTGGATAGACATTTCATCTATGACGATTCCTCCCATCCAACCATCTTCATGTATCTGTTTTTCTACAGCTTCTGCATGCATCCACTGTAATATCTTTTCATTAAAACCTGTTTCTTGTTTTACTTTGTTTTTGTACAAAATAAGTGTTGAAGGACAAGGCAGTATAAGCATGTTTGTTGCACGAAATGCCTCATATGATTGTGGTGACCTACAATACCACTTTAGGCATACAGAAATTACATGTTGTGTCCAGCGCCTGCCACGTGGATCTCGAGATACATTTTTAGCTTGACTTAAGAATAACTCTGCCATTTCATCACTGACATTGGGTATAACATTTCTTATATCATCAATTGTAACACTATGTCCTTTTTCCTTGGTATTAATATCTGATTCACTCTCTGTAACACTACTAGATGCTTGTGGTTGTAAATTTTCTTTATCAGGGTATTTCATTGTCATTTTTTGGCATTTTCTGCATATGTCTGTATATTTACTCATGGAAATTACTTTGTCACATAAAATAGACCTAACAGATCTTTTAGCAACATTTTCATTTATCACACGTTCATACTCATGAAATCTTGTAATTATTACTGATTTTGTCACTGTTATACCAACACACATTCTTAATATTCTTACAGTTTCAAAAACAATGTCTAAACTTTCAGTGTTGAAAACAAATTTATTCAATACATAAACATCCTCCAAGTTGATTTCTTTTCCATTTATTTTTAATTTCCACGTATGATCATTAAAGAAATGGACTTCTTTGTTGACTGGATTGTTGTTTACTGTGATTCCAGTGAAATATTTGCAAGTTATACTGCTTTCATTATTGTCTTGTAAAAAATCATTTGGAATATGAGCCTGTATGTCGGAGAAATTTGAAAATCCTGTATATTGATCCAAGTGTGGTGGTTTGATCTGTATGCCTTTATAAAATGTTTGAGAATGATGTGGACCTGTCTTTCTCTCTTTAGTAACATTTGGAAATATTTTCAACAGATGTGAAAAAAATATTTGACTTGGAACATCTTGATCAGGTAATCCCTCTGCTTTACTTTCAAAATGAAACATTTCCTGGAGAGTACTGCCTTCTACTTGTGATTCTGCATCAACTTGCAGTCTTCTCAACATCCTAAATGAATAATAAGTACAGAGACAATTATACATTTTGTAATTCACAACAGTGAGTTATCTCTGAATCTAGATTTGTAATTTGAATTGGTTGCTAAATTAAATTTTTATTTAAATTAATAATTAATTTGATATACCACTATATAAACCTATTTCTGCATGACATTGAAATGTGAAATTAAAAGTTACATGACTGCAATCATTGAAGACAAAATTGAAATCATTAAATCCTGAAACAAATTTTGACCAAGAAATTGAAATTGTATGTACATGTACATGCACGTATAGCAGACAGTCATTTTAATTTTATTTACAAAGTAACATCATCAGTCTTTTGTTTCAAGTTAAAGGCACAATATGCCTCAATAATGAATAAAAATAGTCAGCTATTCTGATGATCCACTTTTGAATTTTATATGTAGATGTATCCTATTGAGATGGGCCTTTAAGGGTCTAAGATCAGGTTCAGTGTATTTAAATTAAATGTTAAATTTTATTGAAAATTTGCTGTAAGTTAATGTTGACACAAAATTTATTATATTTAAGTAAATTATCATGATATAAGGTAAATTAAAATTTCATTTTTAGCTTTATTTTTTTAATAAAAAAATAGATGTATTGTTCCAGATTTGTTTGTATGGAAGTAAATTTTAATATTTATTTGATCTTATTGTTTCAGTTCAAAGACAGTAGAGACAAACTTTACAGTGGATGATCTCACTGAGATAGATATGGTGACCAATGATGACCATCAGCATGACATAGAAGATTTAGATGATGATTTTAATGACATCATTTCAGCATTGGATGATGTAAGTTACCAGGAATGTGCACAAGTTCAGTTACCTGAATCTTTAAGTCTTCATACAATACTTCAACAAGTGAAATCAAAAGTTGTAATAACCCCTAATCAGTATGAGAATAATGAAACATTACCAAGAATACATATGACGAGTTTAGAAATATATGTCAAGAAACAGTACAAGAAACTTAAAGAGTTACTAGATAGTTGTCCAACTTCAACGTCTGGTCAAATTGTGTCAAAAGATTTAGGTAAATTTTATTTGGATGAACATACATACTCAATTAGCTCAGAATATAAACTTAACTCATACCTATTATTTGAAAATGAAGATACATACTCTGATGTACACAAAAGGATTGCTGGTAAAATTTATGCATTGATTAGAGAATTTGTTATACACTCAAAAGCTGATGAAGTGAAAACAGTAATTACTGATACTAGTAATAGAAAAGTTACACATGCGTCTCGTGCAAGAATAAGATATATCGGAGGTTATTGTATTGCTAAGATAAGATATAAGTATTTGATAAATAATGCCACACGTAGGTACTAAGAAAAAGCACATGATAAGATTTTGTATAATAATGCTAAGATTGCTGTTGAAATTCTGAATTCCTTGAAAGAAGATGAACAGACTATCATGGCAAGTACAGTAGAACCTGATTCACTCCTGGATATTTCTCGCAGACAAAATTTAAACAGGGGACTTACAAATATACCAGACCTTGTTTTTAATTTTTTTTTATCAAATTAACAGTAATGTGTTTAGATTTGTTAACAGCTCAAAATTTAAATGATATGGGAGAGAAAATGTTCAATGAATGCCAAAACAGAATTGAATCATCAGATCTTTATATTCAATTTGTTGAAATGTGTAGTATACCAAAGGAAGAATGCACAAATATGGAAGATGATGTGGAACCAGATCAGTCTATGAGTCATCAAGTTAAAAAAAAAATGAAAAACATATTTCATAAAATTGTTAAGTTGCATTTAATGGTAATGTTTAATCAGTTCAGAAAGGACACTCTAGACAGGTTACAAATTGGGAAAAAAAATGGCCTATAGAAAACAAATAAGGGTTTCTACAACAAAAACCACTAATGTGTCAACAAAAAGACACTCTGAAGATGTTATGAAGGCATCTAATAGAAGAAAAAAGACAAAACATTCAGGTATAAGTGCAAGTAATGAATCATCCAGTACATTGACTGCTGCTGAGGGCAGTGAGCCCCAACCAGGTACTTCAACTGCTGATGAGGGGGTTATTGAATCTGAAATTAAATGTAAAGTATGCAACACTATTGATAAAGAAATCCAGTGGATTCAGTGTGATAAGTGTAATGTTTGGCTTCACAGAAACTTTGCTCAGCTTAAACACCATTTAAGATGGAAAAAATATCAGAAAAAATCATCCAAATTTTTCTGTGATACTTGTAAATAGGTTTAAATATTTGAGAACGATTTAAGCAGTGATTATGTTTTCACAGTCACTTGGATAAAAGACGCATTATGCATCAGAAATAAAAACATATAGTCTTCTTTGAAAGGGGAAAAGATGATTAAGAATGTTGAAAAAATGGATTTACTACACATAAGATGCTTACCTTTGAAAGTAGATAATAGTGAAATGAGAGACATTGCTGATAACAAATTATCTCCCTTACTCAGATAACATCAGAGGTAATCCAAATTGCACTTTGGTCCTTTCAGTTGGAATCCTCTGACTTTATCCTTGTTTCTCTTTGTGATAGTCTTGACTTTCAGTTGTGAAAATTGTCACTTACATATTAAATAAAAAGTTAGGAATATAAAAAAAAAAAAACTTTATGTGCTTACAAAACATATTTTTAAACTAAATGTTTAATCTGACTACTATTGTTGCAAATAATAAGGTGTAATTATCACCATACCATAAAGGAAAACAGCGATGAAAGCAGAGGAATCCAAATGGAAGGACCAAGTTGATATTAGAGAGTATTCAGGGTAGATAATCCACTGATGTCCCCCATTGAAATGATTTTTCAAAAAAGGCATATAAATGTAAACCAATTTGTATGTTATATTCCATACAAAATACTGGTAAATATGATTAAATTACCAAATTGTTCTATAAGTGATATATGATTCACCATTATTGTCAATCACAGTTGTCAATGAGTACTGTTTTGAAAAACTTTGACAGGACAGCAAAATATTTTTTTTATTATTTTAAATTAGCACATTTAGTGCCAAAGGACATTTTAGCTTACACATATCAGAGACATTAAAATGTATATTATATGTCTCTGCACATATAAACATGAGATACATGATTTGTACATGTGTCCATATACACGTGCACTGCACGTGTATACTGCCATTCATATACATGTACATACAGTGGATTATTACTAGAAAAACAAATTTATTTGGCATGGACATGTATTTTTACCATATAACAATTGTCATTTGTGTGAGAATAGATATGAAAATTCCTAGAATTAACTGTCAGCGAAAACTTCTTCGGAAGACACCTTCGAATAACCTCCGCCCACAAAATGTAAACACAGCTGGCTCTTCTTTCCATACAAGTGCTTACCTACATACTGGGAACCAGCAACACACCTCCACAATTAACCAATCGCAGGGATTCCTTTTTCGGAACGGGCCGCGAAACCGTACAGATTTTATCCCAGACGTCATCCAACATGTAGGACATCGAAACGAAAGTAGCGAGGAAGTAGAAAATCGACGCAGTATATGTTACAAGATAAAGTTTTGGTGAAATATCCTATGGTAAGTAATTTCATAACTTGTTTTGTTTTGCATACATGTGGATGAAGACCCGATTGCAATGTGATTATTTGTGTTTTCAACGGGAAATTAGAATGTAAACATCGAGGCCATAGTTTGTCCTAGACAGTGTTTTGAGCATTTTAATCATTCGGTGCCTGACTTCGGTTCAAATGTTGTTGTTATAGCGATTAGAATTGTATAGAGAAATGATATGTGCATCATCAGTTGAAACAGAAATTCTGAATATTTGTCAATATTTAAGGACACGGTGACTTGTAAATCAAGGCTACCTTGATTATTTGTGTTTTTGAGCATATGGAGTTACATACCTTGTCAATTTATATAGTCGGGTTGTAGCATGTGCGATGGTTGGAGAGGGGAGGGGTGGTCATTATGGTCTTTGACACACGCCGAATACCTGTGACTTTTATTAGGATGTTAATTGTCACGAATAGGTACGCTATTGGTAAGAAATTTATGTTGATTCTATAAATTCACCGGACTGGATTGAAAAATCACTTTTGTGACCTTAATTATCACTAAGCGATTAAATTATCGGCATGATAGATTCTTTAATTTCAAAGAATTTGAGTGAATAAACAAAAATCAGTTTTGAAATGTGCTTTTCATTTTATGTTATCTCTTTCTAGTGAATATCAATGTAACATTAATACAGCCTATAACAACATCTCGAGGTATCCTGACGATTTGTTAAATATAGATAATAACTATTTTCTATCTCTTTCAATAAAATATATCTAAATGAATTCCTGTTTAATAAAGCCAACGCTTTAGAAAAGCGAGCAAACTTTCTGGATCTAAATCTTTTTATTCAAAATGGTTTTTGTTACTCTAAAATATACGATAAAGATGTGGTATTAAACATATGAAAGTAATTATACCACTGCAGTCCATGCTCCTTTTTTGTATTGTATTTTTTTTTTGCCCCCGAAGGGAGGCATATAGTTTTTGAATAATCTGTCCGTCAGTCCGTCATTCCGTCCGTGCGTCCGTCCGACCGAAAACTTTAACACTGGCCATAACTTCCTAATAACTAAGTAGATTTACTTCATACTTGGACACAACACCCCTTTAGAGAAGACCTTCTCCCTGACCTATATTTTACGACCTTGACACCTGAATGAATTCACCTTGGACATCCCATTGTCCAAAAACTTTAACATTGGCCATAACTTCCATATTAATAAATGGATTTACTTCATACTTGGACACAACACCCTTTTGGACAAGATCTTCCCACTGACCTATATTTGTTTGACCTTGACCCCTAAATGACCTTCACATGAAGATCCAATTGTCCGAAAACTTTAATAATTGGCCATAACTTCCACATTAGGAAGTGGATATACTTCATACTTGGACACAACTACACTTTGGACAAGACCTTCCCACGGACCTATATTTATTTGACTTTGATCCCTGAATGACTGTTTCTCAGCTCAAAGGTTAAAGCACCACTTCGGGGGCATAGTCATCTTACAGTGACAGTTCTTGTTTCTAATTGCTGCTGTAGCAATCTGTATTGTAGTCCAGTTTGAATTGTCTACCTTGATTTCTGTAATCAAATGACAAAAAAGTCATCACTGTATGTATTTAGTAAGACAAAAAATGTTTAGTTTACGTCAATAAACTTTCTGTTCTGTTCTATTCTAATAAAAGAGACAATTTTGATTTTAATAATGTTAATTATCCATTTTTAAATGATGATGTCAGATTACAAGTTCATCGTCGATTCCCAGATTTAAGTAAAAAATACAATTGTAGTTTAAAATCACTACTGCAACACTAGTGTTTTAAGGAGATTTGATTTGTAAATTAAAGAAAATAAAAAGCACTTTTGATTATTCCTCGTTATTTGTAGAAACCATCTGTAAATTAAGAAAGAAAGTCTACCATCTTGATATTCTGAAGCGCTCTGCCTGCTTGGCGATTAACCCCTCTACAGTTGATCGCTTTGCTTACCTCTTTGCACGGCATTGGCGTGAGATCGGAGTTCGAATCTCGCTCTGGGTTGTGTATTCTAAGATGCATTGCATCTTTCTGTTACGGACTTCCATGTTCGTAAGAATTGTTACAACTTCGGAACCAGTCAAATTTCAAAACAAAAGCATTGTTTTAATTTTCGGCCACCAATATGGTATTAACTTACTTGCAGCTATAATTTCTGAGCAGCTAAGCTAACTATTGACAATTGCCCTTTACATACCTAGTCTGACTTGACATTAATCAATCAAACAAAACTGACAGTAGACAGAAGCTTCCTCCTATGTTACCATTGGCTCTATCTCGTACCCTACACACACACTCGCACACACAAATAAATGTGCGAGCATATTAATAGCAAAGTGCTTCAGTCTGAGGTCATATTTAAGTCACCTTAAATTCCTACTTATCAGCCTACTTACCATGAATCAGACAAAATGTTAATGACCATACATTCATAAGCTATAATAAGTATGGTGAATCATGTAGAAATAATAAAATGCAAAGGTCTTTAAAAATGAGTACTTGTAAAATGATACAAAGAGTACATGTAATATAATAATCATATGACCCTCATATATTTATCAAAAATAGTCCATCTTTTCTACTATGGGGCTAACTCTATTAATTTTGAACTTGGCTGAAAGTCGATCATTTGGTATCATTTTCATTATCTCACGTGTACATTTGTTTACTCCTGCCCAGTATTTCTATCGCAACAATATTACTATAGAAAAGAATACATGTCTGAAATTTGAAACAAACTGATTTGTTTAACCAATATAACTGAAATACATGTACATACTTAAAGCTCGGTTATTGGGCGTTATTAACTTAGAATGCTGTCAATATCTGACTTTTGCTGATATACATAATATGTCCACTTAGCTCGCAACTATTTATCTGAACAGAAATAATTTATATATATATAAGATCCAGGCAAATCCTCGGCAGACCGGATCAATGGCGGATCGAAACACATCGTTCCATCCATTCCATTTCGCTCTATTCATTGTCGGTTAAATAATTAGTTAAAAAAAAACAGAATAATTAATGCCGTATTTTCATTCGTTTCCGAAATATTGCCTTTCGCAGTCTTAGACAATGAAATTACACTTTACCTTTTAACACGAGGCTATGTTTCCAATTCTGGGAAATACGTCTTTTTAAAGTAACGAAATTCCTGTTTGACTTTCGAAAACTGAAGAGGTTTTTTTTTGTAATGCGGAATATCATTGAAAGAAAATTTCCAACCCTTTGCTTATTAATATTCATGAAAACGACTTATCTGCAATCAATTGTCTCATTATGTAGTTGCAAGGAATATGTTCCCCGTAATGGTCGAAACGAGATAAATATAAGCTACAAGTACTCGAAACATTTATCATGGCGAGAATAATATAAGCTAAAAGATCTTGTTTTTTTATCATTGGAAATGATAAGGTTTATTCACAAGAAAAAAACATATCTAATAATCATTTCGACATCATAGTCGTCATACCATGTAACATGCAACTTACATAATTGTTGTAGAGTTGTTGTATGATCCATATCTATATTTCAGTAGTCTTCGAAGACCAGGGGTGCGTTTCATCAAAATTCCTAAGACAAAACGATAAGATCGCTCCTTAGAAGATCTTAAGATTTGTCTTAAGTGCCTTTCAACAAAAGTTCCTAAGACAATTTTTATCTTAAGAGCTACTCTTCAAATGGAGGAAGAAAAGGCTATCCGAAAATAAACATCCTGTTTTCTATCACGTTTGCGCTTGTCGTCTGCAAAATGGAAAGCAAACAGTATCGGCGCAGTGAGAACTGGTCAAAGGACGAGATCGCTGCACTAGTTCAAGCCGTGGCAGATTTTAGAGATTAGCTGACGGCTAAGCTGTCACAATCTGTTACGGCTGAACGGAAGGCAAGGACTTGGGAGAAAGTCGCTCTCAGGTAAAAAAAAAGGTGCCTGCCCAAAAAAAAGGTTTAGCAGGTATACGCGCGAAGCTGGTTTTAAATTGTGGAAATCGGGCTCCATTTAGGAAATTGAATAATTGTAGTAGACAAACTGAAAGAACAACAGCAAATATGGCTGCAAATACGGCTGCAAATACGGTTTTTTATTGAATATACTGTCTACAAACCTTAAAAGAAACTTGGTAAGTAAACTAGCGGGTGGGATGTAACGACCTTTCCTGAAAGAGTTACAGTGGAGCGACAAAGCTAACTCATTAGCTTTCAGATATTATGGTTAAACTCTTATGTCAATTAATACAAATATCTACCTGCGTATCGAGGAGTAGCAGTGTTCGATGGGTTAGAGCGTCGGACTCCCGATCCGGAGGTCGCTGGTTCGAATCCCACCAAGGATGCGAGAATGCAGTCTACAGTGACTTTCCGCATCCCTATTTTTTTCAGCAGTCATCGAGAGTGATTAATATAAGTTGCAACTGTTATAAAATAAATAAGTTTAAACTAAGCTCGCCTGCGTGTTGAATTCTAGACATTAATTGTTCACTGTCCTGATGAAATTTAAAAGTTTAATCCTCAAACACTCCCTAAGCACAACTGCACTTTACGCTTTTTTCCTGAGACAGATAATAATAAGATAGTGTCTCTGTTTTTTCTAAAGACAAAATTGACAATAGTCAGTCTTTACCAATTGAATCATGCAAACGAAACATGTTTAACTCCACCATGTTCCATACTCATGATCCAAAAAAAATACCTCTTCATTTCCATTTAAGGTGAACAACTTCACAACACAGAACAAGCCTGTCTATCTAGTTTGAAGACTAATTCTACATCACAAAAAAATGAAAATCGTCGATAATATCCTAGTATTTTCACTTAGCAACTGTGAATGGTGCATGCTAGATGATAATCTATTTTCACGTTCTATGTTAGATATATGTGTTGGCCCTTGTTGTTCATTTGTGCAATTTTAAAAAACACAGCGAGAAACTTTACACATGGAAGTAACCAATCAGTGAAGTAGTACATAAGATGACGTAGGTTAATATGACCATGTCACGCGATCCAAGTAATCGATATGTTATTTAGTGTTACAAATTCCATGCATAGTTACTTCCCCTATCATATAATAACGGCACTGTTTGTTAAGATATACTAATGGCAAAGAACTTTGGCTCAATCTGGAACAAGTAAAACCTAGAAATTTCTTTTTTCCCTCGTTCTTTCCCTTCCATATTTTGGGTACTGCTGTATTGACGTGTTTTTCCTGGTATTTCGACCATGAAGAAATTAATGATAAAAAAAATCACTTCTTGTTACTGACCTCAGTTTTTCACTTTGAGAAAGATGTTAATTGTAATTGTAAACGAATGATATTGGAGCACTTTTTCAGAAGTTCAAATTGATGGTGAATTTCCACACTTTTCCAAGGGGGGCATAATAAACATTCATTGCAGGCTCCTGCTGGACAGTTGTTGAGTGTATGGGGGCAGCATAATGTTTTGACCCTTGCTCTGCATTCACACACTCTCATATAACAATCCATATGCTATATGTCAATATTCAGGTTACTGACCATTTAATTATACCAGGTATCTACATGATGGTTAACCAATTTTCTATAATAAAAAGGTATTACCAACATTTCAATTTCCAAACATATGTCTTTATTCCTCCATTTTCTTGGCAGGGTCAATGCAGTTGGTGCTGTCAATAGGTCAGTAAAAGAGGTAAAAAAGAAATGGCAAACCTACCAGTCAAGCGTAAAATCCAAGGAGGCTAAAGGCATTAGTGAGACCAAAGTGACTGGGGGTGGACCACTCCCAAATGACCTCACTGATATAGAAAAGACAGTAAGATATATATTTCTGTATATTGTACTCAAATATTCAGAAAACATTTCAATGCAAAGGCACTTGTATGTCACACAGTAACAGTCAGATCTGACAAATTTACTCATCTAGTATTGCATATGGAATTAGAACTTTTCAATATGGTAAAAATTAAACTTTGGGAATTGCTGCAGTAAATGATATACAACAGGCAGAAAACATCAAATGCTTCTTAGATGGTACCATAGCACCTGCCATTTATTGCTATTAATTACAACGTTTCTGTACTTTTCTGAACTCCTTTATGAGTCATAAAAATCCTTATATTTCCTTTGAAAATAATGACTTTTTTGTAATATAATTTTCAAAATTTTATCATTGTAGATTTACATGTATTCATAACAACACCATTCTGTAATTGTTTCATATCTTCAATTATAACTGTCATTTATATTCAGGTATTAAGTGTAATTCCACAGGCAATGATTCATGGAATAAATGGTGGAATAGACTCAGGTAATAAAAAATACAGATTCGATTACAGAAAAATAACAGCTAATCTGTTCAGAATCCAATGTGAAAAAAATAAATCTTAAGATGAAAACAAACCTGTTTTTAACATGTAAGAACACCTTGTTAAAGTACAGTAATTTTTGTCAGTGGATAAAGATAACAGCCAAAAGAACAACAATCAAACAACAACAAATAACACAGGTAGATTTGTAAGTTAAAGCTGTTTAAGCCTAAATCAAATTGCATATTCATATGTAAATAGTTACATACTGGTGGAAATTTATTTTGATGCAGTTACTTTGGTCTCTAATTATATGATCATACAATTACAAAACCATTGTCTACAAAATTTATGTACAATAAACTGAAAGAAACATTTTCAGTCTGTATAGATGTAAAGTGGAAAAAAAAACATTTTCAACAAAACTTGCAACTTTATAGAATTTGAAATTACAAAATTGTGAAGATCAATGCATTAAAAATGTTCTACATATAGCAAAATGCTACCAAATGTTATGACATTTGTTGCAATACAACAAGAATAGTTCAAATTCCATGCTCTAATATGACCACTGTAATCTATCCTAATGATGTAATGCATTCATAAAATGCGTTGAAATGATGTCATGTTAAAGCATGTGATTTGTCTTACAAGAGGGGTGTAAGGTGAGTTTTTCCTGCACCAGTGTAAATAGTAGAAAATCCTGTCTGATATGCAAGAAAATAATTCACTTCCACTTTTATTCCAGTGAGGCTCACCTTACAGGATAATGTTTCACTAGAGATGAACAAACTCTTGGAATTATCCGACTTGCCGATGCCTTAGAAATTCCATGCAGATCTGCCGTCTCTGAAAGAAGATCTCCTTTTGCCAAGTATCTCAATGTTACCAATACCTGTAATCAAATTCAATGTATTAAAATAGATAAATTCGTTTTACAGCATTCCGGCAGACTAAGACAGAAATCTAAATGTACTGTAGTGTTATCATTGTCCGTGTATAAAGCTTTATCTCATATCTGTTGTTGTAAATCTTCCAAGTGAAATCTTACTAAAAATGACTCAAATAAATGAACTAAGATTAATAGATTGTAAGTATCTAGAGGTACGGATCCGTACGTCTAGACCGCCTAATAGATTATGTGAATCGGTAACCAGGTTTACATTTAAAGCTTTGGATTTATACATAAATATAAAACTTCAAAAGCTTATTGATATTTCAGTTAATGAAGGTGTGGTTTACTATATTAAGTAACTTACTTAGTAAGGTAGAAGAAATTGTAGTTAGACGAAAGTATACACTAGCAACCGTTCATAACATAAAGTTTAAAAATGGTATGCTTTTATCTTCCATCAATGCCGATACACATACATTCAGTTGAATACACCGACCATAACATGTACAGTGAACTGTGCTTCAAAAACAAAAAACAGGAAACAGTTAGTTCATGTCGAGGGCTCGGCGCAAGACTATTGTAACTGCCAATTTTCTCAAAATTTACTTTTTTAAATTTTTGTGTACATTTATTTTAATATACATGTCCTGAAAAAGTTTTGTAGTCTTTTGTTGTCCACAGTCTTTTTTATATACTACAAAATTGCAATACTATAGTAACTCAAAATGACTGTTTTCTTAGTGGCAAGACTATCGTAAGTTGACTTACGTTAGTCTTGCATTTGAAAATGTCATAACTTGTTCATTATTTCCACTGGTTCTTGTTCAGATGAGTCAGATTTTTCTGGTTTTGAATCAGTTAGTGAAGGTGAATATAGCTGCAGACTCTATATGGCAGAAGAAGAGATAAGGAACATCTGTACTCCAGAGATTTCTGATGTTAGCAGTGTTACAGGCAGTTCACTTAGCTTGAGCAGTTTACAATTGGAAGAAGCTGTTGGTGGGATTAATGACAGTTCACATTTTTTACAAACAATAGACTTGGAAGCATTTGCTAGCTTACAATCTGAACATGATGATAAAACTGAAAATTTCAGTTCTTCTCACTGTGACTACGAGAATAATTATTTTGTTCATGACAGTGATGACATGCATGATGATTATGAAAGTTTTGATGATCTAAATGATAAGGACTATGAGCCAAGTGATGATGATGTTCATGATGATGATGATGGTAATGATGATGATGATGATGTACCTTTGGCTCACTATTTTAAACGTAGGAGGTTTTCAAAAGTTGATGGAAATGAAGGTTTAAGTAATACAGTTTCAGAGAATGAGTCAGAGAGTCAGGTAAATAAGGGAATTCAAAGTGAGGGTATTGACAGTAGTAATTATTTGTATACAGCTACTAAGTTACAGGGAAAGAAGTTGGGCCAGAGGGAAGGTACTTCAAAGTTAGACTGTCACACTGAAAATGTAACAGCCAATCAAGAGAATATAGGAGTAAGGGTCAGTGGGGTTCAGTCTGATAGTATTATCCATAATATAGGAAATACAATTGATAGTATAGAATTAGAGAAGTTTGGAAATAATAAAGTCAGTAGTGCAGTTGGGGTTGAATCTGAAAATGTGTCAGATAGTGGTGTTGATAGGCATTTAGACAAAAATACTGATAAGGAAGCTAGTAGAACAGGTAGAGGTCGGGTCAGTATAAACCAAACTGTGAAAGGTAGAAAACGAAAGATCCTACTAAATGGAAAAGGAACATTTCAAAACAAAGAAAAAATTCTGGAATGAGTTACCTTTCCTCATACAATAAAAAGGTCTATCCTGCAAAAATAATGAAGGAAGGTTGTGGGCCGACATGTAGGTATAAATGTAAAGCTAAGTTCTCTAATGAAGACAGAGAAAAAATATTTCATTGCTTTTGGAGGTTAGGTAATATCAATAATCAGAGAAACTTCCTTGTAAAATATGCTGTAAAAAAACCAAAGCCAAGTAGAAAAGGTAACACATCTAAGATCAGAAAATCCACAATTTACTGGTCTTTTCCATCTCAGACTGATAGTAGTACAAATTCAGGTATGTAAGACATTTTTCTTGGCTACTCTTGGTGTCTCCGAGCAGATGATCATAACTGCTCACAATAGAATAAATCAAATTGGTATTTGCCAAGATGACGAAAGAGGGTGCCATGGAACAAGACCAAATAAAACTCCAGAAAACCAAAAAGAAAGGGTAAGAAAACATATTAGTTCCTTTCAGGCTATGGAAAGCCATTATTGTAGAAAGGATACACAGAAACAGTACCTTCCAGCAGGATTAAAAGTTGAGAAAATGAATAGAATTTACTGTGGTGAATGTAAGAGAGAGGGTTTGAACCCAGTCTCCATTGGTGTTTACAGAAACATATTTGATAATGAGTTCAATTTAGGGTTTCATAAACCTCTAAAGGACAGATGTGACTTTTGTGTAAGCTTTTTGAATGCATCACAGGCTGAAAAGGAAAAAATGAAACCCCACTATAAGAGACGTTTGAACACATATAACTTTACTGTGTATGACCTTGGTACAGGTGACGCCCACTGTTATATTTGGAATGAATCTATTTCAGCAAGAGGTTCAAATGAAATTGCCTCTTGCGTTTAAAGTTTTATTAAATGCAAAGCTGAAATGAGGATGAAAAAGTTTGTATTCTTTGCAGATAATTGTTGTGGCCAAAACAAGAACAATGCTTTGGTATTGCTTAAAAAAGTTCAAACTCACTGCCATAGAACACAAGTATCTTGAAAAAGGCCACACACAGAACGAAAATGATAGTGTGCATGCTGCCATTGAGTCTGCTGCAAAAAATGTCAGCATATACACTACCCCTCAGTGGGCAGCTACTGTCCGGGCTGCAAGTCATAAAAATCCGTACAAGGTAAATGAACTTAATCTGTCAGACTTCCTTGACTTTAAGGCGCTTGCATGTAATTTGAAAAATTTCACCGTGAATGAAGAAAATGAAAAAGTCATATGGAATGAAATCAAAACACTTTCATTGTCTGCTGCGGAACCAGACACTTTCAGATATCAGTTAGATTATAATGGACAGGTTCATTCCGTTAATCTTTTTCAGCGACAACGTTCTAAAACCAAAACTACTGTATTCAACTTAATGAAACTTCATTCTGATGGTGTACCTATCCCAAGAGCAAAATACTTTAATCTGTTGTATTTGTGCAGGGTTGGTATTATTCCAACTGTACACCATTCATTCTTTTTGCTTCTGCCATACGAGTCAAAGTAGAGAGCTCTTGGAATAGGTACACTGCCAGTCATGCCTGAATTGGTTCTAGAGTACGTGAATGATATTATTGTGCAAATTAACATGCATTTTTGTTCATAAGTTATTGTTCACTTTGCCTTAATTATAAAATGTTATATGCAATGAACAGTTCAGAACAAGGTAATGTTTATTCCTGTTGTAGTTATTTGATCACTGGAACTTTCTTGGTGTTTTGATTTTATTAACCTAGATGTAAATTACATATCAATCTGGATGAGATTGATATAAATTTATGAAAGTTCTAGACATGATATATATTTTCAAGAAGAATAATGTACATGGACATAGAGGTTAATTTTTAACACAATTTAATGCTCTGAATATAGTCCCATGTACAATGTGTAATTTTGAATATGTCACATACATAATATCGTGAGTGGTATTTTCATATTTTGTAAGTACTGTACATGTAAATAAGACCCTTTCACATACTGAATACATTTTGCAGTATTAAGTGGGTTTTTAGTCATCTAAATAAGACCCTTTCACATACTGAGTACATTTTGCAGTATATTGTGGGTATTTAGTCATGTAAATAAGACCCTTTCACATACTGAATACATTTTGCAGTATTAAGTGGGTTTTTAGTCATGTAAATAAGACCCTTTCACATACTGAATACATTTTGCAGTATTAAGTGGGTTTTTAGTCATGTAAATAAGACCCTTTCACATACTGAGTACATTTTGCAGTATTTAAGGGGTTTTTAGTCATGTAAATAAGACCCTTTCACATACTGAGTACATATTGCAGTATAAAGTGGGTTTCTTAGTCATGTAAATAAGACCCTTTCACATACTGAATACATTTTGCAGTATTAAGTGGGTTTTTAGTCATGTAAATAAGACCCTTTCACATACTGAGTACATTTTGCATTTTACTAAATGTTTATTAACTTAACTATTAATGGTTGTTATTATACTAAAAGCTGACGAGTGCAAAACAAATTTATTCTTTAATGCAAAGGCCAAAAAATCATGTGCAGATTATACACAGACAATGATAGTGTTTTAATTTCATTCCATAAAATGTTCTCGGAGACTCCATTTTATTTCATGCTTTCCAGTGAAATACTGAAATATAACGGTAAATTATATGAAATTATCAAATATAATTTTCACTCTTCCATTTTGTCTGAATCCCGTTTTCATTTTATAAAGATTATGAACGTAAACGATGCCGGAAGCAAAAAGCAGATGACGTCATTTAATATGACGTCAATCACGGACGATGTCCCGCGCTATTATATTAGATTATTTCAATAATCTATCATTAAATAGCATTTTTAGCATTAAATAAACAGAATAATTGTTTGTTTCTGTGAAAGATCGGTCAATAATTCATTTTGTGAACACCAAAATAGTTATTTTCACTCGTGGCTCCACCACTCGTGAAAATATCTAATTTGGTGTTCACTCAGTGAATTATATCTCGATCACAGAAACAAACAATTATCCTCTATATAATTATAAACACTTTTACTAGTGGCATATATCTCCCTGTAAGATCATGTCCACAGAATAGTCTAAACAATGTATTTGAAACATTGTTTTGCAATCAAGATAATGGATTATACATATAGTCATTCCTGCACAACAAAATGAAATGAAATATCTGCAAATTATTTCTGTTATAAATATGACAAATGTTGTAAAAGTTGATTAAATGAAATCAGTTTGAAGAAAACATGTTGAATTTACTTTCTTACTATACTCTTGCAGTAGAATTTGGTTTCAAAAAATAAAAAAAATGTTAGCAAGACTATTGTAAGTCAACTTACAATAGGCTTGCGCTAAAAAAATATCTGTAAATAAGGGTTTTCATAGGCAAGACTATAGTCACTTAAACTTTCCCTTAAAAAACTTTTATGGATCAAAATTTCTTTAAAATTTCAATAAATTATTCTAGAATACACAATTTGAAGTTTATATACCATTTTAACCATTAAAATGTCTCATTACTATGAAGTAAAGCAGTTTTTTCCTTCTCCTGGAAAAAAACCTGAAAAGCAGTTACGATAGTATTGCGCCGAGCCCTCGATGTGATCATATCATGAAGCCGAGTGGAAAGAAAAAAAGTCTGATTTGGCCAAGTACGAGCTCACTCCGGGTCGAAACGTCATATCGATGTTCCTTCATTTCGAAAAAGTTATCCTAAGCATGGTCCGACATATTAACATTCTTTTCAAGGTTTCATCTTTATCAAATGCAAAACCGTAACCCTTCAAGGCTTCACATTTTCGTGATTAAACAACAACTCCTGGCTTTGAGTATAGTGCTCTTTAAACCGGAAACAGAAACAATCAGGAGCGCAAGGAAGTCGAACTACAGAAAAGATAAACAGACACACAGAAGAGAAACTCTATACCTGTCTATGTGGTGGAATCACATGTCCCCCTCGCTTCGTTGGAAGTCGGGCCTCATTTTCCACAGCATTCACTATTTCCCAAATTGAATCTCTATCAAACCTGTATCTTGATATCAGCTCTTCGTCCCTCAACGTATCGAGCACCTGCGAATGGTCTCTAAACACTTCTCCCGTCGAAAAATCCGTCTCCTTCTCTCGAAAATTGCAAATAACGCAGCCATTCTTATTAATATCCCATAATGCAACTCACTTAAGAGACAAAATGGACTAAGGACAGCTCTTTGGCGCTCCTAAAGTTAGGAGCGTTTTGTACTTAAGAAAAATCTTAGGAATTTTGTTGAAACGCGTTTGAGACAAAAATTTTCACTTAGGATCAAATTTTGTCTTAGGAATTTTGATGAAACGCACTCCTGATGCATATTTTACGACGTCATCATTTAATGGTAATTCACAGAAAGTGGAAACTGTGCTTTAAGAAACTTTTAATTGATTTATGACGTCAAAACTTTGACGCCGTTTTCTTGTTGACTTCAAATTGATCTGATTGTTGATTTTGTCAAGTCACGTAACAAATGTACACCTGAAAATAATTTATTTCAAATATTAAAAGTGAGATTAATATAAAAATATAATCATGGTTCCTGATCTAGTCATAACTTATAAAAATGCTCAGACAAAATAGATTAAGAAGTTTATATCACCCACGTTTTTTTTTTTCTATTTTCAATTTTCATATTAAATTCTGTTTGAAGCGCACACAAGAGACCACATATGGCCAGACAGATAAGGTTCCTTATATAATCTCTCACTATTGTAGATAGGGTTTAGTCCAGGTGAAAAAGCAATTTATACAGAAGGACAAGGGAAAGAAAAGGAGCTCACAAGATGGCAAATGAAACCGAATTTCACATAAGAAACTGGAATATGATTAGTTTTACTATTGCACCAAAACAAACTTTGACGAGGAAAATATCCCCATTGCATGAACTTGTTCGCGTTTTTATTGGGGAAATGTTGAAGGTAAAATAGAAACAGATTTGTCTGTTTGATAAGCAGTTTTATACCTTTTACACAATTACACAATTTCTGTTTCAAAAACAGAACAACATATTCGATGATTCCCATTGAGCTAAAAACCGTGTTGCACAATGTCTCCTTTAAGGGTCACAAGTTGTGAAGAAATCTATTTGTATGGGATCACGAAGCAGTCTAAAAATACAGCATTATTTGTCCGTATGAAATGTCATTAAATTTGAAAAGATAACGGAAATAATTGTCATATTTGGAAATTGTACGAAATTAAGGACAATGTGTGGAAATCGTCGGCTTTTAAACAGATTTATCAAATTGTTTGTCACTTTCTGTATGATGCGATGGAAACGTTTTCAAAACATCTTGAACTAGAATCCTTTATCACTACTTGTTCTTTTCACGGATCTCCGTGAATACCCTGTTTCTTCCTGGGAATGGTCGATGTGTTACTACCTCGGCACAAATCTCCCTTCATCCCTCTCCATCTACCAATCCATTTCCCAGCCTCAGCATATTTGCCGTTCCTACTAACTGCCCATGTAAACAAGACACGAAGAGGAGTACAGTTATTAAGTATGTGGATTACAGTGCAAGAAATGAAATACATCCCAATCACTCGGTGCCGATACCACGTGACTTAGATGGATGTGTGTGGGTCCGAAATTTGTAAACAAAACGTTGATTGAGCTTACATTTTTTGTGATACTTTTGTAATACATCATCATTTTTCATCGGATAAAACTGAGGGCCCGCCCCGTTTTGTAACACTAACTGTCCCCAAAGGTTTTTCGCAAATATTTTGTAGTTTTTCCTCAGCTTTATCCAATGAAAAATTATGATGTATTTAGGAAATAGATTTTAAGTTTGAGTGATATACCGTCTGATATATCACGGTGTCGAGTTCAGATGCGTAGTAATTTAATCACGAAGGCCGTAGGCCTGAGTGATTAAATAACTATGCATATGAACGAGAAACCGTGATATATACGACGGTAGATCACGAAAATGTTAAAATCTATTTCCATTCTAACACGTAGGTATATTTATAAGGGGCGCAAGTATATGCACAATTTAACAGTAACGTTCGCAGTGACGTCAGCGGGCGCGCGCTTGTGTTCAGCGTGCTATACTGCCTATGATATATCACGCTCAATTCCTTCTTTGTTTATTGTCGGCGAATTGCAGATAGTGTTAGAATAAAAGAAATATCACAAAAGATGTTAGCTCAATCGACGTTTTGTTTACAAATTTCAGACCCACAAATATCCATCTAAGTCACGTGGTACCGTGAATCATTCCATTTCATGCTTTTTATGTAGCAATGGCGCATGAGACTTCAGTTTAAAACGTCACATTCAAAATGATCGTATTTATTGTTAGTGGAGCGGGTCAATCAAAGCTTTTTTTCTGAGCGTGACAACTTGACCAACTATCTGCTCCTTCCGATCAGTTCAGGTTGAGGAATGTCATTTAAAAATCCAAACATGTGAAGGACATAACCGTTATTGCAAACGAATAATTTGAATTAATGCTATGAGTTGTGCAAGGAGCTTGCACACATTCGTGAACGAGCTTTAACTTGTGTATTGCACTGGCTAAAATAAGGGTTTCTAATAGCTGAAATGTAAATTTCTTGCTCTGAACTTGATGAAGGACTATCAATCTTGAAAAAAAACTCTGCACAGTATTAACAATGAGTACTCCTATGCAGTTTGACTAGAAGTACAAAACCTGACTAGAATAATAAGATGAAGAAAATGATTCTTCACAGGCGAAAAAATAAAACTAACATATTGACACTGCAACTTTAAGTTTCATAGAAAGGACAACAGAAAAAAATATATAGATTAAAATATATGGTAGAACACTTACATGTAATCTGTCCTCTACGTTACGCAATTTGTTTGGAATGACGTTTATGTATTACTTTCTTTTGTTGTCAACTACTGATAAATTTATATTGACCTTTAACACCAGGTCTGGTCGAAAGTATATATGGCCGAAAGTAAATATTCGTGTACCTATGCATAAAAATGTCAGTAGGTCATCACGACTCCGATAACTGACCGCTGGTCAGTCGGTTATAAATACAGACAGACAAAACAAGTTTGCATTATTTCTTTGTGGAATTAAGCTCACAGCAATCATAATGAAAGTCCTGTTGGTCGCAGTATTTGTGGCTCTTGTCGGTAAGTTCTTTCTTTCACTTTAGTCATGACAGCAAGATGCTGAAAGATTTCAACAAAATGAATTAACTTGGTATCAAAGAGACTTCAAACATAATGTTCGTTTTAGTTTGGATTCAAAGATGAATCACACAAAGTAGATATATTGTATCAAGTTAAAATCATGACTAACATGCCACTGTGTTTATGGTCAAAAATGTTATCCAATAACAGTTTACCGTATACGTAAGCTAGGTTGGTTAAAGCCATGCACGTCAGAAAGAAAATCAAAACGTCATATTTGAGAATGTCATATAACATCCAAGACAAACTGACCAATGACCTAACAGATCACTCAGTTAAAGATCTTTCGTCCAGGATGCCATTCATCACCAGCAAGTTGAAAATGCAGTAACCATATCTACGTATCTTTCACTCGGCGGTGGAACAGAACTGTTTTTAATTCACTAATAGGAAGTTGGCAGTAGCAGTAAGCAGTAGCAGTTGGCAGTAGAATTTAAATCAAACGTGAAGTTGGCAGTAGCAGTACGAGCAGTAGCAGTAAACAAAAACGTGAAGTTGGCAGTAGCAGTACCAGCAGTAGCAGTAAATTAAAACGTGAAGTTGGCAGTAGCAGTACGAGCAGTAGCAGTAAACTAAAACGTGAAGTTGGCAGTAGCAGTACGAGCAGTAGCAGTAAATTAAAACGTGAAGTTGGCAGTAGTAGTACCAGCAGTAGCAGTAAATTAAAACGTGAAGTTGGCAGTAGCAGTACCAGCAGTAGCAGTAAACAAAAACGTGAAGTTGGCAGTAGCAGTACGAGCAGTAGCAGTAAACAAAAACGTGAAGTTGGCAGTAGCAGTACGAGCAGTAGCAGTAAACAAAAACGTGAAGTTGGCAGTAGCAGTACAAGCAGTAGCAGTAAACAAAAACGTGAAGTTGGCAGTAGCAGTACGAGCAGTAGCAGTAAACAAAAACGTGAAGTTGGCAGTAGCAGTACGAGCAGTAGCAGTAAACTAAAACGTGAAGTTGGCAGTAGCAGTACGAGCAGTAGCAGTAAACTAAAACGTGGGGTTGGCAGTAGCAGTACCAGCAGTAGCAGTAAAGTAAAACGTGAAGTTGGCAGTAGCAGTACGAGCAGTAGCAGTAAACAAAAACGTGAAGTTGGCAGTAGCAGAAACAGCAGTAGCAGTAGGAAAGTCTTAAAAGTCTTGAAAGTTTCAATGAAAATAAAACATGTTTAAACATCAACAGACCCTCCCGAGTCTATTGCGTAGTTCTGCGACTGTTTCTGACACTCTTGCAAATTTTCATGAATTTTAGTGCCAATCCGAAAAATGTCAATTTTAATATTTAGGGACCCTCCTAAGTCGATTTTTCCGGTCTGCGACTGTTTCTGACACACTCGCAGACTTTCAGGAATTTTGGGGCCACTTGGGAAAATGTCATTTTTAATGTCTAGGGACCCTCCCAAGTCGATTTTACCAGTCTGCGACTGTTTCTGACACTTTCGCAGACTTCCAGGAATTTTGGTGCCAATCGGGAAAATGTCATTTTTAATGTCTAGGGACCCTTCCTTGTCGATTTTACCGGTCTGCGACTGTTTCTGGCACACTCGCAGACTTTCAGGAATTTTGGTGCCACTTGGGAATATGTCATTTTTAATGTCTAGGGACCCTCCCAAGTCGATTTTACCGGTCTTCGACTGTTTCTGACACTCTCGCAGACTTTCAGGAATGTTGGTGCCAAAATTGAGAAAACTGCCAACTTCACGTTTATGTTTACTGCTACTGCTCGTACTGCTACTGCCAACTTCACGTTTTGTTTACTGCTACTGCTCGTACTGCTACTGCCAACTTCACGTTTTTGGTTATTGCTACTGCTGGTACTGCTACTGCCAACTTCACGTTTTTGTTTACTGCTACTGCTCGTACTGCTACTGCCAACTTCACGTTTTAGTTTACTGCTACTGCTCGTACTGCTACTGCCAACTTCACGTTTTAGTTTACTGCTACTGCTGTTACTGCTACTGCCAACTTCACGTATTAGTTTACTGCTACTGCTTGTACTGCTACTGCCAACTTCACGTTTTTGTTTACTGCTACTGCTCGTACTGCTACTGCCAACTTCACGTTTTAGTTTACTGCTACTGCTCGTACTGCTACTGCCAACTTCACGTTTTGGTTTACTGCTACTGCTCGTACTGCTACTGCCAACTTCGCGTTTTAGTTTACTGCTACTGCTCGTACTGCTACTGCCAACTTCGCGTTTTAGTTTACTGCTACTACTCGTACTGCTACTGCCAACTTCACGTTTTAGTTTACTGCTACTGCTCGTACTGCTACTGCCAACTTCACGTTTTAGTTTACTGCTACTGCTCGTACTGCTACTGCCAACTTCACGTTTTAGTTTACTGCTACTGCTCGTACTGCTACTGCCAACTTCACGTTTTAGTTTACTGCTACTGCTGTTACTGCTACTGCCAACTTCACGTTTTAGTTAACTGCTACTGCTCGTACTGCTACTGCCAACTTCACGTTTTTTTACTGCTGCGTACTGCTACTGCTCACTTCCTCTACATTTTTTAATTCTAGTAACACAACACAATAGCCATGCATTGTATTCTATTTATATAGAATATCTTGAAGTCAACGCACAGAAGTTTTCTACGGTTGATGAAAACAATTCAGAATTAATTGTTACACATTTTTACAGTGTATGTTAGTGGAGAAATGTGCAGAAGCACACAGGATTGCGCCAATCATGGGATAACAACATGTGGCGGTTCCTATCACGTTGTGTGCCACAACAATCACTGCGAATGTCTTATGATGGACAGTACAGGAAGTACGTTGTGTTTTGTTTGATTGTTGAAATGCTTTTTGAATTTTCGAATGTTCATAACAGCAAAAAACGTGTTTACGCCAAAGCCAAATTACGTTAACATATCTGAGAGATGCATGCAACCCTCAAACAGGTCATATGGTGCGGGGGAATAAATATAAGACGCAAGATCTTTTATACTTCTGGGAATAAAGTAAATAAGTCAACACAACTGTATATCACTAACAAGTCCATCGAGTCATTTTATAATCAATATAGAAACTTGTTTTGGAAATGCGCTTCTATGAGTTTGCATAAGAAACAGTATTTCTAAAACTGGCGATAAAACGAGTTATTTACCTTAAAAAATATAATATATATTTATGCTAGGAATGCATTTCGTCTTTACTTATTATGAAGAATTTAAAACTTCTGCGGAATGTTGCGCTACACTTCACGATATAAAAGTCATGTTCGAAGTTTCTATTAGCTTAAAGAGCTCAGTCTGTTTCTGATAAAGAAGTCCAACTATGGTCAAACTAGGAGATATAGTAAAATCATCTTTAAATTATCTCATTAAACTATCATCATAAAATTCATAAAAAGGTAATAAAAAATATACATGACAAAGTCATTGGCGAAGTAGTGCGCTACATTACTAATCTGACCTAACACCTTTGTTTATTTCAGCCTGCTCTACAGTTGACCAGTGCCCTGACTGTGATGGTGGACGACGTAAACACTGTATAGATGGCCGGTGCCGTTGCTCACGATTCTAAATCAATTTTGACAATGTTCCTTGTTGTTAATAAAAATGTGTGTTGATAAAATGTTTCGATTTTGACTGTTTATTATTACCCTTGGAAAGATAAACTGCACTAAAATCAGGATTTACACATACATCTTTTCATTTAATGAGAATCTAAATTTATAACGCTCTTTCACAATTTTACTTGAGAAAGATTACATTGGAATCTGCATTATATAAGGCATTAAATATTGTACTTTTGAAGGATTTTACTTTTTTATAATTGAAATAATCGTTATTTTCGCTACATACCTAATATAATTTGACCAGAAATATCAAAGAGTTAGAAGTACAAACAATGCAGTTTTTTTATAAAGAAGAAGTTGATTTTATTGAATGCAAAATCAAAGTTTACAATAAACCATCAATAATTCACAGATACTTAGTCTTAATCCATTTATACCTAGCTTCTACACAATTATACATTTGTATTTTTTTTCTAATATTCCAAATTCGAAACACTTTTACCAGTTCAAGAAAATGTCACTTTTCAGTAGAAGGATAAGTGGGTTAAATCACTTTAAATCTTGTACATACTGCGTATAACACTAAACGTGATGGTCGTGGAACTTTTTATCTAAAATGAACATTTTTGATCTATATTTAGAATGTACGTAATCATGAAATGAGCTGTAGGTTAAATTCTCTTAACTATATAAACAAGACAGAACTCCACAAAGATATCTGTTACTCGTTTAACGCCTTAGATATGAAGATCGTTTTCGCAGCAGTTCTTTTGGCACTGGTCGGTATGTAAGCTTTTGTTTCCATTAGTTAAATCTAAATTATATATCAAATGAAATATTGATTCATGTTTGTTCAACTTGGCGTGCCATTCGTAATTCAGACCACACGTTGGAAAAAAAAGGATTCGACAGAAGAGTCGGGTTTTCCTGAGATCGCTATGGAATACTTTTATCTTGTCATTCTTGAAGTTTCGGATGACATTCTTAATTATGATTGCAATTATATAAAAGTTCATTATGTGTGCGGAGTGCAAAGGAAATTCAATCAGAACTTGTATAGTACTTAACATTTTTAATTAGTCAAGGTGAAAATATTTTAAAAGACGTCATTAGGCAAATAGATTATATTTTGTTTCCAAACACAGAAGGAACAACACGCATTTATCTTAAGTTTAGCCATACTTCTTTCAACACAACAGCAGTTTATGCAGATTTAAATCAACATGACCAACAGTTCATGTTTGTGTTTTTGCTGTTTTACTTGTGTATGCAAATCAGTACTTAGCCGAATCTCTTTCCTTTAACGCAGTGTATGTCAGTGGAGAAACTTGTCATAGCACACAGGAATGTGTCAACCATGGAATAACTACTTGTGGTGGTTCGTATCACGTTGTTTGCCACAACGGACATTGCGAATGCCTTCAGCAAGGCAGTACAGGATGTAAGTTGTGTTTATTTTTGTCACAAAGTTAGCTACTTTTGAAGAGTAAAGTAATGTAAAATTATCATCAAAGTCCTAGTGTTGGGTTGCTTCATGTAGCTCTCAGGCAAATATATCTAACAACACCAACAGAGTTCATGGCCGTATTGGAAGATCCTTTTTGCCGGATTGGGGTCGAGTATATTTTTTTTAGTTTGCAATTGTGAAGCAACTAGATACATGGCCGAACTTTGAAAAAAACAACAATATATTTCATGTTATAAAGGATCAGTGCCTACCTCTTTCGAGAAATGCCATATTTCTTTGTAAATTTATACGAAATTAAAGCTTTTTAGCCTGGTATTTTCAATTTTAAAATTTTAGGCAAAACACTTCACACTTCTTGCCTTTTCTATAAATGAGATTCATATATTAGGTTAACGAGTTTTTATTAATTCAAGTCTACCAGATGCAGCAATTATTTATATAAAGGAACGTATTGGGACCACGGCTCTTGGGTGTAATTGTATCTTCTGAGAATTGAATCACAGCTCCAGTCTAATGGTCAAAAAATATAATCCGAAATAAGTGCGTTAGTTAAGTCAAAAGAAAAAAGTGTTCATACATTTTATAAAAAAAACAACAAAAAAACAATTGTGTTTCATGTTTGTATGCCATGCTTTCAAGTACATATTAATATCAGTACCTAAAAGCGTGCTTGAATGAGCACCGCCCACTGACCACTCTGCTATGCATCTTGATTTCACTTACAGAAGCCAGCATCGACTCTTTCTCTTTTCTTCTACACACAAAACAAATGGCGCTTGTTTCGAATTTCTCATTTTATTACTATACATCAAATTTTATCTATTGATAAAATACAGGAAGGTTTTTATTATTTCTTAGTTTCGAAATCAAATACTAGCTTTTTGGTTTGAAGTCTGTTGCATTTTTAAGCAAATACTTTCTTCTGTTTCAGCCTGCACCACGGTTGACCAGTGCCCTGACTGTGATGGTGGGCGACATAAACACTGTATAGACGGCCACTGCCGATGCACACGATTCTAAATTTATCATAACAATGTCCCATGTTATTTTGAATGTTGTCAATAAATATACTTTTTTATTTGAGCGTTTTGACTCTGATTTCATTTGTAATTTTGATAAAATTGCGTAATAAGTTCAGGTAATGAATTTGCGTGTTTGTAAAATGTTAGACATATTTGGTCTCTGGATTCTTACATGTATCGATTTTTGGTTTTATGTTATCTACTTACTGCATTCAATGGTTTACAACGTTGTCGACTGTTGTTTAACGAAAGCAGATTATCACAGTCATGAAATAACGGCATACAGTGATTTTTAAACCATATGTTACATTTACATAAGTGTTTGAGGGGTTTGATCTGGGGGTTCAATCAAGGGCAATTGGGTGGGGTCATCATACAAAACTATCAACAACCAGTTAATCCTGATAGGAGCGGATCAGTGGTCCAGTGGTAACGCGCTGGACTGGTAACCCAGGGGGTCATGTGATCGATCCCCCGCTCCTCCACCAACGTTACCAATTATCTTTCGGATGAGACGTTAAAGCGAGGTCCAAAGTATCAGTGCGGTACACTGAGCATGCAAAAGAACCAGGGGTGTCTCTGGGACGGGATGCTTTCTGTATCTTACACTATCATACAATAACTAATCTTTGCAGGGGACATCGATCATATGGGCAATCGTTACCGACGATAAATAAACTCAAATAGAAATAGATAACCTTGTTAAATATCATATTAGGCTTTGTTGACAGATTTCTTTTTATTTTTTTTATTTTTTTTTTTTGTTATTTTAAATTTTAACGAAAACGTTTAACAAATATCACATTATATTATTGTCTTTTAAAACAAATTGTTACTCTTCTGTAAAACATACAGAGCTGTAAGTATCAATAAGTATTCTTTATATCAGTACAGTTGAATTACAATGTTTAATGATCTGGCTTATGTAGAAGACACACCCGAGTCTTCTCATTGATTTATAAGGGTTTACATTCTCTACTCTTTCCTTATCCTTATTCTTAGTTAAGATAGTTATGGCTACCAAGTCACATATATTAGAATACTGGGCTTGTAATAAGCTAGAAGATTTAGAACTTGAAAAACTGGGTCCAAGTCCATCAAACGTTACTGTGCGGCACATCTCTCAAGTCTGTAAAGAGAGTTTTATGTTTTGGCATACGTTTGGACAAAATAGATGAACTGTTAAGTGGCCAGGCTCTTAAAGCTATATTCAGAATAAACAAATACCTTTTTCAAATTTACAGATCTACAGACAAAACATATGCATGAATTATTTGATAACTTAATTTGGCCAATTTTAAGTTATGCATGAGAAGTTTTGGGGTTTAATAAAGGCGTTCACGTTGAACGTACACATTTTGCTTTTTGAAAACGTTTACTGGGTGTAAAATTGTCTACATAAAATAGTTGTATTTTTGGACAAACTGGAAGGATAAGTCTTACTAACCAACGTTATTTTAAAATGATAAAGTATTGTTTAATACTATGTAATAACAATAAAGAGAAATATGTAACGAACATATGTTTATGAACACATAAAAAATAAATTCGTTAAAAGTGAATTGGGCCCTTTTGGTCAAACGTTTATTATCAAGGCTAGGTTATTATGATGTACGGCTTGCATAAGGCGTTAAAGATGTAAAAACTTCTTGAATGAACTTACGCAACGTTTAAAAGATACCTTTATACAAGGTTTAAATAGTAGTTTTCAAGAATCAAGCAGACGTCAACAGTTAAACAGGCTTTAGTGGTCAGGTTCATTTTCTGGCCAATAAAAACGCTGCATTTTTCAAAATTTTCAATGGAACATTTCTTTTAAAATTCTGACGATAGAATGTTACTATTTTATAGAACAAGATGTTCATAGTAATTGTCTACGTTACAAAACAGAGTAAAGTAGTCCGGATTCGGATTCGCACAGTGGTTGTTACGAAAAACAATTCACTTGCGCAAAAGATCTTCGGCTCACTAGCTACTGGCGTCAAAAAAGACATTTTTTAAGATTCTGAGGGCTTAAGGTATACTGCGTTTACACATTTTACCAAATTGACAGTATTTAATGTAATCACGGGGGTAAACGAAAACAAGCATTTTTACCCACTTTGCTTTAGTTTTCATAAACGATTTAACATAGAGTAGAAATTAGAAATTGTCTTATTTCAAAACTGGTTAAATTCATTTTATTCTTTTATACGCCATCCAATAAAACAATACGAAGTGAATAACTACGTTTTCTTAAGGGAAATAATAGTATTCAGTATTGTTTTAAGTTGCTTCAGATGAAAATTACAATTTCGTATCTATGGAAACGCGCGGTGTAAGTATAGGGAACGGTTTGTTGTCTGCTACACCAAGACCAGCGACCGATAAAAAGATCAATCGTTTACTTCTGTTATTGAAATACCAGGACAAAACATCTTGAAATTAATAATTTTACGTAACTATAGGCTACTTGACATTTTCCGTCTCATAGTAATCTTGCCTACGTGTATCACATAAAAGCAGCATACTTAAATTGTGTTTTTAAAGCAACGTCTGTATTTTTTGTCGGACGTTGGTATGTCTCACATTTCAGACAAATCATTGAGGAAATAACAAAAGTAAATCTCCGTCGATCGAACGAATCGTAAAAATGCACTGTTTTCAGATTTCACCTGTGCTGTACTCTACAGTGTGTATGTACATCACTGGCTGGGTTTACAAAGAATTATTTTTGCCACGCGCTCGGAGCAAGATATGACGTAAAATAGCCCACTAAGTGTATCAATCGTAACAACTCGGCGTTTTCCGACAACTTCGTATAAAGACCTCGTTTGTAAGTGTATGAATACACCAAATGGTAATTCGCCCCGGCTTTTGTAAAAAAATATAAACAAACATGGCACAATTCAAACAGTGTTTGTCTTATGCATTAGAAAAACTGAAAATAAATCTTGATTTAAAACATGAACAAGTGAAGCCTTCAGAAATGTTTTCAATTTAGCTGACACCATTTGTATTATAAAATAGTCCATTATGGCGCCTACCATATTATTTCCGAGGTGACTTATTGAAGTCGCCCGAGATGTTTCGATTGTAAGTGTATAAGTATTCTTCCGCAGTGTTCTAGAGAAATTAAAAACACAAGTAAACACAACTTTACCGCCACCTGTTATCATAATGTCCATGTCTTTATAAGGTTCCCGGCGTTTGTTAGCGTTGATAAGTCGAAGCACAAATAATATACTAGTTGAAAGTTAGCAGTAGCAGTACGCAGTAACAGTTGGAAAAACGTGAAGTTGGCAGTTGCAGTAAGAGCAGTAGAAATAAGAAAAACGTGAAGTTAGCAGTAGCCGTAAGAGCAGTAGCAGTAGATAAAACTTGAAGTTGGCAGTAGCAGTACCAGCAGTAGCAGTACATAAAACGTGAAGTTGGCAGTTGCAGTACCATCAGTAGCAGTAGGAAAAACGTGAAGTCAGCAGTAGCAGTACCAGTACTAGCGATAGGAAACTCTGAAAGTCTGCGAGAGTGTCTGAAACAGTCGCAGACCGGTGCAATCGAACCGGGATGGTCCTTAGACATCAAAATTAAAATGTTCTCGATTGGCACCAAAATTCCTTAAAGTCTGCGAGAGTGTCAGAAACAGTCGCAAACTCGTTAAATAGACCCGGGAGGATCCCTTAGACATCACAAATAATATTTTCTCGATTGGCACAAATATTCCTGAAAGTCTGCGAGAGTCTCAGAAATTGTCGCAGACCGATCAATCGATCCGGGAGGTCCCTAGACATCAAAAATGACATTTTCGCGATTGGCACCAAAAATCCTGAAAGTCTGCGGGAGTGTCAGAAATAGTCGCAGACCTATGAATAGACTCTTTGGAGCCTCTAGATGTTAAAAGGTATCTTTATTTTATTAAGACTTTCCAAACTTTTAAGACTTTCCTACTGCTACTGCTCGTACTGCTATTGCCTATTTCACGGTTTTCCTACTGCTACTGCCAACGTCCTTTCATTAAAAATAATGAAATTAAACCAAGGTATTTACCAAAAGCAATGGTTTAATATTTCATCTGTATGAAAATGAAAAAAAATGTGTGATGATGCCCAACATTTTTCTTAATATGCGAATTAAGTGGGTTCTACCATGCAACAAAAATGCGCTCCAACGCAGTAATATCACCTTCAACCAGGGAACTGAAGCTGCATGGAGTGGCCTACATATGGTAAAAATAGGGTTTAGCTAATAACTGCTAAATATGATTCCCGGTTTCTTTTACAATTACTTATTAAATAATGACAATTGAGTACACACCTTAGTTTGAATAGATACAGCATCTACCAAATGCAACATGGACACGATTCTTTGGCTTAGTGATTAAAGCGCAGGTTAAGCAAACTATTTATGATCTTCGTGGCATGATTATGAATCATTGTACTCACATATTTCACTTAAAGTTATATAAATATTCTAATTGTATATGTATCCGACACTTTTTCGTGCGCCTATTTGATACTGTTCGTCCATGTTTTTTGTATGCATTTCGTTGTTCTGTGCAGCTACTGTTATAAAGCCATGTCAAGACTTCATAATAACACAAAAAAATAAGGACGATGTTGCTAAATGTTTGATTAAGTTACTTCAAATAATTTAAATTACATCAATTAACGAATGTTTACAGAAGTAATAAGCAAAGAAATGTTAACTAGTCAAGATACAGTTGATACTAAGCATTGTTATAAAACAAAAGAACTCGAAATTACATTACTTTTTTTACAAATTTTAAGACGACAAGAACCATTAAGTAGTATGCATTTAATGACGGATATTGCTTTCCATAGTCAACATCTTGCCGAGTTCATGGAAGACGAAAAAGCCATACATTTTTGTGACGTATATTTATTTCTCCCACGCTGTGATTGTAACAGTTTGTATTATATTTTTGTTCTATGGTTAAGGATAATTACCAATGTTCTGAAAAGTCATAAATTTCATACAGCTAGTTTGTCTGATGCATACAGCAGAATTGTAACAATACTCTACTCTGAAAGGATAAAGTAGCGGAACCTTCTTTTGACATCAGTAAAGGATAGGGCAAAATTGCTTTTGCTATTTAGTACATGTACATTTGATTCTTTTTGACAAAGCGTATCTGGATGCTCCATTCATTAAGGATTTTAAATTGAAAGACTCTGTTAATTGTACTGTACAAGAAAGGTGATCATCTCCAACCTATCCCTGAGCAGATGTAAGTTTTCCCGAGATTTAAAAGCAGACGATAACCTTGTGCAGGTCTACCTTAGCTGAACCAACTGATTTAGTGCTAGTAAGATAACTGTTGATGTGCATTTGGATCAATGTAGGATCAAGGTGGGATCAAGGTAGGATCAGCACTGATCAGGAATTAACGCAAGAGTAGATCGGTTTTACTGCCCGCAACTTTATACACGGGAAGGTTCACTTTTAAAATAAGGAAAAAAAAATTTTGGTAAATACCAGTATACATCTTGAAATATTACTCGTAAATTTAAATACTGGATGTAATAGCAAGTTTGTCCTGATCCAGGAGTATATGCATTGTAAATAACTTGAACAAGAACTTATAGGCCTAGCAACTTAAACCTACACATACTGTGGTGACGAAGAACGCAGAAATATGTTCTACACGTACTAAAATCTCAACCTATTCTAGCTATTTGATGTCGTGAGTGATTATCTCCGAAGATGGCCGAGAGAGTACGACTGCGATGTATCAACGCAGTCAGTCGTTTGTTGAAGGTACTGTGTTGCCGTAATGATCACGGACATATCCAGAGATTTGTGGATCCATGATAGAGTCCTGATCGTCGGATAATTTAAATCAAATTTAGAAGATTCGGTGACCTTAAGCATGAAGCAAAGCTTTCGTTGTCATGATAAAGTGTAAAACTTGAGAGAAAAAAATAGTTTTTTTTTTCGGTTATCAAGTGTCATTGACATTTCTAGCGGATTTGTTCTATTTTCTTATCGAGATTTTAATGGGAATCGTATACCTAATGTGAGAGTTAAGTCTAAAATGGTCTAGACGTAATCACGACGTAATCATTGAAGGGATATAAAAGTCTGACAAAAGTTCATCTTTTATCAATTCTTGTTTAGAATAAAACCAACACCAGACATTATGAAAGTGTTGTTCGCTTTTGTTACCGTCGCGCTCTTTGGTAAGTCTTTTCACATATTTTTGTTGTTGATATATTACGTCTGTATGGGAAGATTTTCAACGTCATATATTTACTGAGGGCCAGAATATTTGACAGCTGTTATTCATCTAAGTATAAACAATTAATTTCCTGTTGTTGTTGTTGCAGTTGTTGTTGTTTGTTATTATTGTTTCTTTTTTCGGGTTGTTACAGTTGTTGTATCCTAATGTAGTTTGTAATTATCTGGACCGATTGTTTTTCCATAAAAATATTAGTATCCTATGCCTTGTATTCTTTGGCTTATCGATTTGTACATTCTAAAATTTAAAAAAAAAATCTAGAAAGAAATATTTTTAAGAAATTTTGGACGGTTTTTCATTTACAGCAAAAGAAAGTAAAAAAGATATAAAATAATAGTTATGTATTTGACAGTGAAACATGAAAGGAAATTTAATTGACGATTTAAAATGTGTTAATGTTTACTTTTTATTGCAATTAATACATTGATATGTTAGAAATTGAATAAAACGGTGAATAAAACTATTTTCCCCTTTGTTTTCCCCTTCTGTTTTCTCCTCTGTTTCCCTTCTCCGCAATTCATCTTTATTTCTATTCGTTTTGCTCGTTACTGATTTTTCCTACTACGTCCATCCCGTCTTTTGTTTGTTTGTTGTTGTTGTTTGTTGTTGTTGTTTTTGCTTCTGTTGTTGTTTTTCTTATGTGATTTTTTTTGTGGGGGGTGCAGGGATGCGGGGGTGGAGTGGGGGTAGAGGGGCTGCATTTTTAGTGCATTGTCTTCTTACTTTATCACGAAGATATTTTTTATTTCAGTATACGTTGGCGCTGAACATTGTGCCGATACGCATGCGTGCCATGAGCACGGTGTGACTCATTGTGGTAATAATCTCGATGTCGTCTGCAACAATCATCAGTGTGAATGTCTTCAGAGTGGAAACCACGGACGTTAGTTTCTAAAAGTTTTTATTATATTTTGGAAGTTTGCTTTCATCTTTTCTTTTCGTTTATCACTCTCCCTGAGTACGAAGAAACTTTAATCATATTATTATGGAAAAAAGTCGAACATTTTCATAAATATAGCGGGTCTTACAACGATCTTCATTTCACACTGTCAAAATTTCTCGACATTCTACAGGTGTTACTCAGACTAAGCAAGCAGACAGACTTTGCATAGACTAAGTAATCATGGTAATGTTTTCCTATTATTTTCATTTCAGGGTGTACACAATTAAGTGACTGCACGGGCACTTGTGACCATGGAACTCAACACTGTGTTGATGGACATTGTCGGTGCACACGTAACTAGATGTAGCAATGTATCTAACACAAATAAATTCAAATGAACATATGTTTTCCTTTTTATCTTGCACAAAATCAGTTAAGTTCATTTCTGGCAAACGAAAAGACACAGAGCTCCATCCGGGTTTTTTTAATCCATATTTATTTTTGAAAATGTTACAATATTGTTAACCAGATGTGTTGTTGTTATCTTTCGTCAGAAGTATTCTTAAATTCTTCTTAAAAAAGGTTTTGTTAATACAATTAAGATACGCAGGATCTCAAACTCAAAACATGACTTTAAAACATCTAGTTTATAAAGATTTTTGTGGGTTTTTTACGAAGTTTTAGTCTGACTTTTAAATGGGCTTTGTGAAGCGAAATCGAATATAGTGACAAAACGTTTTGCGCTATATAAATGAACTTGTATTTGTATTTGTACAGACAGGCCTTAAACTCACGTTTGTCTTCGCTTCCTATCATTACCATATATTATTACTGACAAATGGTCCTCATTTAAGCAGAAAGTTAGGTTAAACACCACCACTTAGTGTTATCGGGAACCGGTGTTGTCTAAGCTATCTGGTTGGTTTATATAGATAGGTTTGTCTGAAAATCATATTTACTTGAAAACAATATATACGTAATATATACAGCAGAAAAGAGACGTAAATGTGCTGAGTATTTCCTGGATATTTTTTGTCGTTCTATAACAGGAAAGTTTGACAGTTTGTAATAAAAATACTGAACTGACTAGAAGCAATCATGTTCGCGAAGGGATACCGAGAAAGTTGAAAAGTTATGCGATGAGATAGTGAATTTATGGAAGAAGAAAACAATCTGAGAAACTGCAGCAAATGATCATTCTCATAGAATACAAAAATGTATATAAAGTGGCATGTTCATGTCAAGTGATTTTGATATTTGTTCAGGAAGGTCTTATCTCCCATTGCCATAATTTTGATTTAGTGCTTCTTAAAAATAAAGGCGGTAGAAGACCGATTAATGATAAACAGTGCAATGCAATTCTCGACCAATAGTCTTAAAACTGGAACGGTGACAGATGACTTGATATTACCACAATCTCATTGAAACACAAAAAGACAGCAGATGTATATTTTGTTAAAACTCTCATAGAAAGAAAGATATAGACTTTGTCCTTATTCTTCCTAATTTGTCAAAAACTATTATATATGACAAAAACCGGTAAGATTATATTTATATAATATTTGAAATGATATAATTATTCTTATGTTAAATCAAAACCTGGAGAGTTTTAATAAAGTTTTTCATCCAGAAAAAAAATGAATAGTTTTTTTTTTTTGTTTTTGTTGTTTTTTTTTAGCTAACCTAAGCACTGCTCAGCGTGAGCTTTTGGGATCGTTAATTGTCCGGCATCCGTCGGCGTGCGTCGTGCGTATTCAACAATTTGACTTCAACGACATCTCCTCCTAAACTGTTAAGCCAACATTGGCGAAACATTCCTGGGATATTCCTTGAATGAAACTCTATAAAGTATTTCATCCAAAAAAAATGAATAGTTTTTTTTTTTTTTTTTTGTTGTTTTTTTTTTAGCTAACCTAAGCACTGCTCAGCGTGAGCTTTTGGGATCGTTAATTGTCCGGCATCCGTCGGCGTGCGTCGTGCGTATTCAACAATTTGACTTCAACGACGTCTCCTCCTAAACTGTTAAGCCAACATTGACGAAACATTCCTGGGATATTCCTTGAATGAAACTCTACCAAAATTGTTCAAAAAATTGAATTCCATCAAGAACTCTGGTTGCTATGGCAACTGAAAGGAAACAAATTGAAAATTTTCTTGTCTGAAACCACAAGGCCCTGAGCCTTAGAATTTGGTGTGTAGAATTGTCTAGTAGATCTCTACCAAGTTTGTTCAAATTATACCCCTGGGGTCAAATTTGACCCCGCCCCGGGGTTTAATTGATTTTACATAGGCTTATATAGGGAAAACTTTGAAAATCTTCTTGTCTGAAACCACAAGGCCCTGAGCCTTACGATTTAGTATGTAGCATTGTCTAGTAGACTTCAACCAGGGATATTCAAATTATACATCAGGGGTCAAATTTGGCCCCACCCCGGGGTCATTGGTTTTACATAGGCTTATAAAGGAAAAACTTCGAAAATATTCTTGTCTGAAACCACAAGGCCCTGAGCCTTACGATTTGGTATGTAGCATTGTCTAGTGGACCACTACCAAGTTTGTTCAAATTATGCCCCTGGGGTCAAATTTGGCCCTGCCCCGGGCAAGCAAAAATGAAATTTGAAGACACCATATTTAAATAATATGTTAGAGTGAACAAAACTCAAACTGTTTGAAGGTTATGAAGGACATATGCTACGACATTACTGTGATATATTCAACGGAAGATTATGGTCCAAGCTCCGGAGACCACAAAAGTGATACTAAAATTACTGCTACTACTGAAAATCTTGTAATAGAATGAAATTTGTATCAATAGCTACGTGGTATAACTTAATGATAAAGGCCCCCTCAAGTAGTGCCAACTCATTACTGCTAAAACTATGTTAGTGACAAACTGAATGTTGGCAGACAACTCATTTTTTTATTTAGCTTTTCTGTGATTCAAGATAGGTATTGAGAATTTTTTGCATACAGGAATTTAAATCAGGTGAGTGAAATGGAGACATTGATCCTCACACACACACTCGGGTTCCTTCCCCTGCCTTGCCAAAGTAATTCATTTATTTATTTACTTATTTACTTATTTATTTATTTATTTATTTATTTATTTATTCATTCATTCATTCATTTATTCATTTACAGAACAAGTTGTATTACTTTGAGATTGTTGGTGTAACAAAAAAATGTTTAGAAGTTAATTTGTTGTTTGTTTATACAATGCTTGCTGATCTGTGCCATGTCCTAGAAACGCGTTTTCGGGGCAAAAAGACGAAATGTCGAACACGTCAACACGACAAAAAGAAAAAACCACCAGCTGAAAAGTAATTCTGATTGTGAAAAAAAATGCGAATTATACCTTTCCGTACTGGTGTCTCTTGACAATAAAACAGAAAGTCATACGCGAGTGAAACCAAAGTACAGCATTATAATTATGCAAACGTAATAGAAGAATTAAGTTATTTTAGGTCCTGAGGGAAAGTGCGAAACACAAGAATCACAAAAGACAATCACAGTTTTTTACATGCACCGACACAAAGGTTCTCGTTTTAAAGTCTTATCCGAAAGACGAACAATAGTGTTGGTTGAGGAACAGGAGATTGAACTCACGACTACTACATCTAATTCTTGTGTGTGTTACAACTGGAAAAACTTATTTGTCTTTTGATAGGAAAATATTTTGATTTGTCATTTATTTGAATGATAGTGATTAAATATGAAGAACCCAGTTCTTAAATATATGTGTGTGTATACAAATACATAAAAATATTCCCTGTGAAAATCCCGTCTTGCTGCTTTGTTGCTGTAAAGGTCTGTTTTATCCTTCGATCATTTAAATATCAAACAAATACATTCTTCACAATAACAAGATGACATATAATGAGAAAAGTTTAAACAATATTTATTTTTCAACGTATGTCAAACTTAATTTCGTGTACAACGGCAATGACCGTCAACACAGTGTACATCTCTTCCATTGTCACATCTTTGGCAATCACTTGGCATAGTGCAAGCTGAAAAAGAAATGCCTGATATTAAGATACGCCAACTTGTGTGTTTTGGAATGGGGAGTCGTAGAGTATCACACTGGTTCAAATTAATTTGGTGACAGCACTTATATTGTTGGTTAGACAAGATTTCACAAAGGATATGCCTTTATCAGTGTTCCCGTGCGCCAGTCTTTGCCTTTGCAATCTTCAGTTTATATTATAAACAAAATGTATAGCATTCCCAAAAATAGGAGTTAAATCACAATAAAATTTAAAAAATCAGTATTTTGAATGTGTAATTTGGGTACGATCTAACAGGAACTAGCGGCAGTTTGAAGTTCTTTAAGCACTTTTTCCCTTTACCCTGTACATAAGTGTCTCATGAACAAAACACGTGACTTACTTCCTCCACTTCCGCTTTGTAGGCATTCACACACGTGATCTCGATTGCAGTGTACGTCATAACCGCTTCCGCAGTGGGTGATACCGTGCTGGTTACAGTCCCGTGTGTCCCCACAACGCTCAGCGCTAACATACACTGAAATATAATGATCTCAAATCATAAAACATTGTGAGTAAGAATACAGCAGAACAGTACAAACTAAATCTCAATACTAGCTCTATACTTGATATATTTTTAGTTTTAAAAATATAATGATTTTTAGTCTATAGTTGGTGATGTCGTGTAAAAAGGGAAATTGCGTTTCTTTTTCTCCTAGTATATATTCTATGTAACTGTATTCCTACAAAGAAGAAAATTTAGCGTGTTCGGTTACCATTAAAACAGTTGTAATTTTGTAAGACAAAGGTCAGAATTCTAATATATTTTGAATATCGTGAATATTTTTAACTATCTCTCTAAGCAATTTATTCCAAGACTTGTTTTTGACAGCTACTGTTTTAAATCGTGTAGTAAATAAAAAATCATTTCCAAATAAAATTTCACTCTAGTATAGAAATCAATATAAATTCTATACACAACAGAAAAATGAGAATCCAAACTGAGAACAAAACATTGTTGTTTTTTTTTAAAGAAAAAAAATCGTTGAACGATAGAATAGGAAAACTAATCGACGAACATCAACATTTCAGAACAAGTCGGTGAACAGACAACTGGGGAACATGTATGTTTTATCCAACTTGAAATTTACCAGAGGTTATTAACTCTAATTTTAGATAAATATTTTAACAATCTGAAAATCAACGAAAATATATCAAATAACTCACCGAATAGGGCAACTGTAACAAGAGCAACAAAGGCTTTCATGACTAGTGTTGAATGTTTTATCCTTTGGAGAATAATGTGAAAGGTGTCCGACAGAGCTTTAAATACTAATCAGATAGATGACCTTCTGTCAAGTTTCAGTCATGCTTTGGACATATTTGCCCAATTTGAAGAGATTTCCCATTTCAGTCACATCATGTCTGACCCTTGCTCTTTGAGCACGATCATATCGCCTTGTGGTTCCTTATACGTTACTAAAATTGTGTTACATACGATTTATAACAATGTCTTTCGTCGATGAATGTAAGAAACGTGAGTGTAATGTAGATTTAAACGCAGGTTTGAGTGCAGATGCGTCATAGGGCGAGTGATCTAATTTTACGCATTTACACGACTATGGTCATATATTTTGAGTACTCTCAAGGCTTGAATTTGTTATTTCAATTCTAACACAATTCATTTTTTTCAAGAGACTTTATTTTTGTAAGAGGAGGTAATTAACGCTTTGGAAAGCTTTCGATTATTAAGACAAATAGACGTCAAACTACCTCATTACATCTTTGAATATATTTTATTCATATCATAGATTCTAAACACAGCAAATCATAGTAACATTAACACTGTATTTAAAACAAAATTCAGTCTTGGTTGTACAAATGACGAAGAATAGACAACTGTTAGACAACAGTAAACAAGACAAGGTGGCCATACCACGTGATATATGATGTCATTTAGGCTATCGCGAGCAACATTATTTTGATTCGATTTGGAGGAGAAAACTGCTGTAAGCATTTTATTTCTTCATCAAACACTACGTGAATTGAAACCTAAGAAATTATTTGTATGCGACCGGACTACAAAGTCAAGTAATTTTGTTTTCCTTGCATTACCTAATCTATGCTATGATCAGGTGTCAGGCTAAGGAAAAAATATAAACTTTCCAATGAATATAGGATCTCTATCAGCAGCTGAGCCGTTTTTTTCAAACACTACGAGAATTGAAACCTAACAAATTATTTGTATGCGACCGGACTACAATTCCAAGTAATTTTGTTTTCCTTGCTTTATCTAATATATGCCATGATTGTAAAGTCAGCTTACATCAACCAGGTACATCGGAAGCCATTTCCTACCAAACGTTTTCATATTTAACACTTAATTGCGTAAATCTTACCTTTTCCTTCAGTTGGCAATTATGGCACCAGTTCCAAGATAAAATTTCAGGCTACAGTTTAAAGATGTTTTCCCAACTGGCTACAATACCAAGCAACATGCCCTCCGTTTTGTAAGGAAATGCTTTTTCTGTCATACACTTAACTCTGTACAAACGTTTACTTTCAAAAACATCTATATTGTATGTTCAAGAACTTCCTGCACAGACACCATACATTCTAGCTACGCTATAAGTGACTAGACAGTCATAAAAATGTTATTAGTAGAAAGAAAATTATTTGGTCTTTCAAAATTGTGCAGATTTCAAATTTCTTTCGACTAACTCCTATGATCGTATATATAAGTCTCTGGAATCTATGCTACTTACAGCGCACGGGGCAATCACTCGTAGATTTTAACCATGTACGTAAATTTAAGTTCTTTTAGTAAAATTGTGAACTCTTTTAAAGTGTTACACGGAAGATCTGCTTATTCTATAGGTTTATGTTTATTTTATTTCAGAATGTCACAAAACGAAGAAAAAGTATGTGTGTTCCCAGTGCGCGAAGGTATTTAAGTACAAGAGAAACATAAGGACACGCGAACGTTCTCATTCAGAGACACTTTCGTTTAACTGCTGTGGGAAAGGTTTCACTATAAACAGAGAGTTAGAAGGCCATAGGTTTGTGTTTCATTCTTACTTGTTTATATTTTTTGTGAATGTCCGGAATCGTAATTCTGAATTATATTTTTATAAAGAGAAATGTTTATTTGACCATAGAGAAGTTTCAGCGCGGAGTTTCTTCCACGTCTCCAGGCATTTACATTGATTTCATCCATGCCAGAAAACTCGGTTTGGTATCCCCCGTGTCAGACGATTCGCGGGACATCATGTCAACATGACGTCAAATACATATTGACGAATCAATGGTTCTTAATAGTTAAACACTCCGGTACTATGAGAAGTAACAATGCCTTAGTCTCTTTGATGTCAATTTTTAATCTCGGGAACAATTGTTAAACACACACAGATATCGTTAATGCAGACTCATATGCAGGAAAAAGTTTCCTTCATGACACACCCCGTCCAGACGGAAAATATGCGTTACCATCGGTAATTGTCCTCGGGAAAGCGGCAGTGCCTTTTTCACGCGAAAACAGTTACCCTCGATGACGGGTAGTTCCGTCTGGGCATCATGCTCATAACAGAAACTATTTACTGTCACAAGTAATGGTTAAAGGCACACTGTGCTTGACAAACCAAACGTATCTAAAACGTTCTGAATTAAATGTAATATAATTGCTCCTTTGTAAAAAAAGTGTGTACGTAGTAATTATTCTATCAACGGTAACATTTCAATAGTTATGTTTGTTATATCACGTTATCACGGTCATACAACTTTTATATTTTATCTGTTAAGAAGGATACACATAAATTATAATTTTAAATAATATATAATAATAATATATAATTTTAAATTATAGATGCTCATCCAATGGTGAATCAAAGAAGATGGTCTGAAAGACATACGGGAAGGGTTTGCTAGGGCGTCGACACTCGCCTAACACGAGGCCAGGAACGTCAGAAATGCAAAGTATACATGTGAAGTGTGTGGTCATAAGGCAGCCACTAAAGATCACCTGAAGGTACATATCGTCACGCACAGTGGCGAAAGAAGATACGGGATGCCGTTTGTGTGGCAAAAGATATAAACACAGCAGTTCCATGTATAAGCATTTAAAAAGGATCACAATAGTGACGAAAGGAACAATTGACTATAATATATTAAGAATCTTACTGAGTTCAAGATATAGCACAAATGTGTTCATTAATGTTGTTTTTTTATTGTTTCCTTTTTAGCTCACCTATCAATAATCCGTCCGCTCTCAGTTCTAGGTGAGCGACACAGAAAAGCAACACAGGATTATTTGGCACTCTTTTTGATATGTTTTAAATAAAGTTGTGTAAAATGAAGATACAGTCATAAATAATGCAACTATGTTTTGTATGATTGATAATACCCCCAGACAGAATATATGGGGGTTATAGTGGATTCACGTGCGATGGTGGTCGTCCGTTGGCAAAATTTGTCCAACAACTACTTCTCAGATTTCAATTATGCTTTAAAAGAATAACAAGCACCAAACATAGGTGCATTTCGTTGTCACGTCCCACTCCGATAATATCCGCATGCATCGATTTAATTAACGGCGGTACTAACTTGATAATTTCGTCTGCAACAAGATTACCTGTGCTGCCTGTGTTGACATCACCTAGACATAGTTCTGTCTCAAACTGCTCTAGTTTCAGATCAGTTTCACTAGAGTTGTTTTCGATAATCTAAGTATTCAATTTTATATTTTGCGAGTCAATATTTGCAATCGATGTATACAGCGTTCTCCTTGTTCTTTTCGGAAAAAGTGATTTGGATGGCGTTCTCTCTGTTTCAGATCGTGATTTAGACGATATTTGCTTCACACTCGACCTTTTTAGGGGTGAGACTATGACATTTGAAGGTGATCGAAAACTTGAAAACGTTTTCGATCCCGTTCGGGGTGTTTTTGGTGAATATGGCCTACTGGCAAGTGATGAAAAGTTAACTCTGTTGAATATTTCCTCTTCTGTGCGAATCCGATTGCGTGGAAGCTGGTTCTTCCTTTTGTTTTCATGTTTCAAGATGTATTGTCTATATCGCTTGCCAAGCGTAAGTTTTGATTTAAGTTTCGTCATGATTCATATTCGAATAAAGGTTATGTCCGGCACTTCACTTTCAGTACGTCTTGTTCTGTCATCATAATGAAATATAAAAAGAAGTAATCTATTCGTTGTATTTTTTTTCAAACCGTTGTACTTACGGAGTCGTGCTGTGTCTGGTTCTTTGAAGAATTAAGCGAAAGTAACATTTGCTAATGATCTGCAGTCAACAACAGATGTATTAGATTCACTCAGAAAGTAAGTCAATTAAATAAACGATATTATTTTCACCGAAGAATTTCGGTATCTGTCAATATTGCCTCGATCCACTCCATTTGTTAGATTTAGGCCTACTACCAACAGAAAGGATGCATATAAAGCTTGAATGACATGTTGAATCAGTAAAAAATATCTTACAAATCAATAAATACTAAAGATTATTTATTGATGGTGAGCGTTGTTACAAGGTAATATGTATGTTGTTTGGCATTTTAGCCAGTTGTGAAAACAGCTTTAAAATGTAGCCTGAAATTTTGTCTGGGAAATGGTGCCATAATTGCCAACTGAAGGAAAAGGTAAGATGAACGCAATGCATTGTTACAATAAGAAAATGTTTTGGTAGGAAATGGCTTCCGGTGTTGCCGGTTGATGTAACGTGACTTTTCAATCATAGCATCGATTACATAATGCAAGGAAAACAAAATTACTTGGAATTGTGGTCCGGTCGCATACAAATAATTTCTTAGGTTTCAATTCACGTAGTGTTTGAAAAAAACGGCTCAGCTGCTGATAGAGATCCTATATTCATTGGAAAGTTTATATTTTTTCCTTTGCCTGACACTGGTCATAGCATAGATTAGATAATGCAAGGAAAACAAAATTACTTGGAATTGTAGTCCAGGCGAAATCAGATAATTTCAAAGGTTTCGCATAGTATTTGAAAAAAATAAAACGGCTCAGCTGCTGATAGAGATCCTAAATTCGATGAAAGCTTACCATCCTTAGCCTGACACATGTCCCATAGAAATCGATGAAGAAATGAAATACTTACGGGTAATTTTCTGTATGAAAGCGCAGCCTATTTTTACAGTTTCGTCTTGGGTTTGATGCCTTTAGTGACGTCAAGGTCACGTGGTATTGCTACACTTGTGAAGTCAAATTCAAGAAGCTGAGGTCTCAAGCGGTACAAGTGCATTAGATAGATTATAACATAAGTGAATGACTATATATATTAATTATTTGGAATTTTCTTCAAGTTTACAACACTGGTTACTAATAGAGCGGGATGTTTACTTCTGATAAAATATCTCTGTACGCTGAGGTAGAAAAATTCAATAACGGACTAGTTTTTAAAGCTTGTTAGTATGATTGGTATGTAGTTAATTCACAGTCTGGCGTCTTCTATACGTATAGGATTTAACCAGCTGGTCGTGTAAGAATGATTATCATTATGCTAGTCTTTATCATCCTGATATTATCAAAACCTTACTTTGCAATTATCTTAATTGTGTGGCTGGAAATATGCATCAACATTTTGTGCATTGTAAACATCCTGAGTAGTATCTGTGGAGTTATTACTTTCTGAATGCTAGCAAATATTACAAGCAACGTTTTGGATACGTGGTTGAGAAATGAAATTAATGAAATGTTATTTTTTGCGGATGGATTTCCAGGTTGCAATGTCAGCACTACGCAATATATCAGTCCTACTAGGATTATCGCTATACCTAGAATGTTATTGCTAGTAAAATAGATCTGGATTTGAATGCAAATGCATGCAAAATTTACAAATACGTCAACATATACACAGTACAAGACGAAGTAAAGGTTGTTATCTTCCGTACAGCTGGATATCTAAAGAAAAGTACAGGTACATTTTTCCTGAACTTATTGGATCACATAATAATAATGACCTTATTATCTAATATAATAATTTTGACCTTACTGGTTTACGTAATAATAATGATCTTATTGGTTCACAAAATAATAATGACCTTATTGGTTCACATTACAATAATGATCTTATTAGTTCAATAATAAAAATGATCTGATTGGTTAACATGATAATTCTAATCTGCTTTGGTTAACGTAATAATAATGACCTTATTGGTTCACATAATAGTTTTGACCTTATTTGTTCACATAATAAAAATGACCTTATCATTTAACATAATAATTTTGCCCTTACTAGTTTATGTAATAATAATGATCTTATTGGTTCACAAAATAATAATGACTTTGAAAATTGAAGCATCGCTTGAACTATCGTTAATACAGTTAACAGTCTACGGCGTTTTTTGCTTCAATTATTATGTGTTGATAATTTTGGAACCAAGTTCTTTGCTATTTAAATTGAAATTTTAATATTGACTTTTACTTCAGTTTCTTAGATTTAGAAGTGTGTTTAACAAAAATATTGATTACATAAGCTGAAATTAATCTTGATACATTGTATTTGAAGAAATATGCTGCGAAATTCTACCATGAAAAATCGAAACGGCATTTGTTAAGAACGTTTTTAGTTGCCATATCTTTGATCGGTTTTGAAGAAATAATGTATTCTGATGAAACAAGCTGTAAAGCGGTGTAGTTTATTCAGCCTTTCAGTATCGTACATTCATGAGTATTGACTATTTGCAGTAATAAGTTGAAATCCCGAGAGGCTTAAAGCGCAATTTCAGTGCGTCGGCGCTTTGATATAACATAAACAATGCGGGGAATCACGTGACTAAATTTGAAAAAAATGGCCTCCGAACACCGTCGATTCGCCTAAAAATCGGTACTTTTTCAAGTAAGTCTGTTTTGTCATCGCACTGGTCAGGTTTTTACCTATCCCATCATATGGCCCCTTCCAAGCGCTTTCTCCAGCTATACAAATCTCTTCATAGAACGGCCAAGTTTGGGGGAAGACTTTGACACAAAATTAGATCGAGAAAGCACAAAAAAATCCAACATGTTGAAATTTTACAAACAGAAATGTAAAATACAGTGATTTCATATGTGAATATGATACACACTGGAAATGCTACTGTTGTAAAATACAAAATTGTTATGCTGTTCTGTAATAACGATTTCCCCTTTTTAGCTCTTTTTACGATACTTTTTTCTATACTGAAAATTGCCAGTATTATATTCCTATATATACAACTGAAGCGGGGTTGGTGTTATCCAATATAATGTTATTCTATGTTTTGATTGGCTGTTAGAAGATCCGATTATTGCCGAAGCATTACGTATTTTTACGATGTACTACCTGTTGAATCAATTTGCGAATGCTTGATTTGGATGTTGTGTTAATCCGGAACTTCTCGGACATAATCACGTGACTGTCTGGTAAAATTATTGTTTGAACTTTCTTGTATATTTAGTCGCAATTTGAATTATTTGTTCCAAAAGTATATCATTTAAGCTCTTGTAAACTTAATCTTAGGTTACAACTTCAACATTCGTATATAGGCCAGATTTGTTACCATAAATGTCCACACAAGGTAAAGAAAATTACTGCTGTTCATTTTATTTTGCCGATGTGCATTACTATTAAATAGAGTATGAATAGGCAGCCAAACAGAAAATGGCATTCAGATGATACAGCCAAGAATAAGTACCACCAAAGATTACAACATACAGCACATATTCCCAAAGAAATCATCTTGTGATGCATTCAATGACCTTTGTACAAATCAGGTAGTTACTGGTAAGCTGTATGAGTCCACAGCAATAGATGAACCATACATACCAGACATACCAAGAAATAATGCACATTGTGCAGGTCTACCTAAACGTTTTAAGATAGGCAGTGGTTCAAGAGTAATGCTAAAACGAAATATTTTAACATCACAATAATGGTTTGGTCAGTGATGCGCAAGGAACTATAAAGAAATACTATGGAGTACATGTAATGGCAGATCTCCACAAAATCCAGGTGAAATACCATCGTTTGTTCTTGTTAAGTTTGACAATTCAAAAGTAGGGGCAATACACACAGAATACGAGCATACACCAATTGAAATAAAACCAGTAACAGTCCAATTCATTGTGCCAAAAAAACATAATTATGGTCCAGCGGACACAACTACCCCTGGCTATATCTTTTGGTGTAACAGTACATAAAGTGCAAGGTCAGACATTAAAGACAGCATGCATTGATCTTTGCGGTGACATCTTCCAAGGTGGAATGGCATATGTGGCTCTAAGCAGAGTTTCAACAATTAGTGATTTACATATATGCAAATTTGATCCCCTTCATCTACTCACCTCGAAATATCTCACAAGAATTAGATGACATGAAGAAAATCAACCTGCAGTATCTTGAAATGACCTTGTACTGTACATTTGCTATCTCAATACCTGGTCCTTTATTAATTTGTAACTAACATTATACATTAGAGATACTCAGAGCAAATACTAAGGGTATCAAAAAATGCTCTATTTAAAGAAAGGAAAAACCACATCACTCTGCTTATAATCATAACATTTTACTGAATTTTTCATAATAATTCATTATGTCATTACAAGTATTGATGCAAGGCGTGAAAAAGCACTGAGGTATCAAGGAACTGCTAAATCACTCTTTCATATTGTTCAGTTCAGTGTTACACTGTATGGTTTTTAATGATATTGTGTCTAAAATATATTGTTAGTATATAGTACTGTAATAGAACCTATTATCAAAAAGTGCATTATATTGGACCATGTTTGTTTTTCAATGAATATGAACAAGAACCCTTATAAATACGTAGAATTGCTCGACATCATCTTAATGTATTATCTGTTGAAATTTCATATACATGTATGACAGATCACAAGCATAGTAATACAGTGACTGTATCGCACCTGGTCTTTATGTTGAATTATATCAAAGTTATCAAGGCATGGCCATAGTCTGCAAACAAAATAGAGGGCTGTATATAGCTTACGGTTCATTAAAATACAATAAAAAACCGTACACTCAAATGGACTCGAGTCCGTAGGTAGGTAGGTATGTAGATAGATAGATAGATAGATAGATGGATGGATGGATGGATGGCTGGGCGGGCGGGCGGGCGGGCGGACGGACGGACGGATGGGATGGGATGGGATGGATGGACGAATGGACGGACGGATAACACATATAAAAACATGGCAATAACATGGTGCGTGACATAACAATACCAGGGATAACACAAAAAGAGAAAATAGTTTCCCTTTATTTCCAATGTGGTCCCTGTTTTTGTTGGCCCGACACTGAAATTCATGTATATTTACTTAATGAGTAAAATTATACAAGTATCATTATTTGAAATCATGAAAATGCCAGCTTTATCACAGCAATTATAAATAATATCGCATTTACACTATTACATCACAACCAAAGCATGAATTATCATGAAATGTAGCTTAAAATTGTAATTTAAAGTAACTAGTAATAAAACACTGATACATTGAATCTAAACACTAGTATGATAAGAGATTAAAGGTCTCTAGTCATTAAATGAACTTCAGTTGCATGTTTGAACTTGTAAGGAACATTAATATCCCTTATGTTCTAAGGAAGGATGTCCCATCGAACAAAAACATTAAAAGCAAAAGACCTTTAACCACAACTGCCAACCTTGGGTGAAAGACCTTTTACCTAAACTGCCAACCTTGGGTAAAAGTCCTTTTACCAAAACTGTCAACCTTGGGTAAAAGTCCTTTTACCAAAACTGCCAACCTTAGGTAAAAGACCTTTTACCAAAACTGCCAACCTTGGGTAAAAGACCTTTTACCACAACTGCCAACCTTGGGTGAAAGACCTTTAACCAAAACTGTCAATCTTGGGTGAAAGACCTTTTACCAAAACTGTCAACATTGGGTAAAAAACCTTTTACCAAAACTGTCAACCTTGGGTAATGAGTAGCACTCAGATTAACTGAATGTGAAATATGAACTTGACATTTGGGAAGAAACAGCGGTCTCTCTTGATCTTGTACAGAGATCATCCACCGAACTAATGGGAATAAAATGCTTACCAATGCAACCAGGGCTTATTAATCCTAACATGACTTAGGGTTATCTGATCAGCTCTGATGACACTGAATGAGAGACATTAACAACAGTATTCTAGTTTGGAGTGTCAGAAATTGTCTTTTATATTACAAAAGAAATAAAATAAAAAAAAACGGGCATTAGCTTTTGTAAGCATCGACCTAGCAAATTCACCACAAGACAAATGCTTGTCCAAAACAGCACCGAAATTTTAATCAGATGAGCGAAATGGAGACATATTGACCTTCTTGTTTTTCATGTCACACTTTCTCGACATAGAGTTACTTCCCCTGTCCTACCAGACTGAAAATGAATAGGTGTCAATCGTAACAACTCGGCCTTTTCCGACAACTTCGTATAAAGACCTCGTATGTAAGTGTATGAATACACCAAATGGTAATTCGCCTCGGCTTTATAAACAAACATGGCAGAACTCAAGCAGTTTCTGTCTTATGCATTAGAAAAAAATGAAAATAAATGTTAATTTAAAGTTTAAACAGATAGAGGCATTCAGAAATGTGTTCAATTTAGCAGACACCACCTGTATTATAAAATAGTCCAATATGGAGCCTACCACATTATTTCCGAGGTGACTTATTGAAGTCGCCCGAGGTGTTCCGAATGGAGTAGGTGTATGTACTGTTTTCGACAGGACTCATTCATTCATTCTTTCATTCAATCATTCATTCATTCGTTTATTGATTCATTAAGAATTTATTTTGTAATTTGTTTGCCTTCATCCATCATCCATAGTGGCAGTGATAACTGTACTATATGGAAAATAACCAACAGTTTATAGGTTATCTTAATTTGCTTTTTTGAAGAAGAATTTAGTTATTTTAGGTCTTGCGGGACAGTGCAGAAACATGAAGTATTACAGACACTGCTTGTTGTTTTACGTGCACTGATACAGGAGATCTCGGTTTAAAGTCCTGTCAAGCAATAGTGTTGGTAGAGGAGCAGGACTATCGAACTCGCGACTTCTTGTTTAAAAAACCTTTGCGTTACCACTGGATCACTTATTGGTCCTTTTGACAGGATCTTTTTATTCGTCATTTATATAAATGATAGTAATTTAATATGAAGAACCCAATACTAAAATACATACATTTAAGTATGTATATATAAAGACAACATAAAAACATTCCATGTGAAAATCGCATACTGTTGCTGTATTGCTGTTAAGCTCTAATTTCTTGCCTCGGTCATAAAAAATATCAAACAATACATTCTTCACAATAACAAGATGACATTTAATGAACAAAATTTAACAATATTTATTTGCCAATATTATGTCAAACTTAAATTCGTGTACAACGGCATTGACCATCAATACAGTGCACATCTCTTCCATTATCACATCTTTGGCAATCACTTGGCATAGTGCACGCTGAAAAAGAAGTGCCCAACATTAAATCACGTCAGCGTGTATATTTTGGAATGGGGAGGCGTAGAGCATCACACTGGTTCAAATTAATTTGGTAACAGCAGTTTTATTGTTGGTCTGACAAGATTACGCATAGAACATGCCTTTAGCAATGTTCCCGTGCGCCTGGCTTTGCTTTTGCTTTGTTGAGTTTATATAATTAACAAAATGTTGATTTCCAAACACAGGAATTAAACAAGAATAAAATTAAAACAATCCGTATTTTGTATATGTAATTTGGGTAAGATGTAACAGGAACTTGGGGCAGATTGAAGTTCCTTAAGCACTTTTTCCCTTTACCGTAGAAATAGTACTAACACACTGTGCAAATAAGTGACTCATGAACAAAACACGTGACTTACTTCCTCCACTTCCGCTTTGTAGGCATTCACACACGTGTTCTCGATTGCAGTGTACGTCATAACCGCTTCCGCAGTGGGTGATACCGTGCTGGTGACAGTCGCGTGTGTCCCCACAACGCTCAGCGCTAACATACACTGAAATATAATGATTTCAAATAATAAAACACAGCTGGTATAGAATACGGTGGAACTAAACAGTACAAACATTTCTTTTATACTAAATGGAGAAAAGCGCACGTTTTCCTTTCGTTATGAAAATCAGAAATGTTTCATAAAGTGTTTTTCTCTCTCTAATTTGGTCTCTGATTTTGAATTTTTTACTGTTTCTAGCAAAAGTTTGATATATTTTTAACAACATAGTTATTGCTTAACTGGTTATAAGCAAATTAATCCTAGACTTTTATCGTTTGAATTTTAAAGTTGCTTTTAAAATCGTGTAAAAAATTAAAACAGAGTAAAATCGACATTAATAGGTGTACACTTCATTTACACTTTATTTAGAAATCGATACAGAAGAATTGAGATTGAAGAACAAATCAGTGAGCATCAAAATAGAAGATGAACGTTAGTGAACATCAAAATAGAAAAACAAATCAGTGAACATCAAAATAAAAGAACAAATCAGTGAACATCAAAATAAAAGAACAAATCAGTGAACATTAATATTAAAGAACAAATAAGTGAACTTCTAAATAGAAAAATAAACCGGTGAACAAAACTATAGAAAAAACTTATCGGCAAACATCAACCATTCAAACAAATTAGTGAACAGACAGAAATTACTGAAAATAGGAACTAGATGGGTGTTCAGTGGAACACTTGTGTCGCCCTTGGGTACTCTGTTAGAATAACTAAAAAGGTAAACAAGAGCCTGCTGGGGTTGAGGGTGGATGGGGAGTCAACTACCTATGTATTAAAATTTAAAAAAAAAAAAAAAATTGGGCCCGGGTGGGGGGGGGGGGATTTGAGGTGGGGGGGGGGGGGGGGGGGGAGTAAAGTACCTATGTTTTAAAAAAAAAAGGCGCGGGGATGGGGGGTAAAAAAAATGGGGGGGGGGGGGACTGGTTGGGGGGTGGGGGGTTTGAGGGTGAATGGGGAGTCAAGTACCTATGTATTAAAATTTTAAAAAAGGGGGGGAGGGGTAAAAAAAAATGGTGGTTGGGAAGGGGGGGGTTGAGGTAGGGGGGGGGGGGAAATAAAGTGCAGATGTTTTAAAATTTTAAAAAAAAAAAATTGGGCCCGGGGGGGGATAAAGTGCATATGTTTTAAAATTTAAAAAAAAAAAAAAAAAAATTGGGCCCGGGGGTGGGGGTGGGGAATAAAGTGCATATGTTTTAAAATAAAAAAAAAATAAAAATATTGGGCCCCGGGGGGCGATGACTGGTTGGGGGGGGGGGGGGGGTTGAGGTTGCGGGGGAGGGGGAATAAAGTGCATATGTTTTAAAATTAAAAAAAAAAATTGGGCCCGGGGGGTGGGGTTGAGGTAGGGGGGGGGGGGGGGAATAAAGTGCAGATGTTTTAAAATTAAAAAAAAAATTGGGCCCCGGGGGGGTGGGGATAAAGTGCATATGTTTTAAAATTAAAAAAAAAAAAATTGGGTTCGGGGGGGGGGGGAATAAAGTGCATATGTTTTAAAATAGAAAAAAAAAAAAAAAATTGGACCCGGGGGGGGGGAATAGGAATAAAGTGCATATGTTTTAAAATAAAAAATAAAAAAATTGGGCCCCGGGGGGAGATGACTGGTTGGGGGGGTTGAGGTTGGGGGGAGGGGGGAATAAAGTGCATATGTTTTAAAATTAAAAAAAAAATTGGGCCGGGGGGGATGGGGGTGACTGGTTGGGGGAGGGGGGTTGAGGTAGGATGGGAAGTAAAGTACCTATGTTTTAAAATTTAAAAAAAAAATTGGGCCGGGGAGGGGGGGTTGACTGGTTGGGGGGAGGGGGGTGGGGGCGGATTCCCATGCAGAGGGGACAGTGGGGGGGGGAGGGGGGGAGTACTTACCCATCTCATGTCAGTTAATATTTTATTTCTAGGCTTAAGAAGTTTTTTTTTCCTATATATAAGTTTAAGCAAAATCAAGTGACCCCGGGGGTTGGGGCTAACTGTGACCCCAGGGACATGGGTACCAACAATCTTTGCAGGGGTCTTGCTGGTGATCAAGTATTCGAAGTTTGAATGGAATATCCTTGACACTTTTTGAGACATGGACATAAAGAAAAAGGTTAACCAAGAAATTTTAACTTAAAAAAGGGGCATAACATTGCAAAAAAAAAAATTGAGGGTTATCTGCCCTTGAGAAATTGTGTTGTCTTAAGTAATACAATTGTAAGCATTACAACTGGAAAGTTTGATGAAGAAACATTAAGAAATGGCATAGTTATAGCCAATGTTAAGTTTTCATGACAAAATCCAAGTACAAAAAGGGGCATAACTCTGTCAATTGTGACCTTGACCTATACATTTTGGCATCATCACGACCCTGTTGTTGTAAGCAATATAATTTGGAAGTTTGATGTTAAAATGTTAAAAAATGGCAAAGTTATTCCCAACGTTAAGTTTTCATGACAAAATCCATGTATAAAAAGGGGCATAACTCTGTCAAATGTGACCTTGACCTAGAAATTTTGGCACCAACCTGACCCTGTTGTCATAAGCAATACAATTTGAAAGTTTGATAAGATAATGTTTAGAAATGGCAAAGTTATAGCCAACGTTAAGTTTTCGTGACGGCCCGACGGACCGACGGACAAAGCGATCCCTATGTATCACCTTTTCTTCGAAAGGGCGACACAAAAACGGTAAACAAGACAGGACATGAAAATTGGAGAGATATGACATCACAATATAGAATCGATCATTTAATGAAAAGACTATGTGTGCGTGCATGTGTGTGTGTGTCGTGCGTACGTGCGTGCGAGAGAGACAGAGACAGAGAGACAGACAGAGAGACGATGCGTATAAATGCATCTTGGTTTAAAAAAAAATCTATTACATTATTTTCAAGTCAGGAACAAATATGTTTTTATCTTACTTGCAAATAACTAGGAGTAATTCATTTGAACTTTAAATTAACATTTAAACAATATGAGAATTAATGAAAATATGTCAGATTACTCACCAAACAGGGCAACTGTAACAAAAGCTACAAAGGCTTTCATGACTAGTGTTGAATGTTTGATCCTTTGGAGAATAATGTGAAAGGTGTCCGACAGAGCTTTAAATACTAGTCAGACAGATGACCTTCTGTCACGCTCTGGTCATATCTTGGACATATTTATCCATTTGGAATAGATATCCCATTTTAGTCACTTAGTTATTTTCGTTGGCGACCTGGTCGTTTGGTCATGTTTGACCCATTTTCCTTGATTTTCACGAAATGGTTTGATGTTTGCTTATACGTCATCTTTCTGTTGCTAAACACTGTTTGATAAAAAATTCTTTCGTTTGTGTATCTATTTCCAGTGTTCTACTTTGAATCCTATTTCGCAAATAATTGAGTTTTGTCGTTGGTGAGTCACACCAAATTTTTGTCAATATTTTCAGAAAATCTTGCATGATTATAGCTTGTTAGTTGTGCAAGTAATGATTTGGACATGTGATTAATGAGAAATGTAACAAAATGTTCATTTAGCAGGATATTATAATTTAAACCATAAACCTAAGGTTTATGGTAGGGAATGGAATGAATACGCGATATAATAATGGACTTTTTTTTAGGTTGAGACGCTCTGAAATTAAACGTAAATATCCAATGTTGGACGTTAGATTCAGGTTCAGATGCTCTTTAATTTTGCTTGTAAATAGCCATTATAAAACTTTAATGTCAGATTCAGTCAGTCTTTGTTATCCTATGTTAGATTTGTATTTCAGACTCAGATGCTCTAAAAAAGTTGTATGATAGAACTTTTGCCATTTTCTCAAAACTAAATAATCGACCTGTCAATAGGAACTTTTGTTTTTTCTTTATTTTGATGAATATAAACTTTCTTTATTTGTTTGTTGATAGAAAACAACATCCATGATTTTCCCATGAATAACATATAAAATTATTATAATAGAATATTCTTTCGAATATAGAATGAACAAGCGTAATGTCGAGGTTGGCGCACAAGGACAATGATGATAACACGCGAAAACCCAAGGTCGAAACTTAAGACTAGTTTTTTTACAAAGTCGAACCATAATGCAAATTTGAATTTTTGAAATTTATATATATATATTCTTATTATATTCAATTTAATTCAAAATAAATGCTCTGTGTAGTCGACTCACAATTTATAAGAATAACAAGTAAAAATATATATGCTATTGATTGTTATATTTAGAAAAAAAAACAAAATCAACTATCAGAGACAATAAGAGTTACATTGCACACAATCTATTCGCTACTTAGAAGGTTTGCTGCATGGTTTATCTTGTGTATAATAACATGACTTAAACAAGTTAGGTATTTATTTGAAAGCAAACATATTTAATGATTATATGGTTTAATTGTATTTATGTTTATTAATTTACATGTATAAAGAGTACAGAAAAAGATCACCAGTTGCGACTAACACTAGTCTGGGATAGAAGAAGAAGTAGAAAATTTTAGTTCGATTATGGCGGCGTGTCATTAAATGATAAGTTATGATTATAACTAAAAGCTGATATCTCCAGGGTTCTGGTATTTTATGCTGAATTGTTTGATAACATGTTTTATTAAGTATAATAAGATAATTTTCCAGAATGTGCCTCTTATTCCGAAACAAATATAAAGTAGTTTTACGAAATGTACATGCTTATGATAATTTTTTTTTTTAATTCAAAAGATATTAATTTGCAGTAAAAACTTATTTGCACTGATTAAAAAAAATGTATGTCCGCATTAAAACATGAATCTGTATTAGATAAAACCAAGTGTAGTTATTTTATTGCAAAGTATCATTCATCTAAAAAAATCGGGTATCGAAAAATCGAGTTTCTACTGGATAGCAAAACGGCTAGTGCGAACACTTTAGACCCTGAAATCTATAGATACAGCCTCTGACAAACACGACAAGGATCAGTGGTACGAGCGTTGGTTGAGCTAACTACTTATGACCGAGACAGCATGAGTACGAATTACACTCCCAGATGGTCTATTTAAGTGCACTAAATATTCCATATCTGTACAATTGCATGTATTCAACAGGTTCGAATCTTCAGAATCTTCTGCTTTAATTTGATACTCTGCATCAATGTTTTTCTTGTTTTGTATTTTTTCTGTAAATGATCTACACTTTCGCCACAGGAACGCCATAACACGAAAACAAGCCGGCACCAAATGGCGCCGATCTGCGCGTTGTCGTCTCTGCATTATTTCGTTTTTCGCAAACGCCGAAGTGCCGACACGAAGGCACGACACATAAACCGCGCCATCATCAGCGCCTGTTCTTACTTTGTCTTCTTGTCGATCAGCGACTTTTAACGCCAGCGCCGACGCGCAGAGACACTGGTGGTCATGCCTTTATACATAGTAGATATAGGTTGTTGTGTATTTTTGGCATCCTTATATTTTCCTTTGTATGCGTAGATTAAATATGAAGATATGAAACATGTAGATTAAATACGGCGAAAACCGTAATGTAGTTAAAATCAATAAAATCGTGGTTTTTTTCTTCCTTCCTTCTCATGTTTGTCTCTTTTCTCTGCTCTTTCTTTCTTTCTTTCTTCTGTTATCTTTTCTCTGTTGTCTATCTAGACAGATTGAATACATAATACGAGATATAACACAAGGCTGGTAATACAATTATATATATTTTGCTGGTATTTTTCAGATATTAAATCCTAATAGCATTATTATTGTTGGCTTATTTAGGTCTAACAGCTGTGTGTCACATCATTTTACAGTTGAAGTATTGTGGCTTTGAAGCACTTTGAAGAAATGTTCCTTAATCAATCCGTTTCACATATATCTACTTGTTATCCTTCAAGCTCATATAATTTACATTTAATGTGTAAATAAAAGATGTATAATTTAAGTCATCGGAATAATTAAAATAAAATCTCATTTGCTTCTTTGAAATACATTATATTCAATAAATAATTTGTGGAAGTCAATGTTATTAACGGAGAAAAATATATCTATCAAATATTTCAGTGTCAGTCTAAACTGCTGCCTTTGTCAAAATTCGCATTTTCCCATGGACATCATATAATGTTTGACATAGAAATACAAATTTAGTCAGAGTGATTATTGTATTGCTTTTACACTTTTCATGTCAGTGCATCATAAAATAATTATATCGAATAACCAATGCTAGATTTGTGTGAAAATATTCTGCAATTCAATACACTCTAACAATATTACATCCGAACGGTGTGAAAATGTTTCCCAGGTTACGTGTCAAAATTATCGGCCGTACCATACTGCTGACAAATTGATAAGGTTTCCTAACAGGTTGTTCTCCTTCAGTAGAGAAAATGAGTGTGTTCATTCACACAAAATATCTTTATAACTGTTTGAGTTTAATTATCATCGACACCAGATATTTTAGGTGGTGGGGATAGTGCAAGGTACAGAAAGTATTTCAGAGCCACCCCTGTTTTTTTTTTTTCTTTTTATTTCTTTACTTGCTCAGTGAACAGGCCTGATACATGCGGACTCTGTTAAGTGTCTCATCCGGAAGACAAATGGTGTTAGCGAAGGAGTTGTAGATCGAATCTGGGATCATTTGATTACAGATCCAAAATGCCACACACAATAAGGTCGTTATGAAATGATCTAACTTCACTAAGAACCAGTTCTCGAAAATTCGCGTCAGTGTCAATTTGAGAAATATAATAACATGCGTTGGTAATGTATAAAATGTTTGGATGGTGTAAAATGGTTTTAATATAACATGAAACTTTATTACCGTTAATGAGAAAGGTACCTTACAATTTCTGATACAAATAAAGATAGCATAATGTTAAATATTCAAAAGAAGAAAATAGAAAATGATCACTGTACATAAACTACTTTTAGAAGTCTAAATTCATGATACAGCTATTGTATGGAAGATTAGAATATCAATAGGTAATACAAAACTTATAAAAGTGTATAGTCTCAGGTAAGATTTAACAAGATAAGATAATGAAAGTGAGTTGAATTATTTCGTTGTCAACTTTAGATGAAAGAAAATCACAGTAATATACCAGTTATGAATGTTGATCAAAGCTACAGTTTTTGAAAAGTGCGCAGAAAAGTCATAATACGGTTCAGTTTAACGTACAGTCGAGTCCACTTAATACGAACTCGCTTGATACGAATTTTCGGATTTAACGAACAAATTCCTAATTCCCCGGCCGAGTCCTTCTATTTTCTATGTAAAATAATTTCGGTAATAGCGAACTCGCTTCATACGAATAATCGGAAGATACGAACACATATTGAAGTCCCAAGTAGCTAAAATGCTATATTTTTCCGTCTTTTGATACGAACATATTTTTCAAGTCGGCAGCCATTTTTAACTTGTTATGCTTGATTCTGTATTAGTTTGAAACGGTACAGTGCTGATATCTAATCGACGTGATTGTCACCTGTAATCGGTAAGTATACATAATAAAGAGAATAACAATATGTAGTATACTGTTATTTTATTTAATAGAGTCCACGTAATCTGTGGAAATTGAGCGATGCTCACTTAAAATCACCGAAAATTACTTCTTTTTTCAAATCATGAATATAAAGTGTAAACGGCAATTCTCAACGTAGTTGTAAAAATCTTTCTATATGTGTTTAATATGCTAGCATATTTGCTGTAATATTTCCGTACATTTTGCAAATTAAATCTAAATTTTATGTTTATGTACGAACGGGGTTGATATGTCATTTTATTATGAATAAATCAACTTATCTGATGTTCAAAGCTATTCACTACTAATTTCAGAAGATATTCACCACTATATACCGGTGATATGGCCAAACTTACTCGATCAAATTATCCGGTGAATCCTATATTTGTTAATACGAATTTCGTTTGATACGAACATATTTCACAGGTCCCGAGGAATTCGTATAAAGCGAGTTTGACTGTATATTCAAAGGTAATGTAAAAAGAAGCGGTACACTTAATTCAGTTAAGTACTTGTTGGGTTAGACAGTTTGAAGCAAATCCCGTGCTATATTCACTATTCCATTTTGAGTCGGAATTTCTTTAACTTAACTGTATCCTGTACCATTTACATTTTCATTTGTACCCTACTTTTGCCCAATACATGACAAATTTCTTCTGAAATAATTTTTAACAAACTGACAGGAAGTTTAATCGGTCATAGTGCAATGCTGTATGCATATTTTCATGAGGATAGTTAAGTATCACAACAGATTTATTGGCCTTTAAATTAGGTTGCTATTTTTTAGACGTAATCGATAACTCTTGATTTTAATTTCAATTTCCTTTGATATGGACCCGTTGCTAACAAAAATCCTTTAGAAATCGAGAATTTGAGTCGTTTGAGCAGGCGTAACTTGTCCGTCTAAGACAGCTAACGTTATACGAATAAACGGAAATTGTAAGCCTTCGTATGATCGACTGTTTGTTACGAATAATCCCTTTGTTTTACGAATTGATGTGAAGATAGGCAATTAAGCATACAGAATGAATTTGTTCAAACACCATCCAATGGGGCGGGGGTTTGTCAGAGAACAAGAACACTCTGAGTGCAATCGTTTGCCTTTACTGAGAATGGAATGTCATCTAAGTGAAACCGACGTATAAAGTGATAAATAATTTCTCTCTTTGTTTAAGCAAGGAATTTGAGACCTTTTTAAATTTTATTTCCTAGTCACTAAAAACAAAGCTATTTATGTCTTTATAAAGTCTTCTGGACACTCGTTTAATTCTGTAGGGTTACGATAATACAAAACAGTAGTTACTCTTCGTACTAGAGCGTAATCGATTACACCTTTTTCAATCAGCCATATTTGATTGATAAATAGATTGTCCTTACAACGTAACTTACGTCGACTAGCTTTCTAAAAAAGATATGTCTTCTTTTTTTTAACTGTTTCGTTCTTTGACATCTGAAAAGAATTTTATGACACTTACTGGAGTTAAAATAGCAACCAATGTTGTTTTGAATCTTTTAAATGTTAGTTTACCCTGATTTTCTTCTGTTGTTACTCGTGTTCTGTATATGTGGCAAGTTATTTTTAGTTTTAGTTTTTTTGTTGTTGTTGTTTTGTTTTAGATTTGGAACTTAGGAATAACTTTATTTCTGTAAGTAATAACTATATATGCATACAGTTTTACCTCACAGTTCCAAGTCACATAAGCGTAATCAAGACATTACAATAATTATAGTAAGTTTCCATTTTACACGATTTCAACAACATTATTTTTTTCCGAATGATTTCTTTTTTATCTAAAAACTACAGTCATCATGCTTCAAATAAACAGTTGCACGAATTTTGAGATTATCATTACAACAAACAACTAAAAGGAAAAAGTAACACACCATCAAAAATTATTCTACCTGAGCACTGTAAAACATTTATGACGAACAATATTACACAGAACGTAAACATGGACCACGAGAGTTTGTTCAGGAATTAAAAGGTTAAGATACCTTAACAGAATCAATGAAAAGTAAATTTAAAGCGATACAGAACACAACTATTTCCTGGCAGTTTCGATATAAGATAAGCGTTAGCTAAATAATGCTAAACGTGTTCGTCCCCGCGCTTCAATTTTGAAACAGCCCACGTCGCGTTTATTTGATCTTGAAACCTTGCAATGTTTGTAAGACATTGTAGGACACGAGAGAACTAATCTTTTCTCTGTCAGAGTGTTAAAATTCAAATTCCTCAAGTAGACTTAAGAGAATAAACGAACGAAAAATTTTTGACATCGTCATGTTCAAAAACAACTCATCCACCATCTTGAAAGTTTCCTAAAAATTGTAACCCTACTGATTAAATGCCAGAAATTTCTGATAAAGTATGATATGTATATGGTAAAACGAACAAAATAAAGTAAAGCTAAAATATGTCCTGCAGAGAAACTGACATACGCCCTATAGTTTCACTACCAATGTAAAGTGAATATTGGCATAACAGTTTACAATACTACTCCTGACACATTTTTACAACACAACTTAGATACTTGTATATAACAACATACATATTATGAGCTAATCTTAAAGCTTTGACTATTCAGTCACTTGTTTCGACATGTCCAGATATGCCGTGTCATGTACAGAAAGACAGAGCATTTACACGGTACATCATTTAAGACTGAAAACCGGAAACAGACTGCGAAAGTCATCGAATAATTGAAATCCAGTTCTAAACGTCAAAATGTTTCCACGATTGTGTTGCGTTTGATTTGACAGCTACACCATTTTTGTAGCATTCCGACAGACGCTTCCCTGATGACATCAAAGCGTCTAGTGTATAAGATCGGGTCAATAACTGGCAGAAGGTACAAAGCGGTGGCAACCAGAGCTCGAATCACCCTTGTCTCTGGTCGGTCGTTGTCACTACACTCACTGCCGCAAGCAAGACCTGTAAAAACGAAACGAATTGAGCTGTTTAGAGATAAAACTCACATTGCGAAATATATGTAGGCCTACTTGCAAAGTGTATTTTCTTTTAAAAAGAAATTGAACACTTTTATAGAAAAAACTTCGAATAGCGATGTTTTTTCAAAGTAATATGACTTACCGAGAGCGTTCACAATTATGTAAGGAGTACAACACCCGAGGTAGGCGGCCATGAAGAAACCAACCGTTCGGCAGGCCCTGTTGAACTCCCGGCGACGGAGTTCACGACGGCTTGATATTGCCTTCACTTCCTGTATCTGTTTTGCCTTTGTTTTTTCTAGAATTAGACAATTTCTTTTTTAAAAATTCTATCTCTTTTTTTCTTTTATAGTAACTAAGTATTGAGCAGCATAGACAATGATCATGACAAACAAAAACAATGGCCACCAGCAGCCTTCTTTGCTTCAGGAAATTTTTCTTTTTCTTGAAACGAACAAGTGGAACAAGTGCATCGGAATATACCAAGATACTGAAAAAGTCAACATACAGAATTTTTACAGTTCCAAAGATACGATATATATTGGACAAAATAAAGACGGAATGGTAACCGTTGAAAACCCGTTGTGAGAATTCAAAAAGAATGTACCAAGTAATAAAAGAGAGATAAAAATAATGATGAAGCTTTCTACTCGACGCTTGGTTTGTTTATAACATAATTATGATGTAAATGCTTATTTCTTCAACAACATTTTGTTTAAATTAAACAGGTGGTTAATTCTTTCAGTTAAAACATTTTGCCTGGAAAACACAAACAATGGTTTTTTACCATTTAATCAACATAAAGCATACAGGCCTTTGATATGTTTATACCTTTCACAGTGTCACCGATTTCCGCCACAAAAGCACCGTTTACTTCCCCGAGATCTTCAACAACTTTTTCCCCTGGTTTGGAAACAAGATCCGACGTGTCACCTATTTATAAAACAAGCTCAGTTAAATGCATTGTATCACACAATTATAATTATACAATATTACCAGATCATGAAAGGAGTCCTTGCATTTGGGTCACAGTAAAGAGCTGCAGATCTTTTCACAAAAAATCTTACGACAATTTATTTCGTAAGAGAAGTCTTACGATAAATATCCTTTTCACAAAAAATCGTAAGAAAGTCTTAAGTGTAAAATCTGTCTTAACCTAACGATTGATGTTACCCGTTCGTAAATGTAAAAGGTTACATTTACTAGTAAAATGTATCATAAGTTTTTATCTTGAATAAGAATTACCATAAGATAAAAAATCTAACTTACGATTAGTTTTGTGAAAATGACTTAAGATTTCACTTACGATTATCGTAAGTCAAAATTTTGAGATTAATCGTAAGATTTTTTGTGAAAAGGTCTGCTGATATCCAGTTTGGTCTGGCACAATCATCAAAGAAATGACACTCTTAAAACGGTTTCAACAAAATTTTGATATTTATTCCTACAAAAAAGATCAATTGTTAAACTAAGACGTCGTTAAGACTAACAACAAGTAAGTTTTCTATATCTAGTTGTTTCTTACATGTAAACTAGTTCAAATAAGTATAGCAAAATAAATATAAGCAAACTCTTAAATGCTGACATACTTCCGGGTTTGATGTCTACGGAAATGACGTAACACTGCGTGTCATTATTCTCACTGGGCGTGTCCCTTCTCCTCCGTTCTCTAGTATTTGTACATGTCTTCCCAGTATGCCTTTCGCTGGTTGCAGGCGCTTTCGGTTCAATGCTACTGTCACTTATTGTATGTGACCTTGATATAGATTGTCAAGGTTAAGTTTTTTGTTTTTGTTTTTGTTTTTTTTCAAAATGTTACTTGACAAAAAAGACTTTGCTTGACGTAAGATGCATAGCATAGAATAATTAACTTAAAATTTTATAAATTTATCGTAAGACTTCAGAAGAATAGCTAAAATGTCTTGCAACAATTTAGACACAAATATGATGAAAAATCTAACAATGAATAGTTTTAACAGCTAAGGTCATATTCCGGCGGTAAGTCCACCTAACCAGTGTTCCTGTGTATCCAACCAGTTTACTAACCAATTTCTAGAACCGCACGTGACTTACTACTTCCTCACTTGCTTCAGAGGGACAAATGACCTATAGACGCATTGTCTGAGATCAATTATCACGGAGAAATTTTGCCACCACAAATGGGGATTGAACCCTTGACAATCCAATGCTCTACCGATTGAGCTAGTCGGGCAAGCTGAGAGAAAATCCTAATAAAAACCTAACTAGACGTTAAAGCGAATGACTCACAGATGGGCCGACGATGAAAAAAAGAGAAAAAGTTTATAGATCTAGAAATACTAGCTGTAATTGTGAAGAACATATCTAAGTTATTGACCCATTTATTTGTTACAGAAACACATTACAATATAAAGATTAGTACACTTTTATTGGTTGAAATATTTACCCAATTAGTCACGGGGTAGATACTCTGCTTATGAATTTAATTTTGATGAATCTTAATAACTAGTCTCTGTGGCTCAGATCATCGCTCTATATTTTTACTGTCCGAAAGGGCATGGGTTCAAATCCCGGTTTAAGCAAAAACACAATTTAGAGTTCATGGTGTTTAGAAATATACGATTACGTTTTTTTCCACTTCTCTTCAATGTTAAAGAAAAAAAAGTCAGCTAAATTCTGTGAGTCAGTCGCTTTAAGAAATGATCTTAAAACTATTTATTAATTGATATTTTTCACTTGAATAACAGCAGGCATAAATAAGTAAGGGGAAAAAACTGAACTGTCACTACACTGTAACTGAAGAACGCCAGTGTCAAAACACCTGAGCTTATAAAACAGGGAACACAGTTTCCGCGTCGACTTATTAACTAGATACAAGGAGGCGTTCTCACCTAGATACTGTAGAACTTGATTCTATGGATTTTTTTTCATTGAAAATGAGTAACATGAAACTCTACGAACCTTAAATATCATATAAGTAATCTGAGACCTGAGTAGGAAATAAAAAGACTGGTTTTGAAAGGTGCAAATCTGTACTGAAAGTGAAGGGAAATTTCTTTTTTGTTTTTATATAAATGTGGAGCCTTTTGACAAAAGTGACCTTATGGGTGTACTTGGGATAACGTCAAAATGACGTCAAGAAGTTCCTACGACTATCGTTTGAGGACTTTTAAATGACGCTTTGCAGTCTCCGTACCTAACTGACATATTGTTTGCATATGATATATAAAGAGTATATTTTTCGGTAGTGAAAAGGTCTGTTCTGTCTGATTCAGTTTAAAGTCAAGTTTTGATAAAACAAAAACACCAATAATCATTTATTAAGTGTCTTAAATGATTACATGAATCAAATGATATATTCTATATATAATTATTTAATTATTTTCCTTTGCCAGAAAGCGAGACTAGAAAGACAGAGATATTCCGAATACAGCAAAAAAGAGCAAACGAATCTTAATGTGCCTAAACTTTGAACAACTAGCCACTTATCTCAAAATATGTTTATATGAGAAACTAACTAACAGTGCCTCATTCCCTCTACGTATTTTCATATGTGAAACAAAGTATGCTGACATTTAAAACAAACTTACCAGGCTTCCAACACTACCTAACCTTAGAAACAAACTTATCTATGCTTCAAGTTTGGTTTCAAAACAAAAGTTGAACGAAGAAACAAAAATCACCTGTAAATTTCAAACAGTAAGATTCCACTGACAAGGATCATTATAGCAACCAAAGTGCATAACACGATGACAGCCTCGTGTTGATAAACATCCAAGTGTTTGCCGTATAAATTGCCAATTGAGCAGAAAGGTAAATCATACGGCGTGTCGTTCCAGTAAAGAAAAGGTCCCACTGCCAGAATGATTCCTGCAAGAATTATGTATTCAAGTACAGAAACTAGACTTGACAGTGTATACAGATGACAGTAAAGCATTGTAACATACTTTAGAACTAAATTCCATCACAGTTCTTATGCTTTTTAGTGTTCTGAATTCAAACACGGAAAGGTCATCAACACCATACTAAGATGTCAACATATCTGTGATTGTCTTAAGGAATCCTTGTATACCATACGAACGACTTTGTTTGTTTTGATAGTTCAATAAGCATTGTTCATGTCTTATAGCTGTATATTATATAAAAGCTGATACAAACGTGGTTCGTGTTTGACTATGTTAGTAATAATGGATCCTAAACAGTTTGACCAGCGGCTTAGATTTAGCGAATCGCTTTAACGACCATTACTTAAACCTAGCGCCCCGTTGAGATTAAGGTAGTTATACCCTAAAATAATGCTTCACTTTAGCTTTCTTCTGATTGTCTTTGCTCTATTGAGTGTACTATTTCTTAATCATTTCTAAATAACCGATAAACACATTAAAGGGCATGTGCAAACTGTCTTTGAGTCTTACCAAGAAAGAAAGTCCAAATGCAGCCTATTTTCGAGAACAGTTTCATATTCTTGTTGTCTTTGAACGGGTTTTTAATTGTCCACACGAGATCCACAAGCAGAAGTATGATACATATAGCTGACCACTCGTAGGCGACCACTCCAAAAATCAACATCAAGGTCAAACAAACACCGAAAAGCTTGAATATATACACTGACCTAAAAAACACATGTTCGTGGTGTCTTATCTGATGTCACATTAGAAAAAAAACATATAGGTTTCGAAGCCTTCTATCTTACGGAAGGACTTACACTGTTCTGTTTTAAGGGATCTTTTTCACTAGCCAGTTGCTTGAAAGTTTGCTCAAAATGCTCAGTAGCTAGGATGAAGTTTTGAAGAAACTAAAATACCAGCTGCTTGCTATTGTTACGTTTTTCTCTGACTTAATTTGATTACTCCGGTTCTGAATCTACAGAAATGTTAACATATTGTCTAACCGGTGAAACATCAGACCAGTATTTGAAACATAAACCATTACTGCTAAAATAATAAATTCCCTATATCTTTCAAAACGATAGCACATTAAATGGGTAGTCGGATTGTTTCTTTCTTACAAAAAGCATTTACTGCACCAACAAATGGAGTGTAGATGGTGGGTTAGTTGGTACAATACAAACAAATATGAAAATGAGTACTTACTGGAAAGCTATGTTAATACCGACAAATAAACTGTTGATTGCAAACAGGAGGTCACCAGTTGTGATAAACATATAGTACAACATACGGTAGTCTTTCTTGATCAGTTTCTTCTGAAAGGTTATCGTCAAGATGCCGATGTTGAAGACTATACCTGCACGGTAAGGAAATAATTTGGTTAAGTTTATGCACCCTTCGAAGAAAAGCGGGTATACCGTTTTTCAGATGTAAGTCGTTCGGTCGGTAGACCACGTCGATTCCGATCAATAATCTAAGAAAAAAACTGGCACATAGACTTAATATTTGGTCGTTGGGTTTGGCATGGTGACTAGATGAATCTTACCGTGTTTGACCCATCAAACGATTACCGACCAAAAACGGTTTCTTTTATTCGGGAGTCAAACTAAAGTCATAAGACAAAAAATATGTAACAAAAAGGAAGGGAGCTTGAATGTTATATCAAAACCTTACCTATTAACCCAAGTGTGCCTGTGATAACGATAGTTAAAATCTCAGACAGGGGCATGCCTCCAGCTTTACCCCTTGGAAAACATTCCGTAAGATTTCCGTTGTTAAGTTCCGTTCCGTTAATCTCCATTTCAACAATAGATCCATTGTAACACGTTAAGACGGAAGTTTCATTAGATATATTCATATTGCTGAAATAGGAAATTTTACAATTATTTCCTAAATTTCCCTCAATAATGTTACGCACAATGCAGAATCTTGTTATAAAACTACAAATCTTATTACTTCATGCTTTGTTTGTAAAACATTGATTATTCTTATTATTTTTTTTTTCTTTTTCAATTATTATTATCATAATTCCCGTTCTTCTTCTCCTTCTTTTTATCATTCGCTTTTTATTTATTTATTTATTTTTTTATTTTATTTATTTATTTCCTTTAGACCTCTGTCGTTATTTAAATGACTCTTCCTTTTTTTTTCAGTAAATTCATTTAAAATTTATACAGTACTTGATAAAGTATATTTTAAGATTTGTTAAAAACACCAGTTAATCACATTGAGAATAAATGAGAAAAAAAAACGTTCACCTGTTTTTTTTTTTCAAGAATGCAAACACTATAAAGATGGAAATTCAAACCTTAACTGTATAACATTATCACTGTTAATGAAGAGAAAAAACATATAACGGGATTGGCACCTGGGTCACAGCTATCAGCAGTGAAATAACGAGGAATAAAACTGTGAACAGTCACAAAACATCGTGCCGATGACGCGGTTTGTATCTAATATTTCAACTGAAATATTATCAGAAAATGGTATGGGAAAGTCTATAATTAAGAACGTTATAATTAAACGTACATCTATAATTGCGTCAAGGTGCTAAGCAGGCGTATGATATCTATGCCGGGTTTATCATAGCTGTAGTAGTTGGCAAATATATACAATGTCTTTATTACTGCTCAAGTTGCAATAATAATGCAAATTTTTGCACGATTTATTATGATTAAGGTTTATGTGACGACGGAGCTTTTTCGAAACACATATAACAAAAGCAAACTCTTTTAATAAGACCAGACATTGGAATGCCTGTATACAGATGCCATAGAAGCTGAAATTACGTGAATCAGTTTTGGTAATGTTCGCTGATAATTTTGTTCTCATCACTGTCTTTGGCAACCTATTGATTATAGTCACGACATGTTGATAGGGAAAATGTGAAATTCGAAAGTTACAAAGAAAACAGCCAAAAAAGAAGGGAAGTAATATCCAGTTGAAAAGGGTTGGGTATGCGATGTGATTTAAATGCTGATAGATATTAATGAAATTATCATTTGTTTATAGTTTTCTTAATATACAATCTCTTCTATCATGAGTGACGCCGGGAAGACCCGGAGAAATCCCTGTGTTATATACTCTTGTGACTTGTGTCCCATTTAAACTTTCTACGAGGCCCCACTCGGGGTTGTTGTATATGTACATAAATAAAACAAAAAAATGAAAAGGTGACTGGTTGGTCATGCTTTGAAAAAATATCCCAATGAAATAGTTTTTATCTTGATTGCTTCTTTCCAGAAATTAGCAAAGTTAACATCTTCAGAAGTGAGATTAGAAATGGGATTGGGACTTGATGCTACAGTGAAATACTGTTATGTATCAAAATTTCATAAGACCCGATACTGTAAAACAAAAACAAACAAAACAGTGCATTGACGACTGATACTGTTATGTCTGAAAAGCAAACAAAGCAGTGTATGTAACATACTGTTATGTCTCAAAAGGAAACAAAACCGTGTATTCAGACTTGAAAATGTTATGTCTTAAAAGCAAGTAAACAGTGTAATTAGACCTGATACTGCAATGTCTCAAAGCAAAACAAAACAGTGTATGTAACATACAGTTATGTCTCAAGAAGCAAGTAAAACAATGTAATAAGACCTATCCGATTTTGTAAATATTGCATCACAAGAACAGATCAAACAGTGTGATAAGTCAGGGTACTATAATGCATTTGTATCTCTGAAGTGTATATAAAAAAATGTTTGATATGATCAATTTTGGCAAAATCTAAAAAGCAAGTAAAACAGTGTAATAAGACAAGAAGCTTTAACATGATCTCAAAAGCAAGTAAAACAGTGTAATAAGACAAAAAGCTGTAACATGATCTCAAAAGCAAGTAAAACACTGTTATAAGACAAAAAGCTGTAACATGATCTCAAAAGCAAGTAAAACACTGTTATAAGACATGAAGCTTTAACATAAATTCAAAAGCAAGTAAAACACTGTTATAAGACATGAAGCTGTAACATGATCCCAAAAGCTAGTAAAACACTGTTATAAGACATGAAGCTGTAATATGACCTCAAAAGCAAGTAAAACACTGTTATAAGACATGAAGCTGTAACATGATCTCAAAAGCAAGTAAAACACTGTTATAAGACATGAAGCTGTAACATGATCTCAAAAGCAAGTAAAACACTGTTATAAGACATGAAGCTGTTACATGATCTCAAAAGCAAGTAAAACAGTGTAATAAGACAAAAAGCTGTAACAAGATCTCAAAAGCAAGTAAAACACTGTTATAAGACATGAAGCTGTAACATGATCTCAAAAGCAAGTAAAACACTGTTATAAGACATGAAGCTGTAACATGATCTCAAAAGCAAGTAAAACACTGTTATAAGACATGAAGCTGTAACATGATCTCATAAGCAAGTAAAACAGTGTAATAAGGCAAAAAGCTGTAATATGACCTCAAAAGCAAGTAAAACACTGTTATAAGACAAAAAGCTGTAACATGATCTCAAAAGCAAGTAAAACACTGTTATAAGACATGAAGCTGTAATATGACCTCAAAAGCAAGTAAAACAGTGTAATAAGACAAAAAGCTGTAATATGACCTCAAAAGCAAGTAAAACACTGTTATAAGACATGAAGCTGTAACATTATTTTAAAAGATAGTAAAACACTGTTATAAGACATGAAGCTGTAACATGATCTCAAAAGCAAGTAAAACACTGTTATAAGACATGAAGCTGTAACATGATCTCAAAAGCAAGTAAAACACTGTTATAAGACATGAAGCTGTAACATGATCTCAAAAGCAAGTAAAACACTGTTATAAGACATGAAGCTGTAACATGATCTCAAAAGCAAGTAAAACAGTGTAATAAGACAAAAAGCTGTAACATGACCTCTAAAGCAAGTAAAACACTGTTATAAGACATGAAGCTGTAACATGATCTCAAAAGCAAGTAAAACAGTGTAATAAGACAAGAAGCTGTAACATGGTCTCGAAAGCAAGTAGACAAGGTGCTGTATTTTCCCATATTTAAAAAGAAAACAATGTTATAAACTTGATATTCTTAATACGGTATCTCAAGAGTAAGGTAAACTAATAAGACCCGAATTTGTTATACACTATATCCCAAGAGCAAGTATATGCGATACCCAAACACACTGTATCTAAAAGAAATAAAACACACGTAATATGACCCGACACTGTTATAAATTGTATCACTGTAGCATTCGCTAGGCCATTTCGGGTACAACGGTCCTTTTCGTGAATTATAGTCAGTATTTCCGGTGCCGGAGCCTCGTTCGGAGAAGACGGCTTGCGGTATGGCGGCAACATCAGGATTTCAGGATCCCTAATATTTATTCACATTTACCATACGATTTAGAGTGCTGGGGTGGTTATTGATAGTCTTGGGGGATAATATAATACGAACAGAAGACTAGAATGGCGTTGTCTCGGCAGTAACTCCCATTATTTTGTTGATTTCTGGGGTTTTTTCGGAGCGGTTCGTTCGGGTGGAAAGAAAGAAAGAACTTCTAGAACAAAAATCCGCGAAATTTTGGGTTGTTCTTCGAACTGTTGTGGGAATAGACTAACATCTTGATAAATAATTGTGTGGGAGCCTGCAAATTTATTCTTTAAATTTGGGTGTCCTTTTTCACAGAATTTAGCACTCTAGGCTGTATGGTATTTTTGGCCCACTTTTCAAAGTTAAAAACATTTTCAAACGTTATGTAAAGTTCCTTAGACTCTTTAAATTTATTCATTAAAATTATCTACATGTACATTTAACATCAATTTTTCATTTTAACTGCATTTGGCCGGTCTATCCTCCTTGTACAGTGTGCTACCTTTGGTGGGCGGGGTTACAACAAATTTCAACAATGTTCAGGCCTATGTAAGCTATAATTGTCTGTCAAACTTGTGGGAAATATAATATTGGAAACATCTTGGGGTTCTACCGACATTTGAGTGTTTGTCGAGTATTTGGTATCTGTACTCGTGTAAATTTTGGCCGTGTTTCATCAAAATATGCTTTGTGACCTCTGATATCATTTTTATTTGTACATAAATTGTGTTTTGAGTATATTTTGTAGGTTCACAGATCCAGGAAGGTACTGTACATCTATATACTAACTGTTTTGATGTTTTCATTTTTTATAAATACTTTGGTGTGCTAGGTGTGTGCTTGTGAATAAAAATTGTGTGATTTATAATAAATATTATTGTGTTTGCTGTGATATTGTGTTGTGTTTATTTCTTTCTGCGAATTAATTTTTCGGTTCATTTTGATTATTTGCGGAATATTTTTTTTTTTTTTTTTTTTTCGTGATACTTTTTGCGCCGTGTTATTTTACATTGCGTGGGAAGGCGTGCTTTTCTAGTATTTTGGGTAGATATTAATAGCGTTTGTCCAGAAATGTTTTGGGGGAGGTGATGTACTTTTACAAAATACATGTATAACAGTGAATGTTTTATTTTTTATTGATCATCTTGCTATTTCAGAGTAGAAGGTTGTCCTTACTATAATTTGATTGCATTTCAATATTTCCTGTTGTCAAGTGACGTTGTTTGCATATATTGTGGTTTCTTGGATAATAATAATAAAAATTATTGTAATTTACACATATATATATTTTTGTCCCTATAGAGTTTAACCCTATAACCTATTTTACAAAAAAAAAAAAAAAAAAAAAAAAAAAAAAAAAAAAAAATTTCTTTCTATTTTAGAATTCAAACAATGGGGTGCATTTGTGTAATTGAGGATGAATGTTATATTTGATTGTTGTGTTGTTTGATCTATATATATATTTGTTTTTTTTAATCATGCTTTCATTGGATGGTGCATTCTTTGCATTGTTCCTGTGAATTATCTGTTTTGACATTGATATTGACCAACTGTATATTTGACTCTTGTGTTACTAAGTGAAGTGGAATATTGTGTGAATTGATATACATATACCCGGATATATAAATGTGATTGAGGTAGTGTTATTTGGAGTTGAAGAAGACACTTATTTAGTGCAAATTAGTAAATTTATGGTTATTACGGACTTGTTCCTTTTTATAAAGTGACACTTCTTACAGTGCAATTGTATGTCATCTTATATAGGAGACACTTACCTACAGTTATTTCAACATAAAGACGCATTCATGTGCATATCAGTGTGAGGTTCATATATTGACACTTTTTAAAAAAGTGCAAATTTAATTGAAATTTAATTTACAGACACTTTGAAAGAGTGAAATTGTTTGAATCAAGTATTACTGAAAATAAGATGGGTACACCTAAACTTCGTCAATTAATTGACAAGATTAGTCAATCACAACCGCGTTTGAGTGGAGCAACAGGAGAGGCACTACAAGGTTCTATGGATATGGCATCTGGAGGGCCAATTTCAACGGATAAGGATAGTAGTTCTTCCACTAAACTTAAAGTTAATTTTGTTCCGGCTAAGGAGTTGAAATCAATTATGGGTATTGGAGATAAGATTTCACAGAGAATGCATTTGCTTCGCCTTTATGAGGGTAATTTGACACCAAAGCGATTGAAAAAAGAATTTGGTGGTAAGATCACACAAGCCATGCTAGACCAGATGGACTTTGAAACAAGTGATTTGTTACTTGACAGAGGTGCTGATGTGAAGTTGCCTAGGCTACGGCCAGTTAAATTAGCTGAAACATTTAGTTCTGAAGAGGACACAGTGAAACCAAAGGTGTTGAGCAAAAGGCATAAAAAGACCATTAAGAAACACAAAGAGACAGAAGCTGAAACAGAATCTGACACTTCAGAATCAGAAGAAGAGTATGCAACCTATAGAAAGAAGGTGCATTGGATGAAGAAAAAACGGATAGAGGAATTAGAATCTGACACTTCAGATTCAGAAACTGATGATGAATTTGAAATTAAGTCAAAACATTTTCGTACACATAGCCAACAAAAACATGACAGAATAAAACACAAGAAAAAATCAAGGAAAGACTCAAGTAAAGACAGTTCTGATACTGATACAGAATATGAAATAACATCAAAGCCAAAGCGTAAAAAGAATTCAAAGAGAGGGTGTGGACAGGTTGAATCATCTGGTTCTTCTTCAGATGATGATATTGTTTCATTGGATAAAGTGCCGAAGGGTTTTGACAAACATCTTCGGTTCTCTGGAGCGAGTGATGGCAAAGCGGACGATTTTGATTCTTTCAAATTGAAGTTCGAAAGCTATGCCAAAGCATTTAAATGGACTGAGGAGGAGAGGCGTTATTGCTTGTGTTGGAGTCTACAAGGAGCAGCAGCGAAGTACCACACTTTGGTATCTTCAGGAAGAGGTCCACTGACATACAAGCAACTTATGAAAAAGTTGGAAAAGCGTTTTGGTGGAAAAGAATTGACTGAAACAGCTCAAGCTCGTTTTAATCAGGCGTGCCAGGAGCAGAATGAATCCCTTGAAGTGTGGGCTGATAGAGTTCAGATGCTGGCATTGAGAGCATTTAGAAAGGTGTCTGAGAAGTATGCTGCTTCTCAAGCAGTTAATCGTTTCTGCTTGGGTTTAGAGGATAGAGAGGCGTCGAAGGATGCTAGTCTTAAACGTTTTAAGACTATTGAGGAGGCGAAAGATTATGTGCATTACTATGTACATATAAATAGCACAACTCAGAAACCGAAATCTCGGCGTTCTTCGTCGAGAGATCATGAGGATTCGGTGAATGTATACGAAGCCAGTATCTCGCAAGATGAGTTCCGTAAGGAAATACAGAAATTGCAGCAGTATTTTGATAAGAAGATGTCCATAAATCAAAGTGGTGGTCAGAACACAGGTAGAGGTAGTTATGGACGGGGTTCAGGATATCAACAACAAGGAAGTAGATATAACGAGGGATATGGTAGAGGTTATAGAGGTCGTGGTGATTGGGGTCGTCCGAATAGAGGGAGGGGAAGGGGCGGTAATGATTGGTGGAATAGACCAACACAAGAAACAGGTGGAAGAGATGCTAGAGGTACAGATGCTGGATTGAATGATTGTTTTCATTGCGGTGAGACTGGTCATCTGAGATCAGATTGCAAAAAGTGGTTAGCGACACAGGAATGTTTTCACTGTCACAAATTTGGACATAGAAGAACAACTTGTCCAGAATTAAAGAAGTCAAAGGAGAATTTAAACGAGAGGGGGTCGGGCAAAGGGGCCAACCCCGACCTGTAACAGCTGTAGGCCCAGTGACCACAGGTCATGAGAAGTGGGGGAGTTCTTCTTCTCTGTCTTCTCACGATCAAGAAAGGATGACCACAAGTAATGGGAAACTGGGGAGTTCTTCTTCTCTGTCTTCTCATGATCCAGAGAGCAGTAGTTTAGTGGTTAGTGAACAAGAGTGCAAAAGCGTAAATAAAAATGTTCAAAATCGAGGAAGGGGGCGTGGATTGGCTCAACGAATCGAAAAAATAACGCGTCGCCGGAATAGATCAACTGAACCAGTAAGATCAAAGAACAGTACTGAAAATAGAAAAGCATCGCGATTTGTGGACACAGGCACACAGACAGATGAAAGTGATAGTGATGGTGGAGTGAAAACGGTGCAAGATTGTAGTGAATCATTTGAAAATGATGAAAATGGTACAATGGAGAGTTCTGTTCAAACTGCAATTGAAGCAGAAGGTGAAATGATAGAAGTAAATCAGTTAACATCTGTGTCTAAGTATAAAATAACTGTAGGGGTAGCGGGAACACCAGTCGAAGCAATTGTTGATACAGGTTCAGATGTGACAATTATATCTGAGGAAGTGTTTAATAAAATCAAAGTGAAACCAGTGGTTATTAAACGTGTGACATTGAATGCCGCTGGTAAGCAGATGAAAATGACTGGTAAAGTGGTAGGACCAGTGATCCTTACTATAGGTTCACAAACATTTGAACAGGTTATACATGTTGCACCAATTAATCAAGACATGTTGTTAGGTTTTAATTTTATTGAAGGCAGAACTGTGTTAGATTTTGTAAATGGTCTATTTTGTTTACAGGGAGAGAAAATAGAAATGAAAATGGATGAAACAAAAGGTATACTAGAAATAGCAAGAATTTCGGTGGGTAGGAGAAGTGTGGTACCTCCTAACTCTGTTAAGCAAATTAAGTGTAAATTGAGTGGTGAGTTGCCAGATTTCATCGTTGAGGGAGATGAATCTTTGAAAGTACTTGTTCCGAAGACTTTACATAGTAAAGGTAATGAGGCAATTGTATGTGTATTAAATACTACTGATCAGTTTTGTGTACTAAAGAAAGGAAAGGAAATCGGGAAGGCATTTCCCATAGATAAAGTCATATCAGTGTCTGAAACGGAAGAAGTCTTTGAAGTGTCTGAAGAAACCCTTAAGCAAGAAGGTGATAATTCACATAATGAGTGTAAGGTACCAGATCATTTAAAACAAACGTATGAAGATTCTAGTAAGAATTTGACAAGGGATCAGAAAAAGAAATTAGCAAATCTTCTCATTTCTTATGAAGATGTATTTGCTAAAAGTGAGTTTGATCTGGGGACATTTACTGAAATCGAACATGGAATAGACACGGGAACAGCTAGACCGATCAAGCAACGTATGCGTAGAACACCTGCATGTTTTGCAGGGGAGGAGGAGGCTCATCTTAAAAAGATGCTTGATGCGGGGGTTATACAAGAGTCAGTTTCGGAGTGGGCTTCCGCGCCAGTATTGATAAGAAAGAGAGATAAATCGGTAAGATGGTGCATTGATTATAGGGCGTTGAACAGTGTGACAGTAAAGGATACTTTTCCTTTGCCTTTAGTGGATGACTGTCTTGACACGTTAGCCGGTAACACTTGGTTTTCGAAGTTGGATGCTAACTCAGCGTACTGGCAAGTGAAAATCAAGGAGGAGGACCGTCACAAAACTGCGTTTGTGACTAAGTATGGTTTATATGAGCATGTCAAGATGGGTTTTGGATTATGTAATGCACCAGCTACGTTTTCGCGAGTTGTAAATCTCGTTCTTCGAGGTTTGAACTGGAAAACGGTGTTAGCATTTTTAGATGATATACTGGTGCTGGGAAAGACTTTTGAGGAGCATCTCGTTTATTTGGGCGAGGCTTTAGAACGTTTCAGACAATATGGCATCAAGCTAAAACCGAAAAAATGTATATTTTTTCAACATGAGGTAGAATTTCTTGGTAGGATTGTCAGTGACGATAAATTAGCTATGGCGGAAGCTGATGTTAAAGTTGTGAAGGAGTGGCCAATACCGAATAATTCTAAGGATGTACAAAGGTTTCTAGGTTTGGTAAATTACCATAGAGCGTTTGTCCCGAATTTTGCGGAAATAAGTGCAGACTTATATCAGGTGGTAGGGAAATACAAGTTCAAGTGGGAGGAAAAACAGCAACTAGCATTTGACAAGTTAAAAAAGTGTTTGTCAGAGCCACCATTGCTAGCTCTGCCAAATACGGTAGATGAATTTATTTTGGACACAGATGCATCTAATGTAGCTGTGTCTGGAGAGTTAATACAGGTGCAGGGAGGACAGGAAAAGGTTGTGGCATATGGTAGTTATGTTTTAACACCGGAACAGAGAAATTACTGTGTCACAAGGAAAGAGTTGCTGGCTGTGGTTCGGTTTACGAGACAGTACAGGCATTACTTACTGGGTAGGCCGTTTGTTCTTCGAACGGACCATTCCAGTTTGACCTGGCTAATGAATTTCAAGGAACCACAGGGGCAGTTGGCCAGGTGGATGGAGGAACTTTCTCAATATAACATCATATTGAAGCATAGAGCAGGAAGGAAGCATGCAAATGCTGATACACTTTCACGGCCACCAATGCCGGAGGGGTTATGTAACAACTATATTATGGGATCAAATCTTGAAGATTTGCCATGTTTTGCAGATAATTGTCATTACTGCAGAAAGGCACATGAAAATTGGAGGAGATTCACGGAGGATGTTGACGAAGCTGTACAAATGGGAGGTACTTTGAGGCAATTTGGATCTGCAGGAGGAAGCACAAATAATATTTATTTGGATAAGGAGGATAAAACAGCTAGGGAGGCATATCGACGTTGTTTATCCGAGGACGTATCCAAGGTGGAAATTAATTTGGGTAAGGAGGACAAAGCAACTAGGGAGGCAAATAGACGTTGTTTGTCCGAGGACGTATCCAAGGTGGAAATTCAAGATGTTCATGAAACATCTAAAGTAGAATCAAATAAAATCTCTGGACAAGAAAGCGCGCAAATCTTGCCTGGGGACTCTGAAGTAGTGCATATTACTGATGGTGGTGGTTTGAATTTAAATCCATCAGGCAGTTCCAAAGAGCAGGAGGTAAATAAGATCGAATGGTTTGTTGAGGAGGAAGATAATGATTCCCATATAGAAATTGTTGTGGTGGATGGTGAATATGAAATTTTGGCCATGGGGGTGGATCAGCAGAGTGATGATACAGATGAACCCAGAAGTTGGGGCTTTACAATAAATGAACTTGTAGCAGGACAGGCTAGTGATAAAGACCTTGAGGTGTTACTGAAATGGTTGAGGGACAAGGAGGAGCCAAGTCAAAAAGTATTATACCTAGAAAGTACAACAGCAAAAGCATATTGGCTTAATAGAGAAGCTTTTGAACTCATTGATGGTGTGTTGTATGTAACAGAAGATGAAGATAAAAAGTTGGTTCTTCCAACTTGTCTAAAAGAACAGGCCTTGAAAATGAATCATGACATTCCGTTAGCAGCTCATCAGGGCATTGATCGAACAAAGGCACGTGTAAAGGAAAAGTTCTACTGGCATTCTTTGTCAGCAGATGTTAAACACTTTGTACGAACATGTGAAGCTTGTAACCGAAACAAGAAGTCAGATAGATATGGAAAATGCCCAATGACAGAATTTCAAGCTGGGGCGCCAATGGAAAGGGTACATATAGACTTTATGGGTCCTTTACCTAGGACGCCGAGGGGAAATGAGCATATCTTGATGATGGTGGACCAATTCACCAAATGGGTTGAATGTGTACCATTGCCGTCACAATCAGCAGAGGTTACAGCGAGGGCTGCAGTAAACACTTTCTTTTCAAGGTTTGGTTGCCCTTTTGAAATACACTCGGATCAGGGGCGGAATTTTGAAGGGAAGCTGTTTACGGCGTTGTGCAAGGCGTTGGAGATCCACAAAACAAGGACAACGCCGTATCGTCCGTCTTCAAATGGGCAGGTCGAGAGGTACAACCGTGTACTGATGGACGCGGTGAGATGTTACATTAGTGGGAAACAAACAGATTGGGACCTTCACATACCTCAGATCGCGGGAGCTCTTCGTGCATCAGTGAATCGGCACACTGGATTCACAGCTAACAAGTTGATGCTGGGAAGGGAGGTCAACACACCAGCAAAATTAATGTTCCCAATGGTGAGAGGAAAGCAGTGTAAGGATATTGAAGATTATGTGGAGAAATTGGAACATGAACTTATGAAGGCACACGAGGTGGCAAGGACTAAGCTGAAGACCTCGCTTAAGAGAATGAAAAGGAACTATGACCTAAGAATTTTGACTAGATCTTACGAGGAGGGAGATGTTGTTTATGTGCTGGACACAGCAACGTTGAAGGGAAAATGCAAGAAGTTGTCAGCGCCGTGGAAAGGACCTGGTGTTATCGAGAAGAAGATATCAGCTTACATCTATAGGATTAAGATGAAGAATGCGGTTTTCGTCACTAACCATGATCGGCTCAAACCTTGCAGGGATAGGCAACTACCTAAGTGGCTAAACGAGTGGAAAGTTGATCCAAATGGGATCAAATCAACAGAAACAGATAAATTATATTGTATTTGTCGAAAACCATTGAATGGTAGATTTATGATTGCTTGTGACTTTTGTGATGAGTGGTACCATGGGTCTTGCGTTAATGTTACCCCAACTGAGGCGTTAGAAATTGACAAATACAAATGCACACATTGCAAGGGGGACAGCCGGTCAGATGCACAAGTTTAACACCACGTCAGGATGGAGTTGCCATGTTTCTTACGTGGCAGGACGTTGGTTGTGCTGCGTGGATCAGGGAATTTCCATCTGGACTGGTGTCACATTTTTTATGTGACTCATCATGTTCTGTTTTATATTTCAGGGTGGTGAGGAAAGAGAAATTTTAAAGCACATATAACTACTTATTGCATATCTAGTCAAAATGGCAGGTCATAGTGATCGGAATACAATTGAGAATGTGGAAAGGGATACGGAGGAGGGAGTTCTTTGGGACCCCGAAGAACTTATTGAGGAGCTCTTACTGAGTGGAAGTCTCTCAGACTTCCGGAGGAGGCAACTACTTCTGATGCAGGTTGCCCTGGCAGTAGATAGAAATGACAGAGTATGGTTGTCTGAGGTGGCTGGGTTCTGCTTCCAGGTAGGATTCAACTATGCCTCAGAAGGATGGGTGGAGCGCCATATAGCTCAAATTCCAGATTGGGCTAGACTGAACTCTGGGAATCCAAGGCGAAGATGGCGCCAGTCAGCAAGAGCTAATGACACAATGAGAGACAGACAGGTTATGTCCACTGGTTCTTCCAGTGAAAATAGGAGGGAGGAAATGGGGAGGTCTAGGCGGTTATCACCCAATGGTGGAGAAAGAACGGGTAGGTCTGGAAGACGAGAAGAGAGATGCGGGGAAACCGGTTCTTCCGGTGGTCAGAGCAAGCGCGGTAGAGATGATGATTGGGTATTGGTGGAAAAGAAGAGAAGGAAGGAGGTTAAAAGAATTTCCCCTATACGTTGGGAGGAAGTAAAGATTCGCTTTGGGGAAGGATGTTGGAATTGTGGAGACCCGGACCATTACAAGAGGGACTGCAGGAGAAGGGTGGTGCTTGGTAGAAGTAGCCAAGGTTCTTCCGAGGCAAAAAAGGCTGATGACAGGAGTCAAAGGGATAGCAGGAGAGAGAGAGAGGAGAGAGCTCCTGTTGTGAATAAAAGAAAAATAGTTCAGGTGGATGTTAGAAAAGAGAGGAGTCCAATAAGAGCTCCAGGTAGGCGGAAGTATAGTCCTAGAAGAGATGAGGAAAAGGTCGTAGTGAAGAGATCAGAAAATGGGAGGGAAAAGGCTAGACCGAAATTAATTGAGCGGGAAGAGGTAAGGCCAAGATCTAGGCCTAGCTGTAGTTCTTCTGCAGCAAGGAGGGAAACAGACGTGTCTGACTGTAGTTCAGTTACAGCAAGGAAGGAAACATCTAGGTCAAGCTGCAGATCTTCTGCGGCCACCTATGTGCCAAGCGGAAGTTCTAAGTTCCGCGCATGCCCAATACCATGGTGCAAGGGGAATTTTGTAAATAGAAAAGGACATGTCTATGGGTATCATTACCCGACTGCATTGGCGAAGCAGGATAGACATGAGGGAGAGGAAGATACGGAATTGCGTATTAATGCGTTAAGATACCTAGCAGGGGTGCTTGTCGGTTCTTCCGCAAGTATCCAAGACTTATTAGATTTTCTTAATGCTGGCCAGCTTGATGGTTTAGAGGGTTGCCAGGTGGATGAGTGGATAGATGGAGTGGTGGTCAATGTTGCTAGGATGCTAGGATTGGTAGCCCCAATGGTTCCAACGTTTAATCCCATCAATTCACCAGGATGTATTTTTCACTACAAGGTGATGATGCGGATAGTCGGGCTTTTAGGCGAGAGGGGTCATTATTTGTTTAACCATTTGTTTGGCCTTTTAGAGCGACGGTCGGAGCTCCGCAGAAGAATTCCATTGCCAACAGAAAGTCCTCCAAAACCTGAGTCTAGGAAGGAGTATGAACCGGTGAAGGTGGTAATGGAGTCAAGTGGAAACCGACGAGTATCGTGCAGTTCATCTACGGTGACGGAGGAGGTGCCCGGCGGTTCTTCCGTAGTGGCGGAAACGGCGACCTGTGGTTCTTCCACAGTGTCAGAGAAGGTGTCCTGTACGGTGGAAACTCAGACAGATGAGTTATTCTCAAGTGTCTGTAGCTCTGAGGTAGAGGTTAATGAAGAAATTCAGCCGATGGACACAGAGGATGAACTCGAATCGCCAAGGAGACCGTGGCGGCCGGAGGCAAGGGCGGAGGAGGAAGGTGATTTACTTGGATCGGGGGCAATCGACTCTCATTTTCACTTGGATAGGCTTTGTTCAAAATTAAATATTTGCATGGACTATCGAAAGGCTCTTGATAAAACAAAGCCAAAAGATCAGGCTGATCAGGTTAACGTGGCGGGTGCGGTTGCAGTGTTTTGTGATCCCTGGACGTATCCGACTAGAGAGGATGTGGAGAAGTTGAAACAACAAAGTGTAGTATCGGTTATTGGGTTGCATCCTGGTCGAGTAAATGTAAGAGGGGCAATGGCTGACTTAAGGCATGCATTGGAGGATTGCCCAGTTGTTGGATTAGGGGAGGTAGGGTTGGATGGCACCAAAGCTGATTTCAAGGCTCAGAAGGAACGCCTAGGAGACATGCTTCTCTTACTGCATGGTCATCCGGAATGGGTCTTGGTTCTCCATTGTAGACCCGATCGTGGTGAATCAGCCTCTGCTGCATACTATCACTTGTTTTACCAGTGCAAGTATGAAATCCCGAAGGAACAGAAAATCCACTTGCATTGCTTCAATGGTAGTATGGAGGATGTGGATTTATGGTTAGGATTCTTTCCTAATACATACTTCGGTTTTACAAATATGGTGGCACATACTGATTTTGAGGAGGAAAGTCAACACGCTCTGAAGAGAATTGACTCGTCAAGACTGCTGTTGGAATCAGATGCACCATATTTTAATCATGGCCCGACGTATGAGTGTTCTTCACCTGCGTTCTTAGGCATGACTGCGTCGAAGGTGGCAGAGATTCGTAAAACTACCAGGGAAGAGATCCTCAAAATCACAGCGGAAAATGCCAAGCGTCTGTATTGGCAGTAGCTTTGGGGTTGTAAGGCGGATATGATATTAAAGATGGATACGAGATATTCTTTATCTCTGACAGATGCTAAATTGTTTACAATAGTTGTAACTGAAATGTTCTCTGCATATTCTTTATGTAAGAAAACGGGGTAAAGTGAGTCGAATATTGTCATTTTAGAGGTGATTGTACATGTAATGGGACACTGTGAAGGAAAATGTGGTCATCAGTTGTTTCTTACAGCTATCAAAGTGTGGATTATTGGCGGCCTAGAAAAAGTGGAAACATTTATGCATGAAGTGTTCCAGGAGGTTATGCAGATTAATGTTGAAAGCTTTCTTCAAGTGAATGTGGTGATAAAGTTATTCCTCTGAAGTGAACAGCCCAACAAGTATTCTTTACTTGTTTTGAATGTTTGTATGTTGTTTGTATAGTTTGTTTTGTTTATTTAATTTTTGGGGAATTGTTTATTTTGAGGTCATACCAAGTTTTAGTTTTTAGGGGGGCTCTATTATATTATTATGGACCTTTTGTTGGATTCTACAACTTTGAAATTTCTAGGTGGGTGTTCCGCCTAACAAGATAAAGTTGGGGGGAGTGTAGCATTCGCTAGGCCATTTCGGGTACAACGGTCCTTTTCGTGAATTATAGTCAGTATTTCCGGTGCCGGAGCCTCGTTCGGAGAAGACGGCTTGCGGTATGGCGGCAACATCAGGATTTCAGGATCCCTAATATTTATTCACATTTACCATACGATTTAGAGTGCTGGGGTGGTTATTGATAGTCTTGGGGGATAAGCTAAACAAATATAATAAGAACTAACAGTAAAAGAATTTGAAGGGTTTTATTTGTGTTTTTTTTTCAGTTTCCTGTTTCTTAAATCAAAAGGGCTTTTTTACTATGTAGAATACTTTTTATCATTTTAGTAGCGGTAATAAAGGAATAAAAAGAAACTGGGCGTTAAAATGTCAACGAGCTCAGTTTGGAGGCACTATGTTTATCATTATTGCTGATAAGAATTTGACTTTTATGCTGATAACAAACGAATGAGTTCAACCACAAAGTAATTTAGAACATCACTTTGGCACTTATCAGAATAAACAGAAATGCCTTGGATAAACGTTTTGGTATGAATTGCCTTTTTTATTCAATAACATTTTATGATTTGACAAATCTAACATTATAACATGGTATCAGCACGTCTGTATTATATCATGGTAACTACACGCCTGAATAAGAATAGTTTAACTACACGTCTGTATTAAAACATGGTTACTACACGTCTGTATTATAACATGGTATCTAAACGTCTGTTTTATAACATGGTAACTACACGTCTAATAACACGTCTGTATTATAACATGGTCATTACACGTCTGTGTTTTAACATGGTAACTACACGTTTGTATTAAAACATGTTATCTACACGTCTGTATTGTAACATGGTAACAACCCATCTGAATTTTTCTTGGCAACTACAAGCGTGTATTATAACATGGTAACAGCACGTCTGTATTATAACATGGTAACAACACGTCTGTATTATAACATGGTAACAACACGTCTGTATTATAACATGGCAACTTCGAGCCTGTATTATAACATGGTAACAACACGTCTATATTATAACATGGTAACAACGCGTCTGTATTATAACATGGCAACTACGAGCCTGTATTATAACATTGTAACAACACGTCTGTATTATAACATGGTAACTACACGTCTGTATTATAACATGGTAACTATAAGTTTGTTTCATAACAAGGTAACTACACTTCTGTATTATAACATGGCAATTACACATCTGTATTATAACACGGTAACTACGCGTCTGTATTATCACATAGTAACTACGCGTCTGTGTTATAACATGGTCACTAGACGTCTGTATTTTAACATTGTTACTACACGTCTATTTTATAGGAGGGTAACTAAAGTCATTATTATAACATGGTAATAACACGTCTGTATTATAACAAGGTAACTATACATCTGTTCTGTTACACGTTAACTACGCGTTTGTATTATCACATAGTAACTACATGTCTGTGTTATAACATGGTCACTAGACGTATGTATTATAACACTGTAACTACACGTCTGTTTAATAGCTTGGTAACTAAGGGTCATTATTATAACATGGTAACAGCACGACTGTATTAGAACAAGGTAACTACACGTCTGTTTTATAACATATAACTACACATTTTTATTATAACACGTTAACAACGAGTTTGTATTAGAACAAGGTAACTACACATCTGTATTATAATACGTTAACTACGAGTCTGTATTAGAACATGTTAACAACAAGTCTGTTATATAACATGGCAACTACACCTCTGTGTTATAACATGGTAACTACACTTCTATGTTATAACATGGTAACTACACGTCTATATTATAACATGGTAACAACACGTCTGTATTATAACATGGTAACAACATCTCTGTATTATAACATGGTGGCAGCACCTCTTTTTTATAACATGGCATCTACGGGCATGTATTATAACATGGTAACAACACGTCTGTATTATAACATAGTAACTATACACAATATAAGTAATTTCATGTTAGGCAACGAGGGTATAACTGTATTATCTACTAGGTGAATTACAAAAACGTCTTTCAAGTTTATATACCTTGAGACTGAATACATACTTTTAAGAAACTCTGTGTGTTTCAGTTGATTTGTTATCTCTTTTTCGATTAAGAATATTTTTCTAGCCCTATCCATTGAGACGAAAACCACATATAAGTCACATTTATTAAATCTTTATTGCTTGAATTTCTTTTTAAAATAAGATGTTGGAGATAATGAGCCGGTAAAAAGTGAAAACAATAGCGTTTTGATGAGATGTTTTTGTTTTATTTTCAGTTGATTCTGTCTCTGTCTTGTACCATAAGCTCCAGCGAAGCCCAGACAGAATGTAAAGTTTGTAAGTAAAACACAACGTCAAAACTATCGCCATATACTAGTAGCTTTTAACTACATCTTCATTCTGATTTTCTAACATAAGCTATTCCATCATTCCGTGTGGGCATTCTCATGTATCTTTTATTTGGAAACCACACAGTAATCAGTGTAGACCGTTGTCAGACTGTATAAGTGTGAGGTCAATCGTGGTCTGCACTAGTCACAAAGGTAGAAAGAAGTGGTGCTATCAGGATATCCTAGGAAATAAAAAACCAACGGCATAATACTTTTTGTTTTTTGTACATGTTTCTTCAGTTACAATTAGAAAGAATTCTCAATATACTCTCACGTGGTACGGTATTAAATATGCATTTGGGCTGAAACAAGTTCATGGCTTCTTTAGTAATAACTGTATTCATACAATTAAATATTGTACATTTACACCACTTACAAGGTCACTTTGACATGTACTGACGAATTTTACTATTTTTGTAAGATTCACTTGCAATACATGTACAAATTTTAAGTAAGATTCATTTGCACTAGTTCGCAATATCCATAGGAATTTCGAGAAATTTGCATATCAAGTGAATTCGAACCCTGTAAAATACATGTATAGCTGAAGATTATAAATACTTTTTTTTTTCGCAAGCAACTTTAGGAACTGACTTCATTCTCGGCTTCCTAGACCTGCCATTCTATTCCACACGAACCAGCCAGGCTACTAATCCAGACCTCAGTGTGATTGTGAACACAAGGACCAGTACCTATGTGTACCTCACAACCTACAGCACGAGTTCTGCGAGCAAGACACCTACCGCTGAAACGAAGAAATATTATGTTTATCAGAGTAAGGAATTCAATTTCAACTCATCGTTTATAAACAGATACCAAGACACGACTTCCGGTGGAGTTATAAAGATCAGAGCCGACAGCCCTGTTTCAGTTTTGACAGTGTATGAAATGTCATCATACAAGGTTGTAAATCCGATCTTGCCAACAAACGCTCTATCAACTACATACATCATACCGTCTTATACACCAAATACTTTTACACAAAGTGGTTCTCAGTTTTTAGTGATTTCGCTAAACGATACGACAGAAATTCGGTTTGAAGGGTATGAAACTGGTAACATGGTGTACCCACTAAATAAGGAAGAAATTTTTATGTACGAAAGACTGAAGGACATCAGCAGTACATCTGCAAAGAGTAATCTCCCTTTCTCAATATTTACGTCGGTTCTTGCGGGAAATCTGCACACTACTGGAAGTAAATATAGTGTTTACTTAAGCATGCAGGTGCCCCCAATAGATAGACACGCCATACACTTTATCGTGCCCCCGTTGGAAGATGATTTTATAAAGCATTACAGGGTTCGTATTTATGCATCGGCCCAAAACGCTTTCATTGAAATTCACTCAAATTTTGAAAAGACACAGAAAGTGCACGTGTACCACAAAATATTCTACGAACTGACAACAGACTGCTCGGACATTGTTGAAATAGTGTCGAATGCTCCCCTTGTTGTGGTGCAAATCGCTCTCGATGCTTCAGAAACGGCCCTGTTTATGATGAATATACCTGCCACGTCGCAATTCCTGGATTCTTATGCCACGAGTGGCCTTGACGGGAAACACTGGAATCCGTCAAATATGTTTATCATTACCATTCCCTTTAGCGAGGCATCAGGTCTAATTATCAATCGACGACCGATTACACACGACCCAACTCAGGTAAGTACTAGCTTCTATCAACTAAGATAATTTCATAGATTTTACATCATGAAAAGTTTGAATGCCTATTATGTGTAGTAGAACATTTTGTCACAAATACTTCTGTCAAGAGCTCTTTTCCTTTCCTCTGCATATTTCTTTTTTTTATGAATAAATGAAATGCACTTTTTTGTGTACTTATAAATTTGTGATTGTTTTACATATATCTTAAGTTTTGTTAGTCTCTTATCTTCATCACCTGCATCATAATCTGCATCATCCAGATTATCATCTCCATCATAACTATAACTTTTTCTCATCTTATTTATTCAACTTGATTAGTTTGTTTTTTTAATTGATTGATTGATTGAAATTGTTCCTTTCCCAAAGATTGCAGAGCAGACTCCACTTGGAAACTACACCGTGTTGTCATTAAGAACTCACAACACTCATTCAACGATAACACACGTGAATTCCGTGCCTTTTGGACTGCTTGTCGTTGGCCAATGGTCATATAATAGCGACAACGCCGCCTATGGGTTTCAGGCTGGAATGCAGTTAACAAAAGGTTTTGGTTAATTTTTGTTTCATGGTTGTCTAACTTTTAGTTAGATTTATGAAATCTAATAAATTCATAGATCTCGCTTCCTGATCCCCCTTTTTAAGTTGACGATCCGTGTAGTGCATGAAACTTTTACCCGTCAGTTGTTTTACTTAAATATGAAAGGACTCACTCAAACGTACCACAGTTGTTTCTTATGTATTCATTTGCATACGTGTATTTTTAGCATACAATAGATCTGATGTCGTATTTTTTCTGACAGCTCTGTTACCATTGAAGCAATCAGAATTAATCCAGTGCATCGCCAGGTTCTGTTTTAAGAGTGATAAAGATTTACGTTTTACGAGCTTAGAAGTCTTAGAAGAAATAAATTTGAAATATCTGTAATATACAAATATAAATATGCGTTGCACGAGCAACACTAAAATTTCATATATTATTTTATTTCAGATTGCAAAACGGGCATTTCACAAACAGATGTCTCTGGTTCATTAGTCGGTATGTATTTTCTCGTAGATAAAGTTGAATGTATGCTCTTTGTTTTTGTTTGCTTGTCGTAAGGGACACTTTTACCAAATCGGCTGTCTTCTTAACCTTCTGTTAAAATTTAAAGGCCCGGGAGTTATCTGAAAATCCAAAACAAGGTACGCCATTGAAAAGGAATAATTAAAAATGAAGTTGAGCTTTAAGACAGCTCCATGTTACGTGTGAGACGATTTTGGGAGAAAATCGTGATGGCGTCAGGGTATTTATTTTACTCACATCTGAGAAATTTCAGGTGTTTTGTACAGTAACAAAAAAGCTGCCAATTTGTAAGTCTCTGATACGTATTACAATTATTATTCGGTAGCCAGACTAGCCTGTCAATTGTAGGGGCGAAATAAGAAAATGAGAAAGGATTTTTGGAGATTTGACATACTATATTTATATAAAATATACGAAGATTGCTATAACATACTGGAGATAAAACTTATTATTTGACAATCAATTTCGATTATGTTTATGTTTTCAATATTTATCAGTTTCCTTTAATCAGCGACAGCACGTTCCTTTCAATTGTGAAAGACAAACTTCACATAAAATTCGTTATATTTTTCAGGTTAGTGTTGAAAACAGTGTACTCGTTTCACAGAAACCGGAGAGTTTTTTTCTGTAATTAGATTATGAATAAAAAGGATGATAAAAGCATTTGTTTACTGTTTTTAAAGTGCATGTACAAACATCAGTGCTATGATGTACATGGCCCTTTCGAAAAACGCTGGTCCAAACAACTGTAGACAGTTAAATTGTTTTCGTACATACATTTCAAAATTGATTTCAGTATATAGTCAATAGCTTCAGAGCAAGAAACATTTGCAGAGAGATACTGGAGAATATCAGCCATGACATGATTCAAAATTAGTGACCCCTAAATCGGAATTCCGGCACTTAAGCCCTAGACTATCCCAGTGCTCCTCCTGCATTTGTTTCAACGTTAACAGGAGAGTCACGTGACCAAATCGTCTCTGTAGAACGTTGCAGTCGTATAATTTGTTTATAAAGTAACATAACGGTACACTGAAACTGCGTCAGAGAATAAACAGTACCTCATAACTCAACAAGACCTGATAAATGCGGTGCAGAGTAATTCCCATACAGCAGGAAATCTTACATATCCGATCTCCAGACATTGTCATTTAAACTAAGGTTTTTTCCCAAGCTTTTCGTTCGACTGTACCGGCAGTTACTGTACACAATTGCTAGGAATGTATTCTAGACCCTCAAGATGCACGTGAAACAATAACGTAACTTTTTAAAGGCAGCCATTCTCTGAAAATAAATAGCTAATTACTAAGGTTTTTCTATTTTCCACCATATTTTTTTTAATTCAAATGCATGTACAGTTTTGTTTCTAGTGCTTGTGTACTCAACGGCTTACAGTTTAGCCACCTGGAATACATTTGTTTAATATATAAATATATACTCAACCTGTATTCAATGATCTTACATTTGATTACAAAATAGAATTACAATCCATTGACTCCTTAAAGAGTTATCATCTGGAAACCTCAAACTCGGCCTGTACATTATGTTGTTTCATCTGTGTACCAATTTTTTTGTTCAATCCAGTGACTCCTTAAAGGATTATCATGTGTAAACCTCAAACTCGGCCTGTACATTATGTTGTTTCATCTGTGTACCAATTTTTTTGTTCAATCCAGTGACTCCTTAAAAGATTATCATGTGTAAACCTCAAACTCGGCCTGTACATTATGTTGTTTCATCTGTGTACCAATTTTTTTTGTTCAATCCAGTGACTCCTTAAAGTATTATCACGTGTAAACCATTTTTTTACAAAACTGAAGATGAAAAGGAGCTATAACAATGTAAAAATTTAGTGGTCAGAACCCAAATTCGAAGTTGACCTGTATTTTATGATGTTACACTTGTGTAATAAAATATTACAATTTACTGACTCCTTTAAGAGTTATCATCCGGAAACCATGAAATGGACTGACGGACAGACGAACGGACGGACCTACAGACTCAGTCCTATATACCCCCAACCAAAAATTGTGGGGGCATAATTAATGAGACTCTTTAGAGTAAAGATAGTGTATTACGGATCTAATACCTCAATTAAAAATTCTTCACACAGTCAATGAAATTTTTATGAGTTTATTTACGATTATTCTCAAATTATTTAACACTGGAATATAAGTAATATCATTTTAACACAAATGAGTCTCGGCAATGACCGAGATACCACAATTTAAAAACTGAACACAGTCTTTTCTGATTAAAAGAGTCATTGTTAGTAAAGCTCCATCCACTGACAGTCCGAAAACTGGAAGACACTTAGTCTCTGTCCTCACTCTCCTTGACCCCACTGATCTCTGTGACCTCTAGTCATCTGACCGTTGATCATTACCCCGTTCTCTCTGGCCAGCATCAAAGTCTCTCCTTCCATTACGCTGAAATGCACTATTGATAGAGTTTGCACCAATGTGAGACTGGCTTTCATCAGCACAATTTTCACAGGTATAACTAAAATTTCTGTCACTATAATTGTCATTTACTACACAGTTTCTTGGATCGTGATTTACAAATCTGTATGAACTTAGTTGTGCCGGCAAGGCTTTTACACATAGTTGAACAGAGGACACTTCCATCTCTCTTACCTTTTTCTTTCACTCCACCAGGCAATATGACCCTTTAATTTTTCACCAGTTAGTAATTCAGCCTAGGGAGGGAATCGAACCCACTTACATGGTTCTCAAGTTTCAAAAATTTAACTGTTTTTTAAGTGAACATATTTCATCAGAGAATAGAGATGACAGTTTTTACAGAAGTAATACTTGTATACAGCAACCAAAAACAGAATATATACGGCACAATTCTGACCATTTAATATAATTGAGTTACTTGTTTTCTTATGGCATATCTTTAACAATTATGATTTACAATCTGAGCAAAATTTAAAATATACACAAGCTTAAGATAATAACAGTGCTTACTGTGTTTCTCTTTTTTTCTAACAGCCATTTTGGTGGTACCAATCAAGTAATCAGTGCAAACAGAGGTTGACCTACTTTTCCATTTGGCTTCAACAAACTTGTATAAACCTGATGAGTGACGTTCTAACCAAAGCAATATGTAAGGAGAAGCACTTATGAAAAATGCTAGGACAAAGACAGATCACAAAAAGCTAACTTCAAGTACCAAGTCTTGTAGTAGCTAAACAACATCTACATGGGCAAACCTTAACTGCAGAGTTAGGACACTTGCTTACCAAGCCTGTTTGTGCCTCTACTTTTTTGACATGCCAAGACCAGCCTACATAACACCTACCCCGCCAGCTCTGGGTAGAAGGTAGACTACCCTTACCAAAATAACCATCTTACGGATATGTTAGCACTGGAATCCTCGATGGCATTGATTGCTGTCTCAATCAATGGATAGCAGCATTTTGACTGGACACTACTATTGACCTAACTTGACAGGACAGTCTGTTGCCACAATAAAACCTACCAAACAGACAAACTCTGGCAGACTGATACTGTTTGCTTACCAATCCTGTTGGCACCTACTCCACTTCTGTTGACATACCCAGAGAGACTCTTATCTACTAACCCGCCAGCCCAGGGTATCAGACAAGCCCCTCTTCACGATGCATCTTATGGACATATAGGCACTGGATTCCTCGATGCATCGATTGCAGTCTCAATCAATGGATAATGGTAAACAGGATTTTAACCTGAACTGTGTAGAGTTATGATCCTTTTATCTACATGTAGAGTTATAACCCTTTCATGTAGCTGTTGTTGAGTTATGACAATACATTAGAACGCCCAAAAGAGATGGCCAATCACTTCTCTGCCACTAAAAGTAGTGACGGCTTACACACCTTTGCTTCTACCAACTTTCTAAGCGGGTTTTCCCTCCAACTTACACATCATAACTCCCAAGGCACCTCACAATGTCCACCAAGACAGTCTAACCATAACCTTGATAGTGAATTTGAACCAATAACAACTGTAGGAAACATACAATAGCTACCTTGAATAATAAAGCAACACTGGCATTTTCCAAGTGGAAAATTGAGACTTTAAATCTTATAGTCTGCATCAACACTTAATAATAAATTAACAGCATTCAGTATAAAACTTTTGTGGTGTTTATATCACATACATATATGCATACATGTTACACAAAACTGTGTTAATTAGAAAATAATCCCAATTAAATATGTTAAATTACTTCTGCTTAATAAACCTTTGGTGGTCAGTACAGGAGAAATAGATTTTATACAACACATTTTACACATAGCAGACACAAATGATAAATACACTTATTCTCTGAAAAACCTAGTAACATGTGTAGAAACTTAGCTTTGACAGAAATCGTAAATGTTCATTTAAGTAAGATGTAACTTGTACAGCACACAACTGTATACATATTACTCAGATGGGGTTGACGATGATAAATACAGTACATTAAGTAAAGAGTGACTTCAAATTTGTCTCTTACGTTTCACAACAGAATAAGTGATAAAGTAATTAACTAACAAAACTTATCACTAATAACAAAATACTAACACTAAGCAGTTCCCTACTTAGCAACAAGAGTTCAGTAACTTTTTAATTTAACACTGTATCTGATTTTATCCCTAAGCAATTTCTGAACTTTCAGTTATTTAGATACAGTCATGATCTACATAACTTTGGAACAGTAAATAATCTTTGTATATGACAGTAAAAATATAATACCAGTATTCAAATTAAGTCATGAAATCATCATTACATGTCAATAAAATACAAAAACATCTTTTCAATTCTACCAATACCGTCGGTTACAGACTTGAATTCCTGTATCTTACAAAGTATGTGCTTAATTTGCTTGATTACAGCATATTATATTTATATACGGTATATATATTTCTTAAACATCAAAACCATGTATAAAACACTAATTCTAGTATTCAACTATTAACTATTCCAATACTAAGCACAAACATCAACAAAATATGTTTTATAGGTCAACAATTCTATTCTTAATGTAACTAGACTGTTACAAAATACATCTACACACTTCATCAGTCAAATCTGCAAATGCAATATATGATTTCCTGGATCTTTTACTAGGTCAGACTGCCTGCATCCTACAGAAAAAAATAAAAGGCAGAAAAGTTTCCTTATTATATTAAAAGCTCCTGACCTGAACATTTTCACCTGGCAAACCCTTAGTGCATGTGTAGTGCAGTGCAGGGGGTGCTGTGGGGGATGAAAGACTTTACCATTTGAAAGTGACAAGTCTGGAACTTTTATTTAATAAGAAAGGAAAAAGTGAGTCCAAAATAAAGCAGAAAAATCATTCCAAAGCTAAGACCCAGTACTTACACAATTGAGTGACAGACTCTCCTTCAAAAGTAGCATATCTGTATTCCGATGTATTTAGGCAACATTTCAACAGTATTTTTCTTAACATAGCATAGCATATACTTCGTATTTGTAAAAATTATAGGAAAAAATTTACTATACATATATCTTACATTGTTCATTCTTATTTTTTGTTTCCTTTTTTCCCTTTTCTTTCCTTTTTGCACTTTTTTTCTTTTTAGTGTTTTTTTTCTTTACATTTTATGATTTATTTTCTTCTACTCTTTTATCATTTTTTCCTCAATTTTCTCTTTCCATTTTTCTTTCTGTTAACTGCTTGGTTTTCTTGTTTCCTTGTGTAGTATGATGGAGGTATTGTTGATGATGATGAATCATTCTGAATGTCTAACAGTGAATGCCATGCCTCCTCCTCTACTATAGTGAGTGTTTTGTTACTACATCTGTACACCTGTGCAAGGAATGTTGACATTCATTACAATAATTTACACCATATCACACACAACAAGCTACAGTTGCACAACAAAGAAGTAATAAATGAACATTTCTTTGATGTATTAGAATATCAATATTTAAGACTTTTGTTAAGTTTTTATCCTTGCTCTTTCCCATCAAGGAAAACTCCTGCTTATGACATGATATTTGCTTCATATTCTCATATGTCTTGTCTTTAACAGTTTGAAGAAACATCTATCAATTACTAAAAATTCTGAATATAGGCAATAAATGTCAGTTATCTTTGTTTTATTATCACCTTTTTTTTTAAAGTTTAGCTTGAAATGACGGTACGACTTTTTCCCTTATAAATGATATCTTTACATGTAACTGAAAATAATATTTTAACAGAAAAAGAACTCTTAATATAAGTGACTGAAACTATAAAATCTACCTTGATTAAGGTATTCTTACTTTTGATTATATTTCAATCAAGGAAAACTTAAGCTAATGACATATTATAAGATTAATTTTCTTCATCATCTCATTTCTTTCTAGTTTTGTAAATAATGAAAACATAAATCATTAAAAAAAAATTTTCACATAAAGCAACTGCAGCAAGAGAAAATGTTTACCTGGCCTTATGAATCCTTCTTTTTTCCCGTGAAGATAATTCCTAATTTCGGTTGAGATGTTTTGAACTTAGTGGTGATGAATAATTCCATGAACGTTCGTCCATCTAACACTCAAACATGGATTTTCTCTGCAGCTGAAGAGCTGAGTCAGTTGAGTTTCCATTTGTGTCTTGGTACCCCTAGAGCAAAGCTAGGTCTCTTTGGTTATAATTAACGCCTTGTCTTTTAGTTTGAGTCTTCGCATAACCCTGTCAGTCTTATTGTGCTGAAAACATAATTGTAAGAAATTAATTAAAATAAATGCACATTTTTCTATCAAATTTGCTAACAAACCTGTTCTTACAAACATGGAAGTCCGTAACAGAAAGATGCCACGCATCTTAGACCATCACTCTACCGCTGAGCCAAAGAACCGATTCCCTAACACAGTTGTCAGAGGTTGTATTTATACAATTATAGGAAGATATGCACTAGACTGTAACAGATCCCCGCTTGAGAAAGTCATCATTTATGATGACGAATGGTGTTGTGTATTTCTAAGATCAGAAGATCAGACAGAAATTTTGAAAGATTCTTTTTATTTAAATTTTTATAACTTGGTGCAGGGAAGGTCATCCTGGACGAGCCCCCTTCTTACGAACATGAAAGTCAGTAACAGAAAGATGCAATGCATTTCAGAAAACACAACCCAGAACGGAATTCGAACTCCGATCTTAGCGCATCGAAGACCAATACTCTAAGCACTGAGCCAAAGAATCAATTCCTGACACAGTTGTGAGAGGTGGTATTTATACAATTTTAGGAAGGTAAGAACAAGATCGTAACATTGTGCTTAAAGCAGTAAGATGAATTCATTTAGTAACCTTGTTTTGTTGATATTTTTAACATCTAGAAACCTAGGAAATGACAAAATAAACTGAGAAATCCTAGTCTAAGGGTTAAAGAGGTTTCCCTTATTAACCTTACTATAATAATCCGTATTTTTCGTTGTGTCTCCGTATATTCAATCCAAATAAATTTTCCCCGATGATATATGTTTTGGCCTAACTGCTCAAGACTATTTTTTCTATACTAAAATTACATTAAATATTCATTTAACAGAGATCTACTTGTTACAATAGCTAAACAAATAATATAAATATCTACCTGGTTTTAGTTTTCTTCCACAGTGTGGCTATTTTTTGCACTTTTTGGTCGACTGTTCTGGAACACTTCAATGTAGGATACCTCTATGAATGTCGTTGATAAACATGCCTCCTGACAATGTTGTTTCTTTGTTGTCTTTGAAGATGTAGAGTTGTATCACTATGTGTCCGAACCGTGAAAACAAAGCCCTGTCTCATTGGTCATACTTTACTCATAGCCTTTTAGCTTAAACCCTCGCACAACCCTTAGAGACAGATAGTCTTTCAAGTGATCTGTGCTGCTGATAACCTTTTTGGTGCCTTGTTGACCTGAACAAATAAATGCTAGATGTATGCAATATTACAGAATTTGTTTTATATTGTGCCATTTTATCTACTAAAAACAAATGATGCATTAAGTACATCCTGCTTAAATAATCAAATACATATCTTTCAAATATTAAAATTTCAAAATATATATATTTGAGTTGTTATTTCATTATCATTCTTTTTTTCAAACCTGAAATTTTAACCTAATGACACAAGCTTTGGATGATTTTTTCAAAAATAATTAGTTTTCATATTCAATAGCTGAAGTCAGTCATAAATCAAAAGAAACATAGTTTTAATGTCAGTGACCAGACCATTATTTTTAAAGAATCTACCTGCCTATAGTTATCCACTGTTTTCCTAGTATCACTATGTTTTTGGCATTTTTGGTGGTAATGTTTTACACACGGTGACGAGAAAATCTTTCCAGCAATATTAGCTGATGAGAAACCATGTGCCCTACTGACCTGAAAAAAATCTTTTTCCTGTATTTTCCTTAGAAATTTAAGTATTACTCAAAATATCTACCTTGCTGTAATCATCTTTATTTTTCATTGTGTAGCTATGTATTACATCCACAATATTTCCATAATGACATAAGTTTAAGCAGAATTGCTCAAGTGTATTTTTCCTATTACGAAAACACATAAAACATTCATTTTGCAAAGATTTACCTGCTACATTAGCTACTAAACTACTAGAAATATCTACCTGGCTCTAAGTTTTCTTTTTTCCACTGTGTCCTATGTACTTTGCATTTTGGTGGACTTTTCTTGAATGTAGGATAACGCTTTGAACGTCCTTGATAAACATGACTTCTGACAATGTTGGATAATAGCTGTCTTTGAAGATGTGGAGTTGCATCACTATGTGTCAGGGCCACGAAAACAAAGCCATGCCTCTTTTGTCATACATCCTACAACCCTAAGAGACAAGGGCAGCCTTTCCAAAGATCTGACCTGCTGATATTTTTTTGTAGTGCCTTGTTGACCTGAAAACAAAACAATTTCTAGACGTACTCATTGATTATCAAAGAGAATAATTTTTCAGGACTCTTATTTATTCAGTTACAAAAATATTTATTTATAAGAAACATAGCTTGATATAAATGACTTAAGCATTTAAATATTTAACTCGTTACCTACTGTTTTCTAGCTTCACTTTGTTTTCGGCCTTTTTAGGTCGATTAATTTGAGAAAATGAAAAATGAGAAAAAATCTTTTTCAGCAATATTAGCTACTGAGAAAACGTATGTGCCCTGAAAACAATTTTTGTCACTTTTGTCCTTCATTATCTTTAAAATTCAAATAATCTTTAGAGTTAAACATTTATTTTAACAGAAATGTACAGTTTTCATTAACTACTTAAAGAATACTTAAAATATTTACCTCATAATTAACTTACTTTTTCATTGTGTAGCCACGTATAACATCTATAATAATTTCCATAAGGACGTGATTTAGCTTTTTGGTTCAGGAATATTTCTCCTATTATAAAATGATTTAAAACAGTCATTTTACAGATATCTACCTGTTGTATAAAACAACATGAAATATTTACCTGGCTACACTTTTTCCCTTTTTTTCTCGGTGCTGCTAATTGTTTTGCATTTTGACGAACTTTTCTTTAACACGATGATTTAGGATTATTCTATCAATATCTTTGATAAACGTGCTTCCTGACAATGTTGTTTCTTTGCTGTCTTTGAAGATCTGGAGTTGTATATTTTGCATGCGTCAATTCGTATGAAACATTTTTGGTGAAACTGTTTCAAACACTGTGATGAGACAATAATCATCTTTCTGGTGATCTTAGCTGCCTATTAACTGTGTGCCTTGTTGCCCTGAAACCAAACTTTTATTACTTTTTTGAAATTAACCTAGTCAGTGACTGAAGATAAAGTACTGTTCCCCTTACAAACTGAAGCAATTCTTAAAATAAATCATTTACCTGGTAATAATCAGACCTCTCCTTATTAATCATTCCATAACTATGTAGTACAAGACTTGCTCTGATAATTTAAGTTTTAGCTCAATTAGACAAAAAATCTTTTATACATCAAAGTTACTGAAAACATCATTTAACAGAGATCTACCCGCTATATTTGCTATTATAGTACTTAAGATATCTACCTGGCTACAGTTTTTCTCTTATTTCTCATGATGTCTCTGTGTATTTTGCATCTGTGGTGGACTTTTCATGAACATATTGCTCAAGGATAACTCAAAGAATGCCCTTGGTAAACATGCCTCCTGACAATGTTGTTTCTTTGTTGTCTTTCAAGGTGTGGAGTTATATAACTATGTGTCAGAACCATGAAAACAAAGCCATGTCTCACTGGTTGTACTTAACTCTTGCCTTTTAGCTTCAGTCCTCGTACACCCTTTAGAGACAAGGACAGTAATTCCAGTGATCGGAACTGCTGATAACCACTTTAGTGCACTGCTGACCTGCAAATACAAAATTTAAAATGTATTCACTTTATATCACAGGATTTGTTATAATATTTTGTGTCATTTTTTTCACAAAATTAAAAGAAACAAATGTTGTAGTATTTGTAAAACATGTTGATTTCTTTTAAAAATTCAAATCTGATTTATAAATATTTAAGTTACTTTAATATTTTTCTTTTTTCCAACAGGTGTTTTCACCAAATGACACATCTTTTGCTGATTTTCTTTTAAATATTTTTTATATTCAATTACAAAAATCATTCGTTTAAGATACATTTAGTTTTTCATATAAATGACCTTAGCATTATTTAAAATATTAACCTGGCTAAAATTATTTGTCTATCTTATGTGTCACTTCGCATTTGGCATATGATGTAGAATAGTAGCGACCAGCTTTCTTGTGACCTAAGCTGATGAGAATTCCTGTGTGCCCTGATGCCGATTTCTGTTATTTCCAACTGAAGTCATACAGATAAAACAAATACCTATCTTGTCACAATTTATCTTATTTTTCATTGTGTAGCTATTTATTTCCTATGAAAATAATTTCTCTGGAGATATAAGTTTTAGGTTAATTGCTCAAAAATATATCTTCTATAACAGAATAACTGAAAACATTCAACAGAGATCTACCTGTTAAATTAGATACTTATGTACTTTAAATATCTACCTGGCTTAAGTTGTTCTTCTTTTCTACTGTGTTGGTATGTATTTTGCATTTCTGGTGGATCTTTCTGGACAACTTTCAAGTTGGATAACTCCATGAATGCCCTTGATAAACATGCCTCCTGACAATGTTGTATGTTGGCTGTCGTTGAAGATGTGGAGTTGTATCAGTATATGCCAGGGCCATGAAAATAAAGCTATGTCTCATTGGTCGTACTTAACATGTCGCATTTTTAGCTTCTGTCCTCATGCAATCTTTAGAGATCAGGACAGTCTTTATAGCGATCTGAGCTATGGAAGAACATTTCCAGTGCCTTGTTGACCTGAAAATACAAATGTCTGATGTATTCATTGATTATCACAGAATTTGTGTATATAATTTGTGTCATTGTCCACCAAACTAGAAAAATGAATGATCTTGAATTTTGTAATCATGTGAACTGTTTAAATACTTATCTTTAAAAAAAAAATAAATTCAGAATATAAATATTCTAGTTATTTTCTTATTTAACGTTTATTCTCTAACAGGAAATTTTTATCTTAAGAAACAAGCCTTGGCTGATTTTATCAGAAACACTTTGTTTTTAACTTTTTATTTTCAATTTCAATAGTCATTCAATTAAGAGAAATATTGTTTTAATATTAGTGACCTAGTCATAATTTAAAATATCTACCTAGCTAAAGTTATCCATTGTTTTTTCATTTGTCACCTTGTATTTAGCATTTTAGTGGAACTGTTTCGGACACTGTGCTGAGAAAACAAACATCTTTGAAGTGAGAAACCTGTGTCACCTGAAAACATCAATTATTCTTAAGATTTCCATTAATATTCAAAGAAATCTTAGACATTCATTTAAGAGTAATGTACAGTTCCCCTTAGCAACTTAAGCAATACTTAAAATATATACCCTGTTATTATTATTCTTATCTTTCATTGTGTAGCTATGTATAACATCCACAAAAGGTTCCAGGATGACGAAAGCCAAAAATTGCACAAAAATATTTTTTTATGCAAGAATAAATGAAACAATTCATTTCACAAATATCTGCATTTTACATTAGTTACTGAAGTTTTCAATAACATGAAATACCGTAAAGTTAAAAAAAAGAATGAGCAGTATACAATATACAGTTAAATATAAAGTGCGATACAGCCCGGGATACGTTTTGGTACTGTCAGCAAATGGCTAATGAAACGAATGTACTGCTATCTGTCCGGAGAAAAAAAAGCCTTCGTTAGAAATGAAAAAAAGAATATCTAGCTACATTTTTTGTACCAATTAAAAGCCTTTGAAGTCCTTCATTAATTACTACAGGAATGGTAATTTTCTGCCATGTAATTTTGGTCAGCCTCAGTAAGTTACTGAACAGATTGCATCACATCACAGTAAATGAAATTTTGATTGTACAAACAAGATTTTATTTTCTTTCATGTAAGATGCACTTTAAGATGCTCAACCTCGGCAATCTTATAATGATTCCTAAAAATGTGTCTTATAAGTGAGTATAAAAAATATCTACCTAGCTACAGTTTTTCTTTTTTTCCAATGTGTCGCTATGTTTTTTTGCATTTCTGCTTGATTTTTCTGGATCACTCCGATGAAAGATATTTCTATGAACATTCTTGATAAACATGACTCCTAAAAATGTATGTTGGCTGTCTTTGAAGATTTGGTGTTGTGTCACTATGTATCAGAGCCATGAAAACAAATCAATGCCTCATTGGTTGTACTTGACTGCTCGCATTTTATCCTGAGTCCTTACAAAACTCTTAGAGACAAGGACAGACTTTTCAGTAATTAGAGCTGCTGATAGACATTTTTAGTGCCTTGTTGACCTGAAAATACAAATTTTATATCTATGTATAAATATTCACTGAATTTGTTTGTTAAATATTTAGGTCATTTTCATATTTGTCTTTTTCTCCAACAGTTTTCGAAATACAATCTTTCGCTGATTTTCTCAAGAATTTTATTTTTTATATTCAATAACCAAAATCATTCATTTTAGAAAATGCAGTTTAAACACCAGTGACCTAGGCATAATCTTAAATATCTACCTGTCGAAAACTATCCGTCTTTTTCATGCATCACTTTCTATTTGGCAACTGATTTGAACAAGGATCACCTTCCTAGTTATCTTAGCTGCTGATAAACCCTGTATGTACTGAAAGCACAATTTTATTTTTTTTCGGTAATTTCCTTTGATATTCAAATAATTTTAGACATTCTTCTAACACAAATGTACTGTTTCCCTTAGCAACTGAAACAATACTTTAAATATCTACCTGGTTATATATTTGTGATCGGAATGTGTCCGTTATTTACAGTATTATTTTTGGTCGTGTAGTTTTGCTTTATATCTGAAAAACTTTCCTTGATGACATAACTTGAAGCTTAATTGCACAGAAATATTTGTATACAAAAAATACTGAAAACATTCATTTTAAAGATATTACATTACATTAGCTACATTAAGTTCTTGAAATATCTACCTGTGTGAAGTTTCTTCCAATTGTGTTGCTATGTATTTTACATTTTTTGAGGACTTTTCTGGAACACTCTAATCTAGGATAACTGTGAATGTGCTTGATAAACATGACTCGTGTTGTATGATGGCTGTCTTTAAAGATGTGGAGTTGTATCACTGTGTCAGGGTCACGAAAACAAATCCATGCCTCGTCACTGCAACCTATTGTGTTCAAGCTCGAGTCCTTTTACAACTCCTAGAGACAAGGACAGTCTTTCCAGTGGTCTGAGCTGGTTAAAGTACAAATTTTACATGATTGTATCCAGTAATAAACATAACATTTATTAAAATCTTTTGTGTCGTTTTTCATCTTGCTGGTAAACAAAAAAAAATGACTTTGTAAATACTGTCAAATTCCTTTTTTAACATCTAGAAAAGGTGTATTTAAAATATTTTATATATAGCTTTTTTGGACAGGAAATTTCTGCTTGACGACACAAGCTTTGGATCATTTTCTCAGGAAGAATTTGCTTCTACATTTAATTACCCAAATCATTCATTTTCGAGAAATGTAGTGTTAATATAGGTGACCTAAACACTAATTAAGATATCTACCTAGGTAGAGTTATTCCTTCCACTGTGTCGCTATTTATTTTGCATTTTTGGTGCACTTCTCTGGAACACCCTGACGCTTGTTAACTCTATGAACCTTCTTGTAAAACGATTCCTGACACTGCTGTTTCTTTGCTGTCTTTGAAAATGTGTAGTAATATCACTTTGTGCCAGAGCCATGAAATCAAGGTCATGTCACATTGTTCATTCTAATCTTCTCAACTTGAAGTTTCAGTTCTCTGCAAACCATTAGAACAAAGGACAGCATTCTTGTGATCCGAGCTGCTGAGAATTATTTTAGCGCCCGTTGACCTGAAAAAGAACATTCATTAATTTACATTGTCAAGTGAAATTATATTGTTATTTTGTACCAAGCTAAGAAAACTAATGATCTTTTATTTGGTAAATCTTGTTTAAATGTTCGCTACTTATCTTTCAAACATTTAAAATCTAGAATATAAATATTTGTTACTTTTCTAATTACTGTTTTTTCGAACAGAGGATTTCTCCCTGACAACTGATATTCTCCTGATTTGTTTGTTTCTTATATTCAATCACTCAAATTACTTTTTTAAGAGAAATATAGTTTCAATACAATTAAGCATTACATAAAATATTTACCAGGCTAGAGTTATCCTTTTTTCATGCATCACTTTGTAATTTTGGCAATCTCTTTGAAATTGTTTTGAACACTGTGATTAGACAAGAATCATTTGTCTAAATTTCTAAGCTGCTGAGAAACTCTGTGTTCTCTGTTACCCTGAAAAAAGAATTATATGTTTGCTGTAATTTCTTAAAATATTCAAAGAACCTTTTAAATGACTTTCATTTAACAGAAACGTACTGTTCCCCTTACAAACTGAAGCAATGTTTAAAATGTCTACCTGGTTTTGTTTTCCTTATTTTTCATTGTGCAGATATTTATTCGCCCCACTTAAGTTCTAAGAATATTTTCCCTACAATAAAATTACTGAAAATGTTTTCTAAACAGAGATCTACCAATTACACTTTCTAGTAAATTACTTATATCTACCTGGCTACAGTGTTTTCCTTTATCATGGTGTTGCTATGTATTTTGAATTTTGGATGGTTTTCTCTGCCACATTCTCATGTTGGATAGCTGTATGACTGTCCTTAATTATCATGCCTCCTGACAATGTTGTACGTTTGCTGTTTTCATGGAATTTATCACCATGTGTTAGGACCATGAAAACAAAGCCATGTCTCTCACTGGTCATAACGGTACTTAACTCGTCGTCTTTCAGTTCGAGTCCTTGTTGAGTTACTTGTTTTCTTTTGGCATATCTTTAACAATTATGATCTACAATCTCAGCAAAATTAAAAATATACACAAGCTTCAGATAATAACAGTGCTTATTGATTGTGTTTCTCTTTTTTTCTAACAGCCATTTAGGTGGCACCAATCAAGTAATCAGTGCAAGCAGAGGTTGAACTACTTTTCCATTTGGCTTCAACAAACTTGTATAAACCTGAGGAGTGATGTTCTAACCAAAGCAATATGTAAGGACAAGCACTTATGAAAAACGCTAGGACAAAGATAGATCACAAAAAGCTAACTTCAAGTACCATGTCTTGTAGTAGCTAAACAACATCTACAAGGGCAAACCTTAACTGCAGAGTTAGGACACTTGCTTACCAAGCCTGTCTGTGCCTCCACTTCTTTTGACATGCCAAGACCAGCCTACTTAACCCCTACCCCGCCAGCTCTGGGTAGAAGGTAGACTACCCTTACCAAAAACCATCTTACGGATATGTTAGCACTGGAATCCTCGATGGCATTGATTGCTGTCTCAATCAATGGATAGCAGCATTTTGACTGGACACTGCTACTGACCTAACTTGACCGGACAGTCTGTTGCCACAATAAAAGCTACCAAACAGACAAACTCTGGCACAGTGATACTGTTTGCTTACCGATCCTGTTCGCACCTACTCCACTTCTGTTGACATACCCAGAGAGACTCTTATCTACTAACCCGCCAGCCCAGGGTATAAGACAAGCCCCTCTTCACGATGCATCTTATGGACATATAGGCACTGGATTCCTCGATGCATCGATTGCAGTCTCAATCAATGGGTAATGGTTAACAGGATTTTAACCTGAACTGTGTAGAGTTATGATCCTTTTATGTACCTGTAGAGTTATGACCCTTTCATGTAGCTGTTGTTGAGTTATGACAATAAATTAGAACGCCCACCAGAGATGGCCAATCACTTCTCTGTCACTACAAGTAATGACGGTTTACACTCCTTTGCTTCTACCAAATTTCTAAGCAGGTTTTCCCTCTAACTTACACATCATAACTCTCAAGGCACCTCACAATGTCCACCAAGACAGTCTAACATATTATATCGTTTGTAAAACTGTCTTCCATAACCTTGATAATGAATTTGAACCAATAACAACAGCAGTAAACATACAATATTCACCATTAATAAGAACGCCTCATTGGCTTTTTCCAAGAAGAAAATTTAGACTTTTAATTTGTAGTCTTCATCAACACTTAACACATAGATTAACAGCATTCAGTATAAAACTTTTGTAGTGTTTATATCACATACATGTATGCAAACATGTTACACAAGACTGTGTTAATTAGAAAATAATCCAAATTAAATATGTTACTTCAGTTTAATAAATCTTTAGAGCTCAGTAAAGGAGAAAGAGATTTTATACAACACATTTTACACATATCAGGCAAAAATGGTAAATACACTAATTTTCTGAGAAAAAAAACATCGTAACATGTGTAGAAACTTAGCTAATACTGAAACCTTAAATGTTCATTAAAAGACACAGTTTGTGTAAGAGGTAAATTGTACAACATACATATTACTCAGACGAGGTTGACGATGATAAATACAGTACACTAGCTTATAGGTGACTTCAAATCTGTCTCCTGTGTTTCACAACAGAATAAGTGATAAATAAATAACTAACAAAACTTATCACTAATAACAAAATACTAACACTCATCAGTTCCCTACTTAGCAACAAGAGTTCAGTAACTTTTTAACTTTACACAGTATCTGATTTTATCCCTTGGCAATTCTGAACTTTGAGTTATTTAGATACAGTCATGATCTACATAACTATTGAACAGTAGTGAGTAATCATTGTATATGACAGTAAAGATGTTGTTTCTTTGCTATCTTTGAAGACCTGGAGTTGTACATTTTGCATGCATCAATTCGTAGTAACCATTTTTGGTGAAACTATTTCAAACACTGTGATGAGACAATGATCGTCTTTCTGGTGATCTTAGCTGCTGATTAACTGAGCCTTTGGTTACCCTGAAATCAAAATTTTATTACTTTTTTTGTAATTAACATAGAGAGTCATTTAACATTACTGAAGCAATACTTAAAATATATCATTAACCTGGTAATAATTAGGCCTCTCCTTATTTATCATTCCATAGCTATGTAGTACAAAACTTGCTCTGATAATTTAAGTTTTAGCTCAATTAGACAAAAAAACTTCTATACATCAAAGTTACTGAAAATATCATTTAACAGAGTTCTACCCGCTATATTTGCTATTATGGTACTTAAGATATCTACCTGGCTACAGTTTTTCTCTTATTTCTCATGGTGTCTGTGTATTTTGCATCTGTGGTGGACTTTTCATGAACATATTGATCATGGATAACTCTACGAATGCCCTTGGTAAACATGCCTCTTGACAATGTTGTTTCTTTGTTGTCTTTGAAGATGTGAAGTATATCCATGTGTCAGAACCATGAAAACAAAGCCATGTCTCACTGGTTGTACTTAATTCTTGCCTTTTAGCTTCAATCTTCATACAACCCTATGAGACAAGGACAGTAATTCCAGTGATCGGAACTGCTGATAAACATATTTAGTGCATTGCTGACCTAAAAATTCAGAATTTAGATGTATTCACTTTATATCACAGGATTTGTTATAATATTTTGTGTCATTTTTCCACAAAACTAGAAGAAACAAATGATTTTGTATTTGTAAAACATGTTTATTTCTTTTGAATATTCAAATCTAGTTCATAAATATTTGAGTTACATTCATATTTTTCTTTTTATCCAAAAGGAGTTTTCACAAATGACATATCTTTTGCTGATTTTCTCTTAAATATTTTTTATATTCAATTAATCATACATTTAACATACATAAGGTTTTTCATATAAGTGACCTTAGCATTATTTTAAATATTTACCTGGCTGAAATTATTCGTCTTTCATTATGTGACACTTCGCATTTTGGCATGTTATGTAGATTCAATACTGCGATCAGCTTTCTTGTGACCGTAGCTGATGAGAATTCCTGTGTCATGTTGCCTTTAAAAAAAGATTTCAGTTATTTCCAACTGAAGCCATTCAGATAAAACAAATATCTATCTTGTCACAATTTATCTTATTTTTCATTGTGATGCAATTTATTTCCTCTCAAAAAATCTCTTGAGACATAATTTTTAGGTTAATTGCTCAAAAATATTTTTTCTATAATAGAATAACTGAAAACATTCAACAGAGATCTGCCTGTTACATTAGACACCTAAGTACTTGAAATATCTACCTGGCTTAAGATTTTCTTCTTTTCTACTGTGTTGGTATGTATTTTGCATTTTGGTGGATTTTTCTGGACAACTCTCAAGTTGGATAACTCTATGAATGTCCTTGATAAACATGCCTCCTGACAATGTTGTATGTTGGCTGTCGTTGAAGATGTGGAGTTATATCTGTATGTGTCAAGGCCATGAAAATAAAGCCATGTCTCATTGGTCGTACTTAACTTGTCGTATTTTCAGCTTCTGTCCTCATACAATCCTTAGAGATCAGGACAATTTTTACAGTGATCTGAGCTGTGGAAAAACATTTCCAGTGCTTTGTTGACCTGAAAATACAAAGTTCTGATGTATTCATTGATTATCTGTTTTTTTATAATTTGTTTATATACTTTGTGTCATTTTCCACCCAACTAGAAAATGAATGATCTTGAATTTTGTAATCATGTGAACTGTTTAAATACTTATCTTTAAAAAAATTAAAATTCAGAATATAAATATTTTAGTTACTTTCTTATTTATTTTTTATTCTCTAACATTAAATTTTTATCTTAAGAAACAAGCCTTGGCTGATTTTCTCAGATATAGTTTGTTTTTAACATTTTAGGTTCAATTTCAATTGTCATTCAATTAAGAGAAATACTGTTTTAATATTAGTCACCTAGGCATAATTTAAAATCACTACCTGACTAAAGTTATCCATTGTTTTTCATTTGTCACCTTGTATTTAGCATTTTAGTGGGACTGTTTGCTGACACAACAAACATCTTTGAAGTGAAAAACCTATGTCACCTGAAAACATCAATTTTTATTAAAATTTCCATTAATATTCAAAGAAATCTTAGACATTCATTTAAGAGTAATGTACAGATACCCTTAGCAACTTAAGCAACACTTAAAATATCTACCCCCGTTATTATTATCCTTATCTTTTTCCACAAAAAGTTCCATGATGACGAAAGCCAAAAATAGCACAAAAATATTTTTCTATGCAAGAATAAATGAAACAATTCATTTCACAAATATCTATATTTTACATTAGTTACTAAGTTTTCAATAACATAAAATACCGTAAAGTTAAAAAAAGAATGAGCAGTTACAATATACAATTAAATATAAAGTGCGGTTCAGCCCGGGATAAGTTTTGGTACTGTCAGCAAATGACTAATGAAACGAAAGTGTTGCTATCTGTCCGGAAAAAAGCCTTCGTTAGAAATGAAAAAAAAAGAATATCTAGCTACTACAGGAATGGTAATTTTCTGGTAATTTTCTGCCATGTAATTTTTTGGTCAGCCTCAGTAAGCTACTGAACAGTTTGCAGTACATCACAGTTACTGCAATTTGGACTGATTTTGGAAAGATTTTGATTTGTTTTTTTCTTGTAAGATGCACTTTAAGATGCTCCCCCACTCGGCAGTATTATAATACGATTCCTAAAAATGTGTATTATAAGTGAGTATATAAAACAGCTACCTGGCTACAGCTTTTGTCAGCGTGTCGCTATGTATTTTGCATTTCTGGTAGATGTTTCTGGATCACTCTGATGAAAGATATGTCTATGAACATTCTTGATAAACATGACTCCTAACAATGTTGTATGTTGGCTGTCTGAAGATTTGGAGTTGTATCACTATGTTCCAGAGCCATGAAAACAAATCAGTGCCTCAATGGTTGTACTTGACTCCACGCCTTTATCTCAAGTCCTTACAAAACCTTTAAAGACAAGAACAGTCTTTTCAGTAGTTTGAGCTGCTGAGAGATATTGTTAGTGCATTGTTGACCTAGATCTAACTTAGTATAAATAATAACTGGATTTGTTTGTTAAATATTTAAGTTACTTTCATATTTGTTTTTTTCTCTAAAAGAAATGACACAATTTTTCGCTGATTTTCTCTAAATTAGTTTGTTTTTACATTCAATTGAATTACCAAAATCATTCATTTTAGAGAAAGGCAGTTAAAACACCAATACCCAGGCATAATCTAAAATATCTACCTGTCGAAAACTATCCATCTTTTTCATGCATCACTTTGTATTTGGCATATTTGGTGGAACTGTTTTGAACACTGCGATGAGAAAAGGATCATCTTTCTAGTATCTTAGCTGCCGATAAACCCTGTGTGCACTAAAAGTACTATTTCATTAGCTTTTTTTCTGTTATTTCCTTTGATATTCAAATAAGTTTAGACGTTCTTCTAACAGAAATTTACCGATTCCCTTAACAACTGAAACTATACTTGAACTATCTACCTGCTTATATATTTGTGATCGGAATGTGTCCATTATAAATATCCTTATTTTTGGTTATCATCTGAAAAACTTTCCCTGATAACATAACTTAAAGTTTAATTGCACAATAATATATGTATACAAAAAATACTGGAAACATTCATTTAAAAGAGATCTGCAAAATAAGCTACATTCAGTTCTTGAAATATCTACCTGGGTAAAGTTTCTTCCCAAAGTGTTGCTATGAATTTTGTATTTTTGGAGGACTTTTCTCGAACACTCTGATGTAGGATAACGATGTGAACGTTCTTGATAAACATGACTGCTGACAATGTTGTATGTTGGCTGTCTTTGAAGATGTGGATTTGTATCACTGTGTCAGGGCCACGAAATCAAATCCATATCTCGTCGTTGCAACTTCCTGTGTTTAAGCTCGAGTCCTTTTACAACCCCTAGAGACAAGGACAGTCTTTTCAGTGGTCTGATCTACATGAAATACAAATTTTACATGATAGTATCCAGTATAAACAAAATTTATTAAAATATCGTGTCGTTTATCATCCTGCTGGAAAAAACAAATGATCTTGTAAATACTGTTAAATTACTTATTATTTAAATATCTAGAAAAGATGTATTTAAAATTTTTTTATATATAGCTTTTTTGGAACAGGAAATTTATGCTTAGCAACATTCGATTACTCAAATCATTCATTTTGTGAGAAATTTTGTGCTAATGTAGGTGACCTAAGCACTTATTAAGATACCTACCTAGCTATAGGTTTCCACTGTGTCGCTATGTATTTTGCATTTTTGGTGGCTTTTTCTGCAACACTGACGCTGGATAACTAAGTTAACCTTCTTGTAAAACGACAATGTTGTTTCTTTGCTGTCTAAGAAGATGTGTAGTAATATCACTCTTTGTCAGAGCCATGAAATTAAAGTCATGTCTCAGTGGTCATTCTTAACTCCTCAACTTTAAACTTTTGGTATACTGTAAACGCTTAGAACAAAGGACAGCATTCTTGTGATCCGAGGTGCTGAGATACATTTTAGTGCCCTGTTGACCTGAAAATGCACATTTTTATATGTATTAATTTTCATAGATTAGTTGAATTATTTTGTTATTTTGTACCGAGCTAAGAAAACTAATGACCTTTTATTTTGTAAATCTTGTTTAAATGTTCAATACTTATCTTTCAAATATTTAAAATCTAGAATATAAATATTTACTTTATTACTGTTGCTTTTTCGCAGAGGATTATTCCCTGACAACAGAAGCTTTGACTGATATTCTCCTGATTTGTTTCTTTTTAATATTCAATCACTGAAATCACTTTTTTAAGACGAAGTTTTAATACAATTAAGCATTATATAGAATATTTACCAGGCTATAGATATCCTTTTTTCATGCATCACTTTGTAATTTGGCAATCTTTTTGAAACTGTTTTGAACACTGTGATTAGACAAGAATCATTTGTCTAGGTTTCTAAGCTGCTGAGAAACTCTGTGTCCTCTGTTACCCTGAAATAAAGAATTTTATGTTTTCTGTAATTTCTGAAAATGTTCAAATAACCTTTTAAAAGACATTCATTTAACAGAAACGTACTGTTTCCCTTACAAACTGAAGCAATGTTTAAAATGTCTACCTGGTTATGTTTTCCTTATTTTTCATTGTGCAGGTATTTATTCGCCCCACTTAAGTTCTAAGAATATTTCTCCTATAATAAAATTACTGAAAATGTTTTCTAAACAGAGATCTACCAATTACATTTTCTAGTAAATTACTTATAATATCTACCTGGCTACAGTGTTTTCCTTTATCATGGTGTTGCTATGTATTTTGAATTTTGGATGGTTTTCTCTGTCACATTCTCATGTTGGATAGCTGTATGACTGTCCTTAATAAGCATGCTTCCTGACAATGTTGTACGTTTGCTGTCTTTGAAGGCATGGAGTTTATCACCATGTGTCAGGACCATGAAAACAAAGCCATGTCTCTCACTGGTCATACCGGTACTTAACTCGTCTTCCTTAAGATTGACTCCTTGTTGAGTTACTTGTTTTTTTATGGCATATCTTTAACAATTTACAATCTGAGCAAAATTTAAAATATACACAAGCTTCAGATAATAACAGTGCTTATTGATTGTGTTTCTCTTTTTTTCTAACAGCCATTTAGGTGGCACCAATCAAGTAATCAGTGCAAGCAGAGGTTGACCTTCTTTTCCATTTGGCTTCAACAAACTTGTATAAACCTGAGGAGTGACGTTCTAACCAAAGCAATATGTAAGGACAAGCACTTATGAAAAACGCTAGGGCAAAGATAGATCACAAAAAGCTAACTTCAAGTACCATGTCTTGTAGTAGCTAAACAACATCTACAAGGGCAAACCTTAACTGCAGAGTTAGGACACTTGCTTAACAACCCTGTTTGTGCCTCCACTTCTTTTGACATGCCAAGACCAGCCTACTTAACCCCTACCCCGCCAGCTCTGGGTAGAAGGTAGACTACCCTTACCAAAAACCATCTTACGGATATGTTAGCACTGGAATCCTCGATGGCATTGATTGCTGTCTCAATCAATGGATAGCAGCATTTTGACTGGACACTGCTACTGACCTAACTTGACCAGACAGTCTGTTGCCACAATAAAACCTACCAAACAGACCAACTCTGGCAGAGTGATACTGTTTGCTAACCGATCCTGTTCGCACCTACTCCACTTCTGTTGACATACCCAGAGAGACTCTTATCTACTAACCCGCCAGCCCAGGGTATCAGACAAGCCCCTCTTCACGATGCATCTTATGGACATATAGGCACTGGATTCCTCGATGCATCGATTGCAGCCTCAATCAATGGATAATGGTAAACAGGATTTTAACCTGAACTGTGTAGAGTTATGATCCTTTTATGTACCTGTAGAGTTATGACCCTTTCTTGTACCTGTAGAGTTATGACCCTTTCTTGTAGCTGTTGTTGAGTTATGACAATAAATTAGAACGCCCACCAGAGATGGCCAATCACTTCTCTGTCACTACAAGTAATGACGGTTTACACTCCTTTGCTTCTACCAAATTTCTAAGCAGGTTTTCCCTCTAACTTACACATCATAACTCTCAAGGCACCTCACAATGTTCACCAAGACAGTCTAAAATATTATAGTGTTTGTAAAACTGTCTTCCATAACTTTGATAGTGAATTTGAACCAATAACAACAGCAGTAGACATACAATATTCACCATTAATAAGAAAGCCTCATTGGCTTTTTCCAAGTGGAAAATTTAGGCTTTTAATCTTGTAGTCTTCATCAACACTTAACACATAAATTAACAGCATTCAGTATAAAACTTTTGTAGTGTTTATATCACATACATGTATGCAAACATGTTACACAAGACTGAGTTAATTAGAAAATAATCCAATTTAAATATATATCTTCAGTTTAATAAATCTTTAGAGCTCAGTAAAGGAGAAAGAGATTTTATACAACACATTTTACACATATCAGGCAAAAATGGTAAATACACTAATTTTCTGAAAAAAACATCGTAACATGTGTAGAAACTTAGCTAATACTAAAACCTTAAATGTTCATTAAAGGACACAGTTTGTGTAAGAGGTAAATTGTACAACATACAATTGTATACATATTACTCAGATGGGGTTGACGATGATTAATACAGTATATTAGCTAAAAGGTAATTTCAAATCTGTCTCTTATGTTTCACAACAGAATAAGTGATAAAGTAAATAACTAACAAAACTGATCACTAATAACAAAATACTAACACTATCAGTTCCCTACTTAACAACAAGAGTTCAGCAACTTTTTAACTTAACACTGTATCTGATTTTATCCCTTGGCAATTCTGAACTTTGAGATATTTAGATACAGTCATGATCTACATAACTATGGAACAGTAGTGAATAATCATTGTATATGACAGTAAAGATATAATAACAACATTCAAATTAAGACATAAAATGACCATTACATGTCAATAAAATACAAAAACATCTTTTCAATTCTACCAATACTGTCGGTTACAGACTTGAATTCCTGTATTTTACAAAGTATGTGCTTAATTTGCTTGATTACAGCATATTATATTTATATATCGTATATATATATATTTTTTTAACATGTATAAAACAAAAATTAAAGTATTCAACTACTAACTATTCCAATACTAAGCACGAACATCAACAAAATCTGTTTTATAGGTCAACAATTCTATTCTTAATGTAACTAGACTGTTACAAAATACTTCTACACACTTCATCAGTCAAATCTGCAAATGCAATATATGATTTCCTGGATCTTTTACTAGGTCAGACTGCCTGCATCCTACAGAAAAAAATAAAAGGCAGAAAAGTTTCCTTATTATATTAAAAGCTCCTGACCTGAACATTTTCACCTGGCAAACCCTTAGTGCATGTGTAGTGCAGTGCAGGGGGTGCTGTGGGGGATGAAAGACTTTACCATTTGAAAGTGACAAGTCTGGAACTTTTACTTAATAAAAAGAAAAAAAGAGTCCAAAATGCAGAAAAATCATTCCAAGCTAAGACCCAGTACTTACACAACTGAGTGACAGACTCTCCCTTAAAAGTAGCATATCTGTATTCGCACATATTACGATGTATTTAGGCAACATTTCAACAGTATTTTTTTTAACATAGCATATACTTCGTAATTGTAAAAAGTATAGGAAAACAGTTACTATACATATATCTTACATTGTTCATTCTTATTTTTTGTTTCATGTTTTCCCTTTTGTTTCCTTTTTGCACTTTTTTTCTTTTTAGTGTTTTTTTTTTCTTTACTTTTTTATGATTTATTTTCTTCTTCTCTTTTATCTTTTTTCCCATTTTTCTCCTACCATTTTTCTTTCTGTTAACTGCTTGGTTTTCTTGTTTTCTTGTGTAGTATGATGGAGGTATTGTTGATGATGATGATGAATCATTCTGAATGTCTACCAGTGAATGCCATGCCTCCTCCTCTACTATAGTGAGTGTTTTGTTACTACATCTGTACACCTGTGCAAGGAATGTTGACATTCATTACAATAATTTACACCATACCACACACAACAAGCTACAGTTGCACAACAAAGAAGTAATAAATAAACATTTCTTTGATGTTTTAGAATATCAATATTTAAGACTTTTGTTAAGTTTTTATCCTTGCTCTTTCCCATCAAGGAAAACTCCTGCTTATGACATGTTATTTTCTTCATATTCTCATATGTCTTGTCTTTAACAGTTTAAAGAAACATCTTTCAATTACTAAAAATTTTAAATATAGGCAATACATGTCAGTTATCTTTCTTTTATCATCATCATTTTTTTTTATAAAGTTAAGCTTGAAATGACGGGACGACTTTTTCCCTTATAAATGATATCTTTACATGTAACCGAAAATAATACTTTTAACAGTAAAGGAACTCTTAATATAAGTGACTGAAACTATAAAATCTACCTTGATTAAGGTATTTTTACTTTTGATTATATTTCAATCAAGGAAAACTTAGGTTAATGACATATTATAGATTAATTTCCTTCATCATCTCATTTCTTTCTAGTTTTATAAATAATGAAAACATTAATCATTTAAAAAAAAATTTCACACATAAGCAACTGCAGCAAGAGAAAAAGTTTACCTGGCCTTATGAATCCTACTTTTTTTCCTGTGAAGATAATTCCTAATTTCAGTTGAGATGTTCTGAACAGTGTGGTGATGAATAATTCCATGAACGTTCGTCCATCTTACACTCAAACATGGATTTTCTTTACAGCTGAAGAGCTGAGTCAGTTGAGTTGCCCCTAGAGCAAAGCTAGGTCTCTTAGGTTATAATTAACTCCTTGTCTTTTAGTTTGAGTCTTCGCATAACCCTGTCAGCCCTGTTGTGCTTAAAACATAATTGTAAGAAATTAATTAAAATAGATGCACATTTTTTAATTAAATTTGCTTACATACTTGTTCTTACAAACATGGAAGTCCGTAACAGAAAGATGCCATGCATCTTAGTCCATCACTCTAACCGCTGAGCCAAAGAACTGATTCCCTGACACAGTTGTCAGAGGTTGTATTTATACAATTATAGGAAGGTATGCACTAGACTGTAACAGATCCCCGCTTGAGAAAGTCATCATCTATGATGACGAATGGTGATGTGTATTTCTAAGATCAAAAGATCAGAAAGAAATTTTGAAAGATTCTTTTTATTTAAATTTTTATAACTTAGTGCAGGAAAGGTCATCCTGGACGAGCCCCCATCTTACGAACATGAAAGTCCGTAACAGAAAGATGCAATGCATTTCAGAATACACAACCCAGAGCGGGATTCGAACTCCGATCTTAGCGCATCGAAGACCAACACTCTAAGCACTGAGCCAAAGAATCAATTCCTGACACAGTTGTGGGAGGTGGTATTTATACAATTTTAGGAAGGTAAGAACTAGATAGTAAAATTGTGCTTAAAGTAGTAAGATGAATTCATTTAGTAACCTTGTTTTGCTGACATTTTTTAACATCTAGAGACCTAGGAAATGACAAAATAAATTGGGAAATCCTAGTCTTAGGGTTAAAGAGGTTTCCCTTATTAACCTTACTATAATAATCCGTATTTTTCGTTGTGTCTTCGTATATTCAATCCAAATAAATTTTCCCCGATGATATATGTTTTGGCCTAACATATCTAGACTATTTTTTCTATACTAAATTTACTTTAAATATTCATTTAACAGAGATCTACTTGTAACAGTAGCTAAACAAATAATATAAATATCTACCTGGTTTTAGTTTTCCTCCACGGTGTGGCTATTTTTTGCATCTTTTGGTCGACTGTTCTGGAACACCTCAATGTAGGATACCTCTATGAATGTCGTTGATAAACATGCCTCCTGACAATGTTGTTTCTTTGTTGTCTTTGAAGATGTGGAGTTGTATCACTAGGTGTCCGAACCGTGAAAACAAAGCCATGTCTCATTGGTAATACTTAACTCATAGCCTTTTAGCTTAAGCCCTCGCACAACCCTTAGAGACAAAGATAGTCTTTCCAGTGATCTGTGCTGCTGATAACCTTTTTTGGTGCCTTGTTGACCTGAACAAATAAATGCCAGATGTATGCAATATTACAGAATTTGTTATATATTGTGCCTTTTTTATCTACAAAAAACAAATGATGCATTAAGTACATCCTGCTTAAATATTCAAATACATATCTTTCAAATATTAAAATTTCAAAATATATATATTTGAGTTATTTCATTATCATTCTTTTTTTTTCAAACCTGAAATTTTAACCTAATGACACAAGCTTTGGATGATTTTTTCAAAAATAATTAGTTTTCATATTCAATAGCTGGAGTCAGTCATAAATCAAGAGAAACATAGTTTTAATGTCAGTGAACAGAGTACTATTTTTAAAAAATCTACCTGCCTATAGTTATCCACTGTTTTCCTAGTATCACTATGTTTTTGGCATTTTTGGTGGTACTGTTTTGAACACGGCGACGAGAAAATCTTTCCAGCAATATTAGCTGCTGAGAAACCATGTGCCCTACTGACCTGAAAAAAACCTTTTTCCTGTATTTTCCTTAGAAATTTAAGTAATACTCAAAATATCTACCTTGCTGTAATCATCTTTATTTTTCATTGTGTAGGTATGTATTACATCCACAATATTTCCATAATGACATAAGTTTAAGCAGAATTGCTCAAGTGTATTTTTCCTATTACGTAAACACATAAAACATTCATTTGCAAAGATTTACCTGCTACATTAGCTACTAAACTACTAGAAATATCTACCTGGCTCTAAGTTTTCTTTTTTCCACTGTGTCCTATGTACTTTGCATTTTGGTGGACTTTTCTGGAACACTCTTATGTAGGATAACGCTTTGAACGTCCTTGATAAACATGACTACTGACAATGTTGGATAACAGCTGTCTTTGAAGATGTGGAGTTGCATCACTATGTGTCAGGACCACGAAAACAAAGCCATGCCTCTTTTGTCATATTTAACCCATAGCATTTAATTCATCCTACAACCCTAAGAGACAAGGGCAGCCTTTCCAAAGATCTGAGCTGCTGATATTTTTTTGTAGTGCCTTGTTGACCTGAGAAAAAACAATTTCTAGACGTACTCATTGATTATCAAAGAGACTAATTTTTCAGGACTCTTATTTATTCAGTTACAAAAAATATTTATATATAAGAAACATAGCTTGATATAAATGACTTAAGCATTTAAATATTTAAATGGTTATCTATTGTTTTTCTAGCTTCACTTTGTTTTCGGCCTTTTTAGGTCGATTAATTTGAGAAAATGAGAAATGAGAAAAAATCTTTTTCAGCAATATTAGCTACTGAGAAAACGTATGTGCCCTGAAAACAATTTTGTCACTTTTGTCCTTCATTACCTTTAAAATTCAAATAATCTTTAGAGTTAAACATTTATTTTAACAGAAATGTACAGTTTTCATTAACTACTTAAAGAATACTTAAAATAGTTACCTCATAATTAACTTACTTTTTCATTGTGTAGCCACGTATAACATCTATGATAATTTCCATAAGGACACGATCTAGCTTTTTGGTTCAGGAATATTTCTCCTTTTATAAAATGATTTAAAACAGTCATTTTACAGATATCTACCTGTTATATAAAGCAACATGAAATATTTACCTGGTTACACTTTTTCCCTTTTTTTCTCGGTGCTGCTAATTGTTTTGCATTTTGACGAACTTTTCTTTAACACGATGATTTAGGATTATTCTATGAATATCTTTGATAAAACATGCCTCCTGACAATGTTGTTTCTTTGCTGTCTTTGAAGATCTGGGGTTGTATATTTTGCATGCGTCAATTCGTATTAAACATTTTTGGTGAAACTGTTTCAAACACTGTGATGAGACAATGATCACCTTTCTGGTGATCTTAGCTGCCTATTAGCTGTGCGCCTTGTTGCCCTGAAACCAAAATTTTATTACTTTTTTGTAATTAACTTAGTCAGTGATTTAAGATGAAAGTACTGTTTCCCTTACAAACTGAAGCAATACTTAAAATAAATCATTTACCTGGTAATAATTAAACCTTATTAGTACTTATTTATCATTCCATAGCTATGTAGTACAAAACTTGCTCTGATAATTTAAGTTTTAGCTCAATTAGACAAAAAATCTTTTATACATCAAAGTTACTGAAAACATCATTTAACATAGATCTACCAGTTATATTTGCTGTTATAGTACTTAAGATATCTACCTGGCTACAGTTTCTCTCTTATTTTTCATGGTGTCTCTGTGTATTTTGCATCTGTGGTGGATTTTTCATGAACATATTGCTCAAGGATAACTCTACGAATGCCCTTGGTAAACATGTCTCCTGATAATATTGTTTCTTTGTTGTCTTTGAAGATGTGGAGTTGTATAACTATGTGTCAGAACCATAAAAACAAAGCCATGTCTCACTGGTTGTACTTAATTCTTGCCTTTTAGCTTCAGTGCTCATACAACCTTTAGAGACAACGACAGTAATTCCAGTGATCGGAACTGCTGATAAACATTTTAGTGCACTACTGACCTGCAAATACAAAATTTAGATGTATTCACTTTACATCACAGGATTTGTTATAATATTTTGTGTCATTTTTTTCCACAAAACTAGAAGAAACAAATGTTCTTGTATTCGTAAAACATGTTTATTTCTTTTAAATATTCAAATCTGATTATAAATATTTAAGTTACTTTAATATGTTTCTTTTTTCCAACAGGTGTTTTCACCTAATGACACATCTTTTGCTGATTTTCTCTTAAATATTTTTTATATTCAATTACAAAAATCATTCATTTAAGATACATTTAGTTTTTCATATAAGTGACCTTAGCATTATTTAAAATATTTACCTGGCTAAAATTATTTGTCTTTTTTATGTGTCACTTCGCATTTGGCATGTAGAATCAATACAGCGATCAGCTTTCTTGTGACCTAAGCTGATGAGAATTCCTATGTGCCCTGGTGTAGATTTCTGTTATTTCCAACTGAAGTCATACAGATAAAACAAATACCTATCTTGTCACAATTTATCTTATTTTTCATTGTGTAATTATTTATTTTCTATGAAAATAATTTCTCTGGAGATACAAGTTTTAGGTTAATTGCTCAAAAATATATCTTCTATAACAGAATAACTGAAAACATTCAACAGAGATCTACCTGTTAAATTAGATACTTAAGTACTTGAAATATCTACCTGGCTTAAGTTGTTCTTCTTTTCTACTGTGTTGGTATGTAATTTGCATTTCTGGTGGATCTTTCTGGACAACTCTCAAGTTGGATAACTCTATGAATGCCCTTGATAAACATGCCTCCTGGCAATGTTGTATGTTGTCTGTCGTTGAAGATGTGGAGTTGTATCATTATATGCCAGGGCCATGAAAATAAAGCCATGTCTCATTGGTCGCATTTTTAGCTTCTGTCCTCATACAATCCTTAGAGATCAGGGCAGTCTTTATAGTGATCTGAGCTGTGGAAGAACATTTCAAGTACCTTGTTGACCTGAAAATACAAATTTCTGATGTATTCATTGATTATCACAGAATTTGTGTATATAATTTGTGTCATTTTCCACCCAACTAGAAAAATGAATGATCTTGAATTTTGTAAGCATGTGAACTGTTTAAATACTTATCTTTAGAAAAATAAATTCAGAATATAAATATTTTAGTTATTTTCTTATTTAACGTTTATTCTCTAACAGGAAATTTTTATCTTAAGAAACAAGCCTTGGCTGATTTTATCCGAAACACTTTGTTTTCAACTTTTTATTTTCAATTTCAATAGTCATTCAATTAAGAGAAATATTGTTTTAATATTAGTGACCTAGTAATAATTTAAAATATCTACCTGGCTAAAGTTATCCTTTGTTTTTCATTTGTCACCTTGTATTAAGCATTTTAGTGGAACTGTTTCGGACACTGTGCTGAGACAACAAACATCTTTGAAGTGAGAAACCTGTGTCACCAGAAAACATCAATTATTCTTAAGATTTCTATTACATTTTCAAAGAAATCTTAGACATTCATTTAAGAGTAATGTACAGTTTCCCTTAGCAACTTAAGCAATACTTAAAATATATACCATGTTATTATTATCCTTATATTTCATTGTGTAGCTATGTATAACATCCACAAAAAGTTCCAGGATGACGAAAGCCAAAAATTGCACACAAAAAAAATATTTTTCTATGCAAGAAAAAATGAAACAATTCATTTTACAAATATCTGCATTTTACATTAGTTACGGAAGTTTTCAATAACATAAAATACCGTAAAGTTAAAAAAAAGAATGAGCAGTATACAATATACAGTTAAATATAAAGTGCGATACAGCCGGGGATACGTTTTGGTACTGTCAGCAAATGGCTAATGAAACGAAAGTACTGCTATCTATCCGGAGAAAAAACGACTTCGTTAGAAATGAAAAAAAATATCTAGCTACATTTTTGTACCAATTAAAAGCCTTTGTAGTCCTACATCAATTACTGCAGGAATGGTAATTTTCTGCCATGTAATTTTTGGTCAGCCTAAGTAAGTTACTGAACAGATTGCAACACATCACAGTAAATGAAATTTTGATTGTACAAACAAGATTTTATTTTCTTTCATGTCAGATGCACTTTAAGATGCTTACCCTCGGCAATCTTATAATGATTCCTAAAAATGTGTCTTATAAGTGATTATATAAAATATCTACCTGGCTACAGTTTTTCTTTTTTTCCAATGTGTCGCTATGTATTTTGCATTTCTGTTTGATTTTTCTGGATCACTCCGATGAAAGATATTTCTATGAACATTCTTGATAAACATGACTCCTAAAAATATATGTTGGCTGTCTTTGAAGATTTGGAGTTGTGTCACTATGTATCAGAGCCATGAAAACAAATCAATGCCTCACTGGTTGTACTTGACTGCTCGCCTTTTATCCTGAGTCCTTACAAAACTCTTAAAGACAAGGACAGACTTTTCAGTAATTAGAGCTGCCGATAGACATTTTTAGTGCTTTGTTGACCTGAAATACAAATTTTATATCTATGTATAGATATTCACTGAATTTTTTTGTTAAATATTTAAGTCATTTTCATATTTGTCTTTTTCTCCAACAGTTTTCGAAATAAAATCTTTTGCTGATTTTCTCAAGAATTTTATTTTTTATATTCAATTACCAAAATCATTCATTTTAGAAAATGCAATTTAAACACCAGTGACCTAAGCATAATCTTAAATATCTACCTGTCGAAAACTATCCGTCTTTTTCATGCATCACTTTGTATTTGGCCACTGATTTGAACACTGTGATGAGACAAGGATCACCTTCCTAGTTATCTTAGCTGCTGATAAGCCCTGTATGTACTGAAAGCACAATTTTATTATTTTTTCTGTATTTTCCTTTGATATTCAAATAATTTTAGACATTCTTCTAACACAAATGTACTGTTTCCCTTAGCAACAGAAACAATACATAAAATATCTACCTGGTTATATATTTGTGATCAGAAATTCAGAATGTGTCCGTTACTTACAGTCTTATTTTTGGTCGTGTAGTTACGTGCTTTACATCTGAAAAACTTTCCTTGATGACATAACTTTACATCTGAAAAACTTTCCTTAATGACATAACTTTAAGCTTAATTGCACAGAAACATCTGTATACAAAAAATACTGAAACCATGCATTTTAAAAGATTACATTACATTAGCTACATTAAGTTCTTGAAATATCTACCTGTGAGAAGTTTCTTCCAATTGTGTTGCTATGTATTTTACATTTTTGAGGACTTTTCTGGAACACTCTGATGTAGGATAACTGTGAATGTGCTTGATAAACATGACTCGTGTTGTATGTTGGCTGTCTTTGAAGATGTGGAGTCGTATCATTGTGTCAGCGCCACGAAAACAAATCCATGCCTCGTCATTGCAACTTATTGTGTTCAAGCTCGAGTCCTTTTACAACTCCCAGAGACAAGGACAGTCTTTCCAGTGGTCTGAGCTGGTTAAAGTACAAATTTTACATGATTGTATCCAGTAATAAACATAAAATTTATTAAAATCTTTTGTGTCGTTTTTCATCTTGCTGGTAAACAAAAAAAATGACTTTGTAAATACTGTCAAATTCCTTTTTTAACATTTAGAAAAGGTGTATTTAAAAAATTTAATATATACCTTTTTTGGACAGGAAATTTCTGCTTCATGACACAAGCTTTGGATCATTTTCTCAGGAAAAAAATGCTTCTACATTTAATTACCCAAATCATTCATTTTCGAGAAATGTAGTGTTAATATAGGTGACCTAAGCACTAATTAAGATATCTACCTAGGTAGAGTTATTCTTTCCACTGTGTCGCTATTTATTTTGCATTTTTTGGTGCACTTCTCTGGAACACCCTGACGCTTGGTAACTCTATGAACCTTCTTGTAAAACGATTCCTGACACTGCTGTTTCTATGCTGTCATTTGAAAATGTGTAGTAATATCACTTTGTGCCAGAGCCATGAAATCAAAGTCATGTCTCATTGTTCATTCTAAACTTCTCAACTTGAAGTTTCCGTTCTCTGCAAACCATTAGAACAAAGGACAGCACTCTTGTGATCCGAGCTGCTGAGAATTATTTTAGCGCCCTGTTGACCTGAAAAAGAACATTCATTAATTTACATTGTCAAGTTGAATTATTTTGTTATTTTGTACCAAGCTAAGAAAACTAATGATCTTTTATTTTGTAAATCTTGTTTAAATGTTCGCAACTTATTTCAAATATTTAAAATCTAGAATATAAATATTTGTTACTTTTCTAATTACTGTTTTTTCGAACAGAGGATTTCTCCCTGACAACTGATATTCTCCTGATTTGTTTGTTTCTCATAATCACTCAAATAACTTTTTTAAGAGAAATGTAGTTTCAATACAATTAAGCATTACATTAAATATTTACCAAGCTAGTTATCCTTTTTTCATGCATCACTTTGTAATTTGGCAATCTTTCTGAAACTGTTTTGAACACTGTGATGAGACAAGAATCATTTGTCTAGGTTTCTAAGCTGCTGAGAAACTTTGTTACCCTGAAAAAAAGAATTTTATGTTTTCTGTAATTTCTTACAATATTCAAATAACCTTTTAAATGACATTCATTTAACAGAAACGTACTGTTCCCCTTACAAACTGAAGCAATGTTTAAAATGTCTACCTGGTTATGTTTTCCTTATTTTTCATTGTGCAGATATTTATTCGCCCCACTTAAGTTCTAAGAATATTTTCCCTACAATAAAATTACTGAAAATGTTTTCTAAACAGAGATCTACCAATTACATTTTCTAGTAAATTACTTATAATATCTACCTGGCTACAGTTTTTCCTTTATCATGGTGTTGCTATGTATTTTGAATTTTGGATGGTTTTCTCTGTCACATTCTCATGTTGGATAGCTGTATGACTGTCCTTAATAAGCATGCTTCCTGACAATGTTGTACGTTTGCTGTCTTTGAAGGCATGGAGTTTATCACCATGTGTCAGGACCATGAAAACAAAGCCATGTCTCTCACTAGTCATACCGGTACTTAACTCGTCGTCTTTTAGCTTGAGTCCTTGTTGAGTTACTTGTTTTCTTATGGCATATCTTTAACAATTATGATCTACAATCTCAGCGAAATTAAAAATATACACAAGCTTCAGATAATAACAGTGCTTATTGATTGTGTTTCTCTTTTTTTCTAACAGCCATTTGGGTGGCACTAATCAAGTAATCAGTGCAAGCAGAGGTTGACCTACTTTTCCATTTGGCTTCAACAAACTTGTATAAACCTGAGGAGTGACGTTCTAACCAAAGCAATATGTAAGGACAAGCACTTATGAAAAACGCTAGGACAAAGATAGATCACAAAAAGCTATCTTCAAGTACCATGTCTTGTAGTAGCTAAACAACATCTACAAGGGCAAACCTTAACTGCAGAGTTAGGACACTTGCTTACCAAGCCTGTCTGTGCCTCCACTTCTTTTGACAAGCCAAGACCAGCCTACTTAACCCCTACCCCGCCAGCTCTGGGTAGAAGGTAGACTACCCTTACCAAAAACCATCTTACGGATATGTTAGCACTGGAATCCTCGATGGCATTGATTGCTGTCTCAATCAATGGATAGCAGCATTTTGACTGGACACTGCTACTGACCTAACTTGACCGGACTGTCTGTTGCCACAATAAAACCTACCAAACAGGCCAACTCTTGCAGAGTGATACTGTTTGTTTACCGATCCTGTTCGCACCTACTCCACTTCTGTTGACATACCCAGAGAGACTCTTATCTACTAACCCGCCAGCCCAGGGTATCAGACAAGCCCCTCTTCACGATGCATCTTATGGACATACAGGCACTGGATTCCTCGATGCATCGATTGCAGTCTCAATCAATGGATAATGGTAAACAGGATTTTAACCTGAACTGTGTAGAGTTATGATCCTTTTATGTACCTGTAGAGTTATGACCCTTTTATGTAGCTGTTGTTGAGCTATGACAATAAATTAGAACGCCCACCAGAGATGGCCAATCACTTCTCTGTCACTACAAGTAATGACGATTTACACTCCTTTGCTTCTACCAAATTTCTAAGCAGGTTTTCCCTCTAACTTACACATCATAACTCTCAAGGAACCTTACAATGTCCACCAAGACAGTCTAACATATTATAGTGTTTGTAAAACTGTCTTCCATAACTCTGATAGTGAATTTGAACCAATAACAACAGCAGTAGACATACAATATTCACCATTCATAAGAAAGCCTCATTGGCTGTTTCCAAGTGCAAAATTTAGACTTTTAATCTTGTAGTCTTCATCAACACTTAACACATAAATTAACAGCATTCAGTATAAAACTTTTGTAGTGTTTATATCACATACATGTATGCAAACATGTTACACAAGACTGTGTTAATTAGAAAATAATCCAAATTAAATATATTAATTCAGTTAAAAAAATCTTTAGAGCTCAGTAAAGGAGAAAGAGATTTTATACAACACATTTTACACATATCAGGCAAAAATGGTAAATACACTAATTTTCTGAAAAAAAAACATCGTAACATGTGTAGAAACTTAGCTAATACTAAAACCTGAAATGTTCATTAAAGGACACAGTTTGTGTAAGAGGTAAATTGTACAACATACAATTGTATACATATTACTCAGATGGGGTTGACGATGATAAATACAGTACATTAGCTAAAAGATGACTTCAAATCTGTCTCTTATGTTTCACAACAGAATAAGTGGTGAAGTAAATAACTAACAAAACTTATCACTAATAACAAAATCCTAACACTAATCAGTTCTCTACTTAGCAACAAGAGTTCAGTAACCTTTTAACTTTACACTGTATCTGATTTTATCCATTGGCAATTCTGAACTTTGAGTTATTTAGATACAGTCATGATCTACATAACTATGGAACAGTAGTGAATAATCATTGTATATGACAGTAAAGATATAATAACAACATTCAAATTAAGACATAAAATGACCATTACTTGTCAATAAAATACAAAAACATCTTTTCAATTCTACCAATACCGTCGGTTACAGACTTGAATTCCTGTATCTTACAAAGTATGTGCTTAATTTGCTTGATTACAGCATAATATATTTAGAAAAAAGAAAACAAAGAAAAGTTTCCTTATTATATAAAAAGCTCCTGACCTGAACATTTTCACCTGGCAAACCCTTTGTGCAAGTGTAGTGCAGTGCAGGGGGGTGCAGTGGAGGATGAAGACTTTACCATTAGAAAGTGACAAATCTGGCACTTTTATTTAATAAGAAGAAAAAAAAGAGCCCAAAATAAAGCAGAAAAATAATTCCAAAGCCAAGACCCAGTACTTACACAACTGACTGACAGACTCTCCCTCAAAAGTAGCATATCTGTATTCTTACATATTACACATGTATTTAGGGAACATTTCAACAGTATTTTTCTGAACATAGCGTACACTTCAGAACTGTAAAAAGCATAGGAAAAAGGTTACTATACATATATGTTACAAAGTCCATCCTTATTTATAATTTTTTTGTTTCCTTTTTTCCCATTTCTTTCCTCTTCCCTGTTTTCTTTTTTTATTTTCTTTTTCTTTTTTTAATTTCCTTTCTATTCTTTTTTATGACTTTCTTCTTCTCTTTTTCCTTTGTTTCTCTTTCCTTTTTTTGTTAACTGCTTAGTTTTCTTGTTTTCTTATGTAGTATGATGGAGGTATTGTTGATGATAATGAATCATTCTGAATGTCTAACAGGGAATGCCATGCCTCGTTCTCTTCTGTAGTGAGTGTTTTATGACTACATCTGTACATCTGTGCAAGAATTGACATTCATTACAATAATTTACACCATGACAAGCTGCAGTTGCACAACAAAATCGTAAAAAATGCATATTTTTTGGATGCATTACAATATCATTATTTAAGACTTTTATTTAGTTTTATAGCCCTTGCTTTTTCGCATCAAGGAAAACTTCTGCTTATGACATAATATTTTCTTCATATTCTCTTATGTCTGGTTATTAACAGTTTAAAGAAACATCTGTCAATTACTAAACATTTTGAATATAGGCAATAAATGTCACTGTTATCTTTCTTTCATTATCATCATTTTTTCATAAAGTTTAGCTTGAAATGACGGTAAGACATTTTCCCTTATAAATAATGTCTTTACATGTAACTGAAAATAATACTTTTAACAGTAAAGAAACTCTTAATATTAGTGACTGAAACTATAAAATCTACCTTGTTAAAGGTATCCTTACTTTTGATTATACTTCAATTAAGGAAAACTTAGGCTAATGACATATTATAAGAATAATTTCCTTCATTATCTCATTTCTTTCTAGTTTTATAAATACTGAAAACATTAATCATTTAAAAGAATTGTTCACAGATAAGCAACTGTAGATGGAGAAAATTGTTACCTGGCCTTATGCATCCTTTTTTCCTGTGAAGATAAGTAACTCCTAATTTTAGCTGAGTTGATTCGAACAGTGTAGTGATGCATAGTTCCAAGAAGGTTTGTCCATCTAAGCCTCAATAATGGACTTTCTTTGCAGCTGAGGAGCTGAGTCATATGAGTTTCCATTTGTCTCAGTGCCATTAGAGCAAAGCTATGTCTTTTTGGTTATAATCAACTCCTTGCCTTGAAGTTTCTAGAGTCTTCGCATAACCCTGTCAGCCCTGTTGTCCTGAAAATATAATTGTAAAGAAATTAATTTTAATAAATGCACATTATTTTATCAAATTTGCTAAAGTACTTGTTTCTACAAACATGAAAGTCTGTAACAGAAAGATGCAATGCATCGTAGGCCAACACTCTAACCACTGAGCCAAAGAATCGATTCCCTGACACAGTTGTCAGAGGCTGTATTTATACAGTTATAGGAAGGTATGTACTAGATTGTAACACATCCCAACTTGAAAGAGTCATCATTTATGATGACGAATGGTGTTGTGCAATTTTTAGAACAGAAGATCGGACAGAAATCTTAAAAGATTCTTTTTATTTATATCTTTATAACTTAGTGCACTAAAGTTCATCCTGGACGAGCCCCCATCTTACGAGCATAAAAGTCCATAACAGAAAGATGCAATGCATTTCAGAATACACAACCCAGAGCCGGTTTCGAACTCCGATCCTAGAGCATCGAAGACCTTCACTATAACCACTGAGCCAAAAACTCAATTCCCTGACACAGTTGTCAGAGGTAGTAGTTATGCAATTTCAGGAAGGTATGAACTAGATCGTAACATTGTGTTTAAAGCAGTGAGATGAATTCATTTTGTAACCATGTTTTGTTGACATTTTGTAACATCTAGACACCTTAGAAAGGACAAAATAATATAAACTGACAAATCCTATTCTAAGGGTTAAGGAGGTTTCCCTTATTCATAGAAGCAATAATTAAATAGTAACCTTACTATAATAATCCTTATTTTTCGTTGTGTCTCCGTATATTTAATCCAAATAAATTTTACCCGATGATATCTGTTTTGGCCTTACTGCTCAAGACGAATTTTTCTATATCAAATTTACTTTAAATATTCATTTAAAATAAATTTACTTGTTACAGTTGCTATAAAAATAATCAAAATATCTACCTGGCTACAGTTTTGTTCCATGGTGTAGCTATATTTTTGCACTTTTTGGCCGACTGTTCTTGAACACTTTCATGTAGGATACCTCTGAATGTCCTTGATAAAAATACCTCCTGACAATGTTGTTTCTTTGTTGTCTTTGAAGATGTAGAGTTGTATCACTATGTGTCCGAACCGTGAAAACAAAGCCATGTCTCATTGGTAATACTTAACTCAAAGCCTTTTAGCTTAAGCCCTCGCAAACCCTTTGAGACAAAGACGGACTTTCAAGTGATCTGTGCTGCTGATAACCTTTTTTGGTGCCTTGTTGACCTGAACAAATAAATGCTAGATGTATGCAATATTATAGAATTTGTTATATTTTGTACCATCTTTTATCTACTTAAAAAAACATAATTGATGCATTTAGTACATCATGCTTAAATATCTAAATACTTGTATTTCAAATATTAAAACTTCAAATATAAATATTAAAGTTATTTTATTATCTCTCTTTTTTCAAACATGGAATTTCTACCTAACGACACAAGCTCTTGATGGTTTATTAAAATTAATAAGTTTTTGTATTCATAGCTGAAGTCAATCATTAATCAAGAGAAACATAGTTTTAACATCATTGACCAGAGCATGCTTTAAAACAAAATCTACCTGGTTATAGTTATCCACTGTTTTTCTAGCTTTACTTTGTTTTTTGGAAATTTTGGTGAAATGTTTTGAACATTGTGATGAGAAGAATTTTTCATCAATATTAGCTGCTGAGAAACCATGTGCCCTGTTGACCTGAAAAAATATTTCATTTTCCTGTAATTTCCATTAATATTCAAATAATCTTAGACATTTAATTAACAGAAATGCACTGTTGTCCTTAGAAACTCATTAAATTAAGTAATACCTAAAACATCTATATATTTAACAGAAATTCTTTATTCCTTACAAACTTTAGCAATACTTAAAATATATAACTCATTACAATCATCCCTATTTTTTATTGTGTAGCTATGTATTACATCCACAATTATTTCCATGATGACATATGTTTAAGCAGAAATGCTCAATTGTATTTCTCCTTTTATGAAAACACATAAAACATTCATTTTGCAAAGATCTACCTGCTTCATTAGCTACTAAACTACTTGTAATATCTACCTGGCTACAGGTTTTCCTTTTTCCACTGTACCTTTGTATTTTGCATTTTGGTGGACTTGTCTTGAACAATCTTATGTATGATAACGCTTTGAACGTCCTTGATAAACATGACTCCTTACAATGTTGGATTTTAGCTGTGTTTGAAAATGTGGAGTTGTATGTGTCAGGGCCACGAAAACAAAGCCATGCCTCTTTTGTCATAGTTAACTCAAAGCCTTTAAGCTCAAGTCCTCCTACAACCCTTAGAGATACGGGCAGCCTTTCCAGATCTGGGCTACTAATAACTTTTTTGTAGTGCCTTTTTGACCTGAAAAAAATAATTTCTAGATGTATTTATTAATTATCATAGAGAATAATTCTTAAGGAATCATTTCTTATTATACTCAATTACAAAAAATATCAATTTATTAGAAACATAGCTAGATATAAAAAAACTAAAGCATTATTTAAATATTTAACTGGCTATAGTTATCTATTGTTTTTCTAGCTTCTCTTTGTTTTTTGGCATTTTTTGGTAGATTAATTTGAACACTATGGTGAGAAAAAATCTTTTTCAGCAATATTAGCCGCTGAATGAAAAACGTATCTGTCCTGAAAACACAATTTTATTACATTGTCCTTCATTATCTTTAAAATTCAAATAATCTTAGACATTAAATTTAACAGATATGTACAGTTTTCATTAGGTACTTAAAGAATACTTAAAATATTTACCTCATTATAACTTTTTTTTCATTGTGTAGCCATGTATAAACATCTATAATAATTTGCATAAGGACACGATTTAGCTTTATTTGTTCAGGAATATTTCTCCTATGATAAAATGACTTAAAACATTTCATTTTAGATATCTACCTGTTATATTTAACTACATTGAAATATCTACCCTGCCTACACTTTTTCCCTTTTTTCACTGTGCTAGTATTTGCTTTGCATTTTGACGAACTTTTCTTTAACACTCTGATGTAGGATTATTCTATGAATGTCTTTGATAAACCTGCCTCCTGACAATGTTGTTTTCTTTGCTATCTTTGAACACCTGGAGTTGTACATTTTGCATGCATCAATTCGTAGTAACCATTTTTGGTGAAACTATTTCAAACACTGTGATGAGACAATGATCGTCTTTCTGGTGATCTTAGCTGGCTGATTAACTGAGGCCTTTGGTTACCCCTGAAATCAAAATTTTATTACTTTTTTGTAATTAACATAGAGAGTAATGTAACATAAAATGTACTGCTTCCCTTACTGAAGCAATACTTAAAATATATCATTAACCTGGTAACAATTAGGCCTCTCCTTATTTATCATTCCATAGCTATGTAGTACAAAACTTGCTCTGATAATTTAAGTTTCAGCTCAATTTGACAAAAAAAACTTCTATACAACAAAGTTACTGAAAATATCATTTAACAGAGATCTACCCGCTATATTTGCTGTTATGGTACTTACGATATCTACCTGGCCACAGTTTTTCTCTTATTTCTCATGGTGTCTGTGTATTTTGCATCTGTGGTGGACTTTTCATGAACATTTGATCATGGATAACTCTACGAATGCCCTTGGTAAACATGCCTCTGACAATGTTGTTTCTTTGTTGTCTTTGAAGATGTGAGTATACTATGTGTCAGAACCATGAAAACAAAGCCATGTCTCACTGGTTGTACTTAATTCTTGCCTTTTAGCTTCAATCTTCATACAACCCTATGAGACAAGGACAGTAATTCCAGTGATCGGAACTGCTGATAAACATATTTAGTGCATTGCTGACCTGAAAATTCAGAATTTAGATGTATTCACTTTATATCACAGGATTTGTTATAATATTTTGTGTCATTTTTCCACAAAACTAGAAGAAACAAATGATTTGTATTTGTAAAACATGTTATTTCTTTTGAATATTCAAATCTAGTTCATAAATATTTGAGTTACATTCATATTTTTCTTTTTATCCAAAAGGAGTTTTCACAAATGACATATCTTTTGCTGATTTTCTCTTAAATATTTTTTTATATTCAATTAATCACATTTAAGATACATAGTTTTTCATATAAGTGACCTTAGCATTATTTAAATATTTACCTGGCTAAAATTATTCGTCTTTCTTTATGTGACACTTCGCATTTTGGCATGTTATGTAGATCAATACTGCGATCAGCTTTCTTGTGACCGTAGCTGATGAGAATTCCTGTGTCATGTTGCCTTTAAAAAAGATTTCAGTTATTTCCAACTGAAGCCATTCAGAAAAACAAATATCTATCTTGTCACAATTTATCTTATTTTTCATTGTGATGCAATTTATTTCCTCTCAAAAAATCTCTTGAGACATAATTTTTAGGTTAATTGCTCAAAAATATTTTTCTATAATAGAATAACTGAAAACATTCAACAGAGATCTGCCTGTTACATTAGACACCTAAGTACTTGAAATATCTACCTGGCTTAAGATTTTCTTCTTTTCTACTGTGTTGGTATGTATTTTGCATTTTGGTGGATTTTTCTGGACAACTCTCAAGTTGGATAACTCTATGAATGTCCTTGATAAACATGCCTCCTGACAATGTTGTATGTTGGCTGTCGTTGAAGATGTGGAGTTATATCTGTATGTGTCAGGGCCATGAAAATAAAGCCATGTCTCATTGGTCGTACTTAACTTGTCGTATTTTCAGCTTCTGTCCTCATACAATCCTTAGAGATCAGGACAATTTTACAGTGATCTGAGCTGTGGAAAAACATTTCCAGTGCTTTGTTGACCTGAAAATACAAAGTTCTGATGTATTCATTGATTATCAGTTTTTTTATAATTGTTTATATAGTTTGTGTCATTTTCCACCCAACTAGAAAATGAATGATCTTGAATTTTGTAATCATGTGAACTGTTTAAATACTTATCTTTAAAAAATAAAATTCAGAATATAAATATTTTGTTACTTTCTTATTTATTTTTTATTCTCTAACATTAAATTTTTATCTTAAGAAACAAGCCTTGGCTGATTTTCTCAGATATAGTTTGTTTTTAACTTTTTAGTTTCAATTTCAATTGTCATTCAATTAAGAGAAATACTGTTTTAATATTAGTCACCTAGGCATAATTTAAAATCACTACCTGACTAAAGTTATCCATTGTTTTTCATTTGTCACCTTGTATTTAGCATTTTAGTGGGACTGTTTTGGACACTGTGCTGACACAACAAACATCTTTGAAGTGAGAAACCTGTGTCACCTGAAAACATCAATTTTTATTAAAATTTCCATTAATATTCAAAGAAATCTTAGACATTCATTTAAGAGTAATGTACAGTTACCCTTAGCAACTTAAGCAACACTTAAAATATCTACCCCCGTTATTATTATCCTTATCTTTTTCCACAAAAAGTTCCATGATGACGAAAGCCAAAAATAGCACAAAAATATTTTTCTATGCAAGAATAAATGAAACAATTCATTTCACAAATATCTACATTTTACATTAGTTACTAAGTTTTCAATAACATAAAATACCGTAAAGTTAAAAAAAAATGAGCAGTTACAATATACAATTAAATATAAAGTGCGGTTCAGCCCGGGATAAGTTTTGGTACTGTCAGCAAATGACTAATGAAACGAAAGTGTTGCTATCTGTCCGGAAAAAAAGCCTTCGTTAGAAATGAAAAAAAGAATATCTAGCTACTACAGGAATGGTAATTTTCTGCCATGTAATTTTTTGGTCAGCCTCAGTAAGTTACTGAACAGTTTGCAGCACATCACAGTTACTGAAATTTGGACTGCACAAAGATTTTGTTTTGTTTTTTTCTTGTAAGATGCACTTTAAGATGCTCCCCCACTCGGCAGTATTATAATACGATTCCTAAAAATGTGTATTATAAGTGAGTATATAAAACAGCTACCTGGCTACAGCTTTTGTCAGCGTGTCGCTATGTATTTTGCATTTCTGGTTGATGTTTCTGGATCACTCTGATGAAAGATATGTCTATGAACATTCTTGATAAACATGACTCCTAACAATGTTGTATGTTGGCTGTCTTTGAAGATTTGGAGTTGTATCACTATGTGTCAGAGCCATGAAAACAAATCAGTGCCTCAATGGTTGTACTTGACTCCACGCCTTTAATCTCAAGTCCTTACAAAACCTTTAAAGACAAGAACAGTCTTTTCAGTAGTTTGAGCTGCTGAGAGATATTGTTAGTGCATTGTTGACCTAGATCTAACTTAGTATAAATAATCACTGGATTTGTTTGTTAAATATTTAAGTCACTTTCATATTTGTTTTTTTCTCTAAAAGGAGTTTTCGAAATGACACAATTTTTCGCTGATTTTCTCAAATTAGTTTGTTTTTACATTCAATTGAATTACCAAAATCATTCATTTTAGTGAAAGGCAGTTTAAACACCAATACCCAGGCATAATCTAAAATATCTACCTATCGAAAACTATCCATCTTTTTCATGCATCACTTTGTATTTGGCATATTTGGTGGAACTGTTTTGAACACTGCGATGAGAAAAGGATCATCTTCTAGTATCTTAGCTGCTGATAAACCCTGTGTGCACTAAAAGTACTATTTCATTAGCTTTTTTTCTGTTATTTCCTTTGATATTCAAATAAGTTTAGACGTTCTTCTAACAGAAATTTACCGATTCCCTTAACAACTGAAACATACTTGAACTATCTACCTGCTTATATATTTGTGATCGGAATGTGTCCATTATAAATATCCTTATTTTTGGTTATGTAGTTTTGCTTAACATCTGAAAAACTTTCCCTGATACATAACTTAAAGTTTAATTGCACAATAATATATGTATACAAAAAATACTGGAAACATTCATTTAAAAGAGATCTGCAAAATAAGCTACATTCAGTTCTTGAAATATCTACCTGGGTAAAGTTTCTTCCCAAAGTGTTGCTATGAATTTTGTATTTTTGGAGGACTTTTCTCGAACACTCTGATGTAGGATAACGATGTGAACGTTCTTGATAAACATGACTGCTGACAATGTTGTATGTTGGCTGTCTTTGAAGATGTGGATTTGTATCACTGTGTCAGGGCCACGAAATCAAATCCATATCTCGTCGTTGCAACTTCCTGTGTTTAAGCTCGAGTCCTTTTACAACCGCTTAGAGACAAGGCCAGCCTTTCCAGTGGTCTGATCTACATGAAATACAAATTTTACATGATAGTATCCAGTATAAAAAAATTTATTAAAATATCGTGTCGTTTTTCATCCTGCTGGAAAAAACAAATGATCTTGTAAATACTGTTAAATTACTTATTATTTAAATATCTAGAAAAGATGTATTTAAAATATTTTTATATATAGCTTTTTTGGAACAGGAAATTTATGCTTAGCAACATTCGATTACTCAAATCATTCATTTTGTGAGAAATTTTGTGCTAATGTAGGTGACCTAAGCACTTATTAAGATACCTACCTAGCTATAGGTTTCCTTTCTACTGTGTCGCTATGTATTTTGCATTTTTGGTGGCTTTTTCTGCAACACTGACGCTGGATAACTAAGTTAACCTTCTTGTAAAACGACAATGTTGTTTCTTTGCTGTCTAAGAAGATGTGTAGTAATATCACTCTTTGTCAGAGCCATGAAATTAAAGTCATGTCTCAGTGGTCATTCTTAACTCCTCAACTTTAAACTTTTGGTATACTGTAAACGCTTAGAACAAAGGACAGCATTCTTGTGATCCGAGGTGCTGAGATACATTTTAGTGCCCTGTTGACCTGAAAATGCACATTTTTATATGTATTAATTTTCATAGATTAGTTGAATTATTTTGTTATTTTGTACCGAGCTAAGAAAACTAATGACCTTTTATTTTGTAAATCTTGTTTAAATGTTCAATACTTATCTTTCAAATATTTAAAATCTAGAATATAAATATTTACTTTATTACTGTTGCTTTTTCGCAGAGGATTATTCCCTGACAACAGAAGCTTTGACTGATATTCTCCTGATTTGTTTCTTTTTAATATTCAATCACTGAAATCACTTTTTTAAGACGAAGTTTTAATACAATTAAGCATTATATAGAATATTTACCAGGCTATAGATATCCTTTTTTCATGCATCACTTTGTAATTTGGCAATCTTTTTGAAACTGTTTTGAACACTGTGATTAGACAAGAATCATTTGTCTAGGTTTCTAAGCTGCTGAGAAACTCTGTGTCCTCTGTTACCCTGAAATAAAGAATTTTATGTTTTCTGTAATTTCTAAAATGTTCAAATAACCTTTTAAAAGACATTCATTTAACAGAAACGTACTGTTTCCCTTACAAACTGAAGCAATGTTTAAAATGTCTACCTGGTTATGTTTTCCTTATTTTTCATTGTGCAGATATTTATTCGCCCCACTTAAGTTCTAAGAATATTTCTCCTATAATAAAATTACTGAAAATGTTTTCTAAACAGAGATCTACCAATTACATTTTCTAGTAAATTACTTATAATATCTACCTGGCTACAGTGTTTTCCTTTATCATGGTGTTGCTATGTATTTTGAATTTTGGATGGTTTTCTCTGTCACATTCTCATGTTGGATAGCTGTATGACTGTCCTTAATAAGCATGCTTCCTGACAATGTTGTACGTTTGCTGTCTTTGAAGGCATGGAGTTTATCACCATGTGTCAGGACCATGAAAACAAAGCCATGTCTCTCACTGGTCATACCGGTACTTAACTCGTCTTCCTTAAGATTGACTCCTTGTTGAGTTACTTGTTTTTTTTTATGGCATATCTTTAACAATTTACAATCTGAGCAAAATTTAAAATAAACACAAGCTTCAGATAATAACAGTGCTTATTGATTGTGTTTCTCTTTTTTTCTAACAGCCATTTTGGTGGCACCAATCAAGTAATCAGTGCAAGCAGAGGTTGACCTTCTTTTCCATTTGGCTTCAACAAACTTGTATAAACCTGAGGAGTGACGTTCTAACCAAAGCAATATGTAAGGACAAGCACTTATGAAAAACGCTAGGGCAAAGATAGATCACAAAAAGCCAACTTCAAGTACCATGTCTTGTAGTAGCTAAACAACATCTACAAGGGCAAACCTTAACTGCAGAGTTAGGACACTTGCTTAACAACCCTGTTTGTGCCTCCACTTCTTTTGACATGCCAAGACCAGCCTACTTAACCCCTACCCCGCCAGCTCTGGGTAGAAGGTAGACTACCCTTACCAAAAACCATCTTACGGATATGTTAGCACTGGAATCCTCGATGGCATTGATTGCTGTCTCAATCAATGGATAGCAGCATTTTGACTGGACACTGCTACTGACCTAACTTGACCGGACAGTCTGTTGCCACAATAAAACCTACCAAACAGACCAACTCTGGCAGAGTGATACTGTTTGCTAACCGATCCTGTTCGCACCTACTCCACTTCTGTTGACATACCCAGAGAGACTCTTATCTACTAACCCGCCAGCCCAGGGTATCAGACAAGCCCCTCTTCACGATGCATCTTATGGACATATAGGCACTGGATTCCTCGATGCATCGATTGCAGCCTCAATCAATGGATAATGGTAAACAGGATTTTAACCTGAACTGTGTAGAGTTATGATCCTTTTATGTACCTGTAGAGTTATGACCCTTTCTTGTACCTGTAGAGTTATGACCCTTTCTTGTAGCTGTTGTTGAGTTATGACAATAAATTAGAACGCCCACCAGAGATGGCCAATCACTTCTCTGTCACTACAAGTAATGACGGTTTACACTCCTTTGCTTCTACCAAATTTCTAAGCAGGTTTTCCCTCTAACTTACACATCATAACTCTCAAGGCACCTCACAATGTTCACCAAGACAGTCTAAAATATTATAGTGTTTGTAAAACTGTCTTCCATAACTTTGATAGTGAATTTGAACCAATAACAACAGCAGTAGACATACAATATTCACCATTAATAAGAAAGCCTCATTGGCTTTTTCCAAGTGGAAAATTTAGGCTTTTAATCTTGTAGTCTTCATCAACACTTAACACATAAATTAACAGCATTCAGTATAAAACTTTTGTAGTGTTTATATCACATACATGTATGCAAACATGTTACACAAGACTGAGTTAATTAGAAAATAATCCAATTTAAATATATATCTTCAGTTTAATAAATCTTTAGAGCTCAGTAAAGGAGAAAGAGATTTTATACAACACATTTACACATATCAGGCAAAAATGGTAAATACACTAATTTTCTGAAAAAAACATCGTAACATGTGTAGAAACTTAGCTAATACTAAAACCTTAAATGTTCATTAAAGGACACAGTTTGTGTAAGAGGTAAATTGTACAACATACAATTGTTACATATTACTCAGATGGGGTTGACGATGATAAATACAGTACATTAGCTAAAAGGTGACTTCAAATCTGTCTCTTATGTTTCACAACAGAATAAGTGATAAAGTAAATAACTAACAAAACTGATCACTAATAACAAAATACTAACACTATCAGTTCCCTACTTAACAACAAGAGTTCAGCAACTTTTTAACTTAACACTGTATCTGATTTTATCCCTTGGCAATTCTGAACTTTGAGATATTTAGATACAGTCATGATCTACATAACTATGGAACAGTAGTGAATAATCATTGTATTGACAGTAAAGATATAATAACAACATTCAATTAAGACATAAAATGACCATTACATGTCAATAAAATACAAAAACATCTTTTCAGTTCTACCAATACTGTCGGTACAGACTGGAATTCCTGTATCTTACAAAGTATGTGCTTAATTTGCTTGATTACAGCATATTATATTTATATACGGTATATATATTTCTTAAATATCAAAACCATGTATAAAAGACTAATTCTAGTATTCAACTATTAACGTTTCCAATACTAAGCACAAACATCAACAAAATCTGTTTTATAAGGTCAACAATTCTATTCTTAATGTAACTAGACTGTTACAAAATACATCTACACACTTCATCAGTCAAATCTGCAAATGCAATATATGATTTCCTGGATCTTTTACTAGGTCAGATTGCCTGCATCCTACAGAAAAAAATAAAAGGCAGAAAAGTTTCCTTATTATATTAAAAGCTCCTGACCTGAACATTTTCACCTGGCAAACCCTTAGTGCATGTGTAGTGCAGTGCAGGGGGTGCTGTGGGGGATGAAAGACTTTACCATTTGAAAGTGACAAGTCTGGAACTTTTACTTAATAAAAAGAAAAAAGAGTCCAAAATGCAGAAAAATCATTCCAAGCTAAGACCCAGTACTTACACAACTGAGTGACAGACTCTCCCTTAAAAGTAGCATATCTGTATTCGCACATATTACGATGTATTTAGGCAACATTTCAACAGTATTTTTTTAACATAGCATATACTTCGTAATTGTAAAAAGTATAGGAAAACAGTTACTATACATATATCTTACATTGTTCATTCTTATTTTTTGTTTCATGTTTTCCCTTTTTTCCTTTTTGCACTTTTTTTCTTTTTAGTGTTTTTTTTTCTTTACTTTTTATGATTTATTTTCTTCTCTTTTATCTTTTTTCCCATTTTCTCTACCATTTTTCTTTCTGTTAACTGCTTGGTTTTCTTGTTTCTCTTGTGTAGTATGATGGAGGTATTGTTGATGATGATGATGAATCATTCTGAATGTCTACCAGTGAATGCCATGCCTCCTCCTCTACTATAGTGAGTGTTTTGTTACTACATCTGTACACCTGTGCAAGGAATGTTGACATTCATTACAATAATTTACACCATACCACACACAACAAGCTACAGTTGCACAACAAAGAAGTAATAAATAAACATTTCTTTGATGTTTAGAATATCAATATTTAAGACTTTTGTTAAGTTTTTATCCTTGCTCTTTCCCATCAAGGAAAACTCCTGCTTATGACATGTTATTTTCTTCATATTCTCATATGTCTTGTCTTTAACAGTTTAAAGAAACATCTTCAATTACTAAAAATTTTAATATAGGCAATACATGTCAGTTATCTTTCTTTTATCATCATCATTTTTTTTATAAAGTTAGCTTGAAATGACGGGACGACTTTTTCCCTTATAAATGATATCTTTACATGTAACCGAAAATAATACTTTTAACAGTAAAGAACTCTTAATATAAGTGACTGAAACTATAAAATCTACCTTGATTAAGGTATTTTACTTTTGATTATATTTCAATCAAGGAAAACTTAGGTAATGACATATTATAGATTAATTTCCTTCATCATCTCATTTCTTTCTAGTTTTATAAATAATGAAAACATTAATCATTTAAAAAAAAATTTCACACATAAGCAACTGCAGCAAGAGAAAAAGTTTACCTGGCCTTATGAATCCTACTTTTTTCCTGTGAAGATAATTCCTAATTTCAGTTGAGATGTTTGAACAGTGTGGTGATGAATAATTCCATGAACGTTCGTCCATCTTACACTCAAACATGGATTTTCTTTACAGCTGAAGAGCTGAGTCAGTTGAGTTGCCCCTAGAGCAAAGCTAGGTCTCTTAGGTTATAATTAACTCCTTGTCTTTTAGTTTGAGTCTTCGCATAACCCTGTCAGCTGTTGTGCTTAAAACATAATTGTAAGAAATTAATTAAAATATGCACATTTTTTAATCAAATTTGCTACATACTTGTTCTTACAAACATGGAAGTCCGTAACAGAAAGATGCCATGCATCTTAGTCCATCACTCTAACCGCTGAGCCAAAGAACTGATTCCCTGACACAGTTGTCAGAGGTTGTATTTATACAATTATAGGAAGGTATGCACTAGACTGTAACAGATCCCCGCTTGAGAAAGTCATCATCTATGATGACGAATGGTGATGTGTATTTCTAAGATCAAAGATCAGAAGAAATTTTGAAAGATTCTTTTTATTTAAATTTTTATAACTTGTGCAGGAAGGTCATCCTGGACGAGCCCCCATCTTACGAACATGAAAGTCCGTAACAGAAAGATGCAATGCATTTCAGAATACACAACCCAGAGCGGATTCGAACTCCGATCTTAGCGCATCGAAGACCAACACTCTAAGCACTGAGCCAAAGAATCAATTCCTGACACAGTTGTGGAGGTGGTATTTATACAATTTTAGGAAGGTAAGAACTAGATAGTAAATTGTGCTTAAAGTAGTAAGATGAATTCATTTAGTAACCTTGTTTTGCTGACATTTTTAACATCTAAGACCTAGGAAATGACAAAATAAATGAAATCCTAGTCTTAGGGTTAAAGAGGTTTCCCTTATTAACCTTACTATAATAATCCGTATTTTTCGTTGTGTCTTCGTATATTCAATCCAAATAAATTTTCCCCGATGATATATGTTTTGGCCTAACTCTAGACTATTTTTTCTATACTAAATTACTTAAATATTCATTTAACAGAGATCTACTTGTTACAGTAGCTAAAAAAATATAAATATCTACCTCTGGTTTTAGTTTTCTCCACGTGTGGCTATTTTTTGCATCTTTTGGTCGACTGTTCTGGAACACCTCAATGTAGGATACCTCTATGAATGTCGTTGATAAACATGCCTCCTGACAATGTTGTTTCTTTGTTGTCTTTGAAGATGTGAGTTGTATCACTAGTGTCCGAACCGTGAAAACAAAGCCCTGTCTCATTGGTATACTTACTCATAGCCTTTTAGCTTAAGCCCTCGCACAACCCTTAGAGACAAAGATAGTCTTTCCAGTGATCTGTGCTGCTGATAACCTTTTTGGTGCCTTGTTGACCTGAACAAATAAATGCCAGATGTATGCAATATTACAGAATTTGTTATATATTGTGCCTTTTTATCTACAAAAACAAATGATGCATTAAGTACATCCTGCTTAAATATCAAATACATATCTTTCAAATATTAAAATTTCAAAATATATATATTTGAGTTATTTCATTATCATTCTTTTTTTCAAACCTGAAATTTTAACCTAATGACACAAGCTTTGGATGATTTTTTCAAAAATAATTAGTTTTCATATTCAATAGCTGGTCAGTCATAAATCAAGAGAAACATAGTTTTAATGTCAGTGACAGAGTACTTTTTTAAAAATCTACCTGCCTATAGTTATCCACTGTTTTCCTAGTATCACTATGTTTTTGGCATTTTTGGTGGTAATGTTTTGAACACGGCGACGAGAAAATCTTTCCAGCAATATTAGCTGCTGAGAAACCATGTGCCCTACTGACCTGAAAAAAACCTTTTTCCTGTATTTTCCTTAGAAATTTAAGTAACTCAAAATATCTACCTTGCTGTAATCATCTTTATTTTTCATTGTGTAGGTATGTATTACATCCACAATATTTCCATAATGACATAAGTTTAAGCAGAATTGCTCAAGTGTATTTTTCCTATTACGAAACACATAAAACATTCATTTGCAAAGATTTACCTGCTACATTAGCTACTAAACTACTAGAAATATCTACCTGGCTCTAAGTTTTCTTTTTTCCACTGTGTCCTATGTACTTTGCATTTTGGTGGACTTTTCTGAATGTAGGATAACGCTTTGAACGTCCTTGATAAACATGACTACTGACAATGTTGGATACAGCTGTCTTTGAAGATGTGGAGTTGCATCACTATGTGTCAGGACCACGAAAACAAAGCCATGCCTCTTTTGTCATATTTAACCCATAGCATTTAATTCATCCTACAACCCTAAGAGACAAGGGCAGCCTTTCCAAAGATCTGAGCTGCTGATATTTTTTTGTAGTGCCTTGTTGACCTGAAAAAAACAATTTCTAGACGTACTCATTGATTATCAAAGAGACTAATTTTTCAGGACTCTTATTTATTCAGTTACAAAAATATTTATATAAGAAACATAGCTTGATATAAATGACTTAAGCATTTAAATATTTAAATGTTACTATGTTTTCTAGCTTCACTTTGTTTTCGGCCTTTTTAGGTCGATTAATTTGAGAAAATGAAAATGAGAAAAAATCTTTTTCAGCAATATTAGCTACTGAGAAAACGTATGTGCCCTGAAAACAATTTTGTCACTTTTGTCCTTCATTACTTTAAAATTCAAATAATCTTTAGAGTTAAACATTTATTTTAACAGAAATGTACAGTTTTCATTAACTACTTAAAGAATACTTAAAATAGTTTACCTCATAATTAACTTACTTTTTCATTGTGTAGCCACGTATAACATCTATATAATTTCCATAAGGACACGATTAGCTTTTTGGTTCAGGAATATTTCTCCTTTATAAAATGATTTAAAACAGTCATTTTACAGATATCTACCTGTTATATAAAGCAACATGAAATATTTACCTGGTTACACTTTTTCCCTTTTTTTCTCGGTGCTGCTAATTGTTTTGCATTTTGACGAACTTTTCTTTAACACGATGATTTAGGATTATTCTATGAATATCTTTGATAAACATGCCTCCTGACAATGTTGTTTCTTTGCTGTCTTTGAAGATCTGGGTTGTATATTTTGCATGCGTCAATTCGTATTAAACATTTTTGGTGAAACTGTTTCAAACACTGTGATGAGACAATGATCACCTTTCTGGTGATCTTAGCTGCCTATTAGCTGTGCGCCTTGTTGCCCTGAAACCAAAATTTTATTACTTTTTTGTAATTAACTTAGTCAGTGATTTAAGATGAAAGTACTGTTTCCCTTACAAACTGAAGCAATACTTAAAATAAATCATTTACCTGGTAATAATTAAACCTTATTAGTACTTATTTATCATTCCATAGCTATGTAGTACAAAACTTGCTCTGATAATTTAAGTTTTAGCTCAATTAGACAAAAAATCTTTTATACATCAAAGTTACTGAAAACATCATTTAACATAGATCTACCAGTTATATTTGCTGTTATAGTACTTAAGATATCTACCTGGCTACAGTTTTCTCTTATTTTCATGGTGTCTCTGTGTATTTTGCATCTGTGGTGGATTTTCATGAACATATTGCTCAAGGATAACTCTACGAATGCCCTTGGTAAACATGTCTCCTGATAATATTGTTTCTTTGTTGTCTTTGAAGATGTGGAGTTGTATAACTATGTGTCAGAACCATAAAACAAAGCCATGTCTCACTGGTTGTACTTAATTCTTGCCTTTTAGCTTCAGTGCTCATACAACCTTTAGAGACAACGACAGTAATTCCAGTGATCGGAACTGCTGATAACATTTAGTGCACTACTGACCTGCAAATACAAAATTTAGATGTATTCACTTTACATCACAGGATTTGTTATAATATTTTGTGTCATTTTTTTCCACAAAACTAGAAGAAACAAATGTTCTTGTATTCGTAAAACATGTTTTTTCTTTTAAATATTCAAATCTGATTATAAATATTTAAGTTACTTGTATATGTTTCTTTTTTCCAACAGGTGTTTTCACCTAATGACACATCTTTGCTGATTTTCTCTTAAATATTTTTTATATTCAATACAAAAATCATCATTTAAGATACATTTAGTTTTTCATATAAGTGACCTTAGCATTATTTAAAATATTTACCTGGGCTAAATTATTTGTCTTTTTTATGTGTCACTTCGCATTTGGCATGTAGAATCAATACAGCGATCAGCTTTCTTGTGACCTAAGCTGATGAGAATCCTATGTGCCCTGGTGTAGATTCTGTTATTTCCAACTGAAGTCATACAGATAAAACAAATACCTATCTTGTCACAATTTATCTTATTTTTCATTGTGTAATTATTTATTTTCTATGAAAATAATTTCTCTGGAGATACAAGTTTTAGGTGTTAATTGCTCAAAAATATATCTTCTATAACAGAATAACTGAAACATTCAACAGAGATCTACCTGTTAAATTAGATACTTAAGTACTCTTGAAATATCTACCTGGCTTAAGGTTGTTCTTCTTTTCTACTGTGTTGGTATGTAATTTGCATTTCTGGTGGATCTTTCTGGACAACTCTCAAGTTGGATAACTCTATGAAATGCCTTGATAAACATGCCTCCTGGCAATGTTGTATGTTTGTCTGTCTTTGAGATGTGGAGTTGTATCATTAGCATGCCAGGGCCATGAAAATAAAGCCATGTCTCATTGGTCGCATTTTTAGCTTCTGTCCTCATACAATCCTTAGAGATCAGGGCAGTCTTTATAGTGATCTGAGCTGTGGAAGAACATTTCAAGTACCTTGTTGACCTGAAATACAAATTTCTGATGTATTCAATTGATTAGCACAGAATTGTGTGTATATAATTGTTGTGTCATTTTCCACCCAACTAGAAAAATGAATGAGTCTTGAATTTTGTAAGCATGTGAACTGTTTAAATACTTATCTTTAGAAAAATAAATTCAGAAATATAAATATTTTAGTTATTTTCTTATTACGTTTATTCTCTAACAGGAAATTTTATCTTAAGAAACAAGCCTTGGCTGATTTTATCCGAACACTTTGTTTTCAACTTTTATTTTCAATTTCAATAGTCATTCAATTAAGAGAAAATATGTTTTAATATTAGTGACCTAGTAATAATTTAAAATATCTACCTGGCTAAAGTTATCCTTTGTTTTCATTTGTCACCTTGTATTAAGCATTTTAGTGGAACTGTTTCGGACACTGTGCTGAGACAACAAACATCTTTGAAGTGAGAAACCTGTGTCACCAGAAAACATCAATTATTCTTAAGATTTCTATTACATTTCAAAGAAATCTTAGACATTCATTTAAGAGTAATGTACAGTTTCCCTTAGCAACTTAAGCAATACTTAAATATATACCATGTTATTATTATCCTTATATTTCATTGTGTAGCTATGTATAACATCCACAAAAAGTTCCAGGATGACGAAAGCCAAAAATTGCACACAAAAAAAATATTTTTCTATGCAAGAAAAAATGAAACAATTCATTTTACAAATATCTGCATTTTACATTAGTTACGGAAGTTTTCAATAACATAAAATACCGTAAAGTTAAAAAAAAGAATGAGCAGTATACAATATACAGTTAAATATAAAGTGCGATACAGCCGGGGATACGTTTTGGTACTGTCAGCAAATGGCTAATGAAACGAAAGTACTGCTATCTATCCGGAGAAAAAACGACTTCGTTTAGAAATGAAAAAAAAATATCTAGCTACATTTTTGTACCAATTAAAAGCCTTTGTAGTCCTACATCAATTACTGCAGGAATGGTAATTTTCTGCCATGTAATTTTTGGTCAGCCTAAGTAAGTTACTGAACAGATTGCAACACATCACAGTAAATGAAATTTTGATTGTACAAACAAGATTTTATTTTCTTTCATGTCAGATGCACTTTAAGATGCTTACCCTCGGCAATCTTATAATGATTCCTAAAATGTGTCTTATAAGTGATTATATAAAATATCTACCTGGCTACAGTTTTTCTTTTTTCCAATGTGTCGCTATGTATTTTGCATTTCTGTTTGATTTTTCTGGATCACTCCGATGAAAGATATTTCTATGAACATTCTTGATAACATGACTCCTAAAATATATGTTGCTGTCTTTGAAGATTTGGAGTTGTGTCACTATGTATCAGAGCCATGAAACAAATCAATGCCTCACTGGTTGTACTTGACTGCTCGCCTTTTATCCTGAGTCCTTACAAAACTCTTAAAGACAAGGACAGACTTTTCAGTAATTAGAGCTGCCGATAGACATTTTAGTGCTTTGTTGACCTGAAATACAAATTTTATATCTATGTATAGATATTCACTGAATTTTTTGTTAAATATTTAAGTCATTTTCATATTTGTCTTTTTCTCCAACAGTTTTCGAAATAAAATCTTTTGCTGATTTTCTCAAGAATTTTATTTTTATATTCAATTACCAAAATCATTCATTTTAGAAAATGCAATTTAAACACCAGTGACCTAAGCATAATCTTAAATATCTACCTGTCGAAAACTATCCGTCTTTTTCATGCATCACTTTGTATTTGGCCACTGATTTGAACACTGTGATGAGACAAGGATCACCTTCCTAGTTATCTTAGCTGCTGATAAGCCCTGTATGTACTGAAAGCACAATTTTATTATTTTTTCTGTATTTTCCTTTGATATTCAAATAATTTTAGACATTCTTCTAACACAAATGTACTGTTTCCCTTAGCAACAGAAACAATACATAAAATATCTACCTGGTTATATATTTGTGATCAGAAATTCAGAATGTGTCCGTTACTTACAGTCTTATTTTTGGGTCGTGTAGTTACGTGCTTTACATCTGAAAAACTTTCCTTGATGACATAACTTTACATCTGAAAAACTTTCCTTAATGACATAACTTTAAGCTTAATTGCACAGAAACATCTGTATACAAAAAATACTGAAACCATGCATTTTAAAAGATTACATTACATTAGCTACATTAAGTTCTTGAAATATCTACCTGTGAGAAGTTTCTTCCAATTGTGTTGCTATGTATTTTACATTTTTGAGGACTTTTCTGGAACACTCTGATGTAGGATAACTGTGAATGTGCTTGATAAACATGACTCGTGTTGTATGTTGGCTGTCTTTGAAGATGTGGAGTCGTATCATTGTGTCAGCGCCACGAAAACAAATCCATGCCTCGTCATTGCAACTTATTGTGTTCAAGCTCGAGTCCTTTTACAACTCCCAGAGACAAGGACAGTCTTTCCAGTGGTCTGAGCTGGTTAAAGTACAAATTTTACATGATTGTATCCAGTAATAAACATAAAATTTATTAAAATCTTTTGTGTCGTTTTTCATCTTGCTGGTAAACAAAAAAAATGACTTTGTAAATACTGTCAAATTCCTTTTTTAACATTTAGAAAAGGTGTATTTAAAAAATTTAATATATACCTTTTTTGGACAGGAAATTTCTGCTTCATGACACAAGCTTTGGATCATTTTCTCAGGAAAAAAATGCTTCTACATTTAATTACCCAAATCATTCATTTTCGAGAAATGTAGTGTTAATATAGGTGACCTAAGCACTAATTAAGATATCTACCTAGGTAGAGTTATTCTTTCCACTGTGTCGCTATTTATTTTGCATTTTTTGGTGCACTTCTCTGGAACACCCTGACGCTTGGTAACTCTATGAACCTTCTTGTAAAACGATTCCTGACACTGCTGTTTCTATGCTGTCATTTGAAAATGTGTAGTAATATCACTTTGTGCCAGAGCCATGAAATCAAAGTCATGTCTCATTGTTCATTCTAAACTTCTCAACTTGAAGTTTCCGTTCTCTGCAAACCATTAGAACAAAGGACAGCACTCTTGTGATCCGAGCTGCTGAGAATTATTTTAGCGCCCTGTTGACCTGAAAAAGAACATTCATTAATTTACATTGTCAAGTTGAATTATTTTGTTATTTTGTACCAAGCTAAGAAAACTAATGATCTTTTATTTTGTAAATCTTGTTTAAATGTTCGCAACTTATTTCAAATATTTAAAATCTAGAATATAAATATTTGTTACTTTTCTAATTACTGTTTTTTCGAACAGAGGATTTCTCCCTGACAACTGATATTCTCCTGATTTGTTTGTTTCTCATAATCACTCAAATAACTTTTTTAAGAGAAATGTAGTTTCAATACAATTAAGCATTACATTAAATATTTACCAAGCTAGTTATCCTTTTTTCATGCATCACTTTGTAATTTGGCAATCTTTCTGAAACTGTTTTGAACACTGTGATGAGACAAGAATCATTTGTCTAGGTTTCTAAGCTGCTGAGAAACTTTGTTACCCTGAAAAAAAGAATTTTATGTTTTCTGTAATTTCTTACAATATTCAAATAACCTTTTAAATGACATTCATTTAACAGAAACGTACTGTTCCCCTTACAAACTGAAGCAATGTTTAAAATGTCTACCTGGTTATGTTTTCCTTATTTTTCATTGTGCAGATATTTATTCGCCCCACTTAAGTTCTAAGAATATTTTCCCTACAATAAAATTACTGAAAATGTTTTCTAAACAGAGATCTACCAATTACATTTTCTAGTAAATTACTTATAATATCTACCTGGCTACAGTTTTTCCTTTATCATGGTGTTGCTATGTATTTTGAATTTTGGATGGTTTTCTCTGTCACATTCTCATGTTGGATAGCTGTATGACTGTCCTTAATAAGCATGCTTCCTGACAATGTTGTACGTTTGCTGTCTTTGAAGGCATGGAGTTTATCACCATGTGTCAGGACCATGAAAACAAAGCCATGTCTCTCACTAGTCATACCGGTACTTAACTCGTCGTCTTTTAGCTTGAGTCCTTGTTGAGTTACTTGTTTTCTTATGGCATATCTTTAACAATTATGATCTACAATCTCAGCGAAATTAAAAATATACACAAGCTTCAGATAATAACAGTGCTTATTGATTGTGTTTCTCTTTTTTTCTAACAGCCATTTGGGTGGCACTAATCAAGTAATCAGTGCAAGCAGAGGTTGACCTACTTTTCCATTTGGCTTCAACAAACTTGTATAAACCTGAGGAGTGACGTTCTAACCAAAGCAATATGTAAGGACAAGCACTTATGAAAAACGCTAGGACAAAGATAGATCACAAAAAGCTATCTTCAAGTACCATGTCTTGTAGTAGCTAAACAACATCTACAAGGGCAAACCTTAACTGCAGAGTTAGGACACTTGCTTACCAAGCCTGTCTGTGCCTCCACTTCTTTTGACAAGCCAAGACCAGCCTACTTAACCCCTACCCCGCCAGCTCTGGGTAGAAGGTAGACTACCCTTACCAAAAACCATCTTACGGATATGTTAGCACTGGAATCCTCGATGGCATTGATTGCTGTCTCAATCAATGGATAGCAGCATTTTGACTGGACACTGCTACTGACCTAACTTGACCGGACTGTCTGTTGCCACAATAAAACCTACCAAACAGGCCAACTCTTGCAGAGTGATACTGTTTGTTTACCGATCCTGTTCGCACCTACTCCACTTCTGTTGACATACCCAGAGAGACTCTTATCTACTAACCCGCCAGCCCAGGGTATCAGACAAGCCCCTCTTCACGATGCATCTTATGGACATACAGGCACTGGATTCCTCGATGCATCGATTGCAGTCTCAATCAATGGATAATGGTAAACAGGATTTTAACCTGAACTGTGTAGAGTTATGATCCTTTTATGTACCTGTAGAGTTATGACCCTTTTATGTAGCTGTTGTTGAGCTATGACAATAAATTAGAACGCCCACCAGAGATGGCCAATCACTTCTCTGTCACTACAAGTAATGACGATTTACACTCCTTTGCTTCTACCAAATTTCTAAGCAGGTTTTCCCTCTAACTTACACATCATAACTCTCAAGGAACCTTACAATGTCCACCAAGACAGTCTAACATATTATAGTGTTTGTAAAACTGTCTTCCATAACTCTGATAGTGAATTTGAACCAATAACAACAGCAGTAGACATACAATATTCACCATTCATAAGAAAGCCTCATTGGCTGTTTCCAAGTGCAAAATTTAGACTTTTAATCTTGTAGTCTTCATCAACACTTAACACATAAATTAACAGCATTCAGTATAAAACTTTTGTAGTGTTTATATCACATACATGTATGCAAACATGTTACACAAGACTGTGTTAATTAGAAAATAATCCAAATTAAATATATTAATTCAGTTAAAAAAATCTTTAGAGCTCAGTAAAGGAGAAAGAGATTTTATACAACACATTTTACACATATCAGGCAAAAATGGTAAATACACTAATTTTCTGAAAAAAAAACATCGTAACATGTGTAGAAACTTAGCTAATACTAAAACCTGAAATGTTCATTAAAGGACACAGTTTGTGTAAGAGGTAAATTGTACAACATACAATTGTATACATATTACTCAGATGGGGTTGACGATGATAAATACAGTACATTAGCTAAAAGATGACTTCAAATCTGTCTCTTATGTTTCACAACAGAATAAGTGGTGAAGTAAATAACTAACAAAACTTATCACTAATAACAAAATCCTAACACTAATCAGTTCTCTACTTAGCAACAAGAGTTCAGTAACCTTTTAACTTTACACTGTATCTGATTTTATCCATTGGCAATTCTGAACTTTGAGTTATTTAGATAGTTATTTAGATCTACATAACTATGGAACAGTAGTGAATAATCATTGTATATGACAGTAAAGATATAATAACAACATTCAAATTAAGACATAAAATGACCATTACTTGTCAATAAAATACAAAAACATCTTTTCAATTCTACCAATACCGTCGGTTACAGACTTGAATTCCTGTATCTTACAAAGTATGTGCTTAATTTGCTTGATTACAGCATAATATATTTAGAAAAAAGAAAACAAAGAAAAGTTTCCTTATTATATAAAAAGCTCCTGACCTGAACATTTTCACCTGGCAAACCCTTTGTGCAAGTGTAGTGCAGTGCAGGGGGGTGCAGTGGAGGATGAAGACTTTACCATTAGAAAGTGACAAATCTGGCACTTTTATTTAATAAGAAGAAAAAAAAGAGCCCAAAATAAAGCAGAAAAATAATTCCAAAGCCAAGACCCAGTACTTACACAACTGACTGACAGACTCTCCCTCAAAAGTAGCATATCTGTATTCTTACATATTACACATGTATTTAGGGAACATTTCAACAGTATTTTTCTGAACATAGCGTACACTTCAGAACTGTAAAAAGCATAGGAAAAAGGTTACTATACATATATGTTACAAAGTCCATCCTTATTTATAATTTTTTTGTTTCCTTTTTTCCCATTTCTTTCCTCTTCCCTGTTTTCTTTTTTTATTTTCTTTTTCTTTTTTTAATTTCCTTTCTATTCTTTTTTATGACTTTCTTCTTCTCTTTTTCCTTTGTTTCTCTTTCCTTTTTTTGTTAACTGCTTAGTTTTCTTGTTTTCTTATGTAGTATGATGGAGGTATTGTTGATGATAATGAATCATTCTGAATGTCTAACAGGGAATGCCATGCCTCGTTCTCTTCTGTAGTGAGTGTTTTATGACTACATCTGTACATCTGTGCAAGAATTGACATTCATTACAATAATTTACACCATGACAAGCTGCAGTTGCACAACAAAATCGTAAAAAATGCATATTTTTTGGATGCATTACAATATCATTATTTAAGACTTTTATTTAGTTTTATAGCCCTTGCTTTTTCGCATCAAGGAAAACTTCTGCTTATGACATAATATTTTCTTCATATTCTCTTATGTCTGGTTATTAACAGTTTAAAGAAACATCTGTCAATTACTAAACATTTTGAATATAGGCAATAAATGTCACTGTTATCTTTCTTTCATTATCATCATTTTTTCATAAAGTTTAGCTTGAAATGACGGTAAGACATTTTCCCTTATAAATAATGTCTTTACATGTAACTGAAAATAATACTTTTAACAGTAAAGAAACTCTTAATATTAGTGACTGAAACTATAAAATCTACCTTGTTAAAGGTATCCTTACTTTTGATTATACTTCAATTAAGGAAAACTTAGGCTAATGACATATTATAAGAATAATTTCCTTCATTATCTCATTTCTTTCTAGTTTTATAAATACTGAAAACATTAATCATTTAAAAGAATTGTTCACAGATAAGCAACTGTAGATGGAGAAAATTGTTACCTGGCCTTATGCATCCTTTTTTCCTGTGAAGATAAGTAACTCCTAATTTTAGCTGAGTTGATTCGAACAGTGTAGTGATGCATAGTTCCAAGAAGGTTTGTCCATCTAAGCCTCAATAATGGACTTTCTTTGCAGCTGAGGAGCTGAGTCATATGAGTTTCCATTTGTCTCAGTGCCATTAGAGCAAAGCTATGTCTTTTTGGTTATAATCAACTCCTTGCCTTGAAGTTTCTAGAGTCTTCGCATAACCCTGTCAGCCCTGTTGTCCTGAAAATATAATTGTAAAGAAATTAATTTTAATAAATGCACATTATTTTATCAAATTTGCTAAAGTACTTGTTTCTACAAACATGAAAGTCTGTAACAGAAAGATGCAATGCATCGTAGGCCAACACTCTAACCACTGAGCCAAAGAATCGATTCCCTGACACAGTTGTCAGAGGCTGTATTTATACAGTTATAGGAAGGTATGTACTAGATTGTAACACATCCCAACTTGAAAGAGTCATCATTTATGATGACGAATGGTGTTGTGCAATTTTTAGAACAGAAGATCGGACAGAAATCTTAAAAGATTCTTTTTATTTATATCTTTATAACTTAGTGCACTAAAGTTCATCCTGGACGAGCCCCCATCTTACGAGCATAAAAGTCCATAACAGAAAGATGCAATGCATTTCAGAATACACAACCCAGAGCCGGTTTCGAACTCCGATCCTAGAGCATCGAAGACCTTCACTATAACCACTGAGCCAAAAACTCAATTCCCTGACACAGTTGTCAGAGGTAGTAGTTATGCAATTTCAGGAAGGTATGAACTAGATCGTAACATTGTGTTTAAAGCAGTGAGATGAATTCATTTTGTAACCATGTTTTGTTGACATTTTGTAACATCTAGACACCTTAGAAAGGACAAAATAATATAAACTGACAAATCCTATTCTAAGGGTTAAGGAGGTTTCCCTTATTCATAGAAGCAATAATTAAATAGTAACCTTACTATAATAATCCTTATTTTTCGTTGTGTCTCCGTATATTTAATCCAAATAAATTTTACCCGATGATATCTGTTTTGGCCTTACTGCTCAAGACGAATTTTTCTATATCAAATTTACTTTAAATATTCATTTAAAATAAATTTACTTGTTACAGTTGCTATAAAAATAATCAAAATATCTACCTGGCTACAGTTTTGTTCCATGGTGTAGCTATATTTTTGCACTTTTTGGCCGACTGTTCTTGAACACTTTCATGTAGGATACCTCTGAATGTCCTTGATAAAAATACCTCCTGACAATGTTGTTTCTTTGTTGTCTTTGAAGATGTAGAGTTGTATCACTATGTGTCCGAACCGTGAAAACAAAGCCATGTCTCATTGGTAATACTTAACTCAAAGCCTTTTAGCTTAAGCCCTCGCAAACCCTTTGAGACAAAGACGGACTTTCAAGTGATCTGTGCTGCTGATAACCTTTTTTGGTGCCTTGTTGACCTGAACAAATAAATGCTAGATGTATGCAATATTATAGAATTTGTTATATTTTGTACCATCTTTTATCTACTTAAAAAAACATAATTGATGCATTTAGTACATCATGCTTAAATATCTAAATACTTGTATTTCAAATATTAAAACTTCAAAATATAAATATTAAAGTTATTTTATTATCTCTCTTTTTTCAAACATGGAATTTCTACCTAACGACACAAGCTCTTGATGGTTTATTAAAATTAATAAGTTTTTGTATTCATAGCTGAAGTCAATCATTAATCAAGAGAAACATAGTTTTAACATCATTGACCAGAGCATGCTTTAAAACAAAATCTACCTGGTTATAGTTATCCACTGTTTTTCTAGCTTTACTTTGTTTTTGGAAATTTTGGTGAAATGTTTTGAACATTGTGATGAGAAGAATTTTTCATCAATATTAGCTGCTGAGAAACCATGTGCCCTGTTGACCTGAAAAAATATTTCATTTTCCTGTAATTTCCATTAATATTCAAATAATCTTAGACATTTAATTAACAGAAATGCACTGTTGTCCTTAGAAACTCATTAAATTAAGTAATACCTAAAACATCTATATATTTAACAGAAATTCTTTATTCCTTACAAACTTTAGCAATACTTAAAATATATAACTCATTACAATCATCCCTATTTTTTATTGTGTAGCTATGTATTACATCCACAATTATTTCCATGATGACATATGTTTAAGCAGAAATGCTCAATTGTATTTCTCCTTTTATGAAAACACATAAAACATTCATTTTGCAAAGATCTACCTGCTTCATTAGCTACTAAACTACTTGTAATATCTACCTGGCTACAGGTTTTCCTTTTTTCCACTGTACCTTTTGTATTTTGCATTTTGGTGGACTTGTCTTGAACAATCTTATGTATGATAACGCTTTGAACGTCCTTGATAAACATGACTCCTTACAATGTTGGATTTTAGCTGTGTTTGAAAATGTGGAGTTGTATGTGTCAGGGCCACGAAAACAAAGCCATGCCTCTTTTGTCATAGTTAACTCAAAGCCTTTAAGCTCAAGTCCTCCTACAACCCTTAGAGATACGGGCAGCCTTTCCAGATCTGGGCTACTAATAACTTTTTTGTAGTGCCTTTTTGACCTGAAAAAAATAATTTCTAGATGTATTTATTAATTATCATAGAGAATAATTCTTAAGGAATCATTTCTTATTATACTCAATTACAAAAAATATCAATTTATTAGAAACATAGCTAGATATAAAAAAACTAAAGCATTATTTAAATATTTAACTGGCTATAGTTATCTATTGTTTTTCTAGCTTCTCTTTGTTTTTGGCATTTTTTGGTAGATTAATTTGAACACTATGGTGAGAAAAAATCTTTTTCAGCAATATTAGCCGCTGAAAAAACGTATCTGTCCTGAAAACACAATTTTATTACATTTGTCCTTCATTATCTTTAAAATTCAAATAATCTTAGACATTAAATTTAACAGATATGTACAGTTTTCATTAGGTACTTAAAGAATACTTAAAATATTTACCTCATTATAACTTTTTTTCATTGTGTAGCCATGTATAACATCTATAATAATTTGCATAAGGACACGATTTAGCTTATTTGTTCAGGAATATTTCTCCTATGATAAAATGACTTAAAACATTCATTTTAGATATCTACCTGTTATATTTAACTACATGAAATATCTACCTGCCTACACTTTTTCCCTTTTTTCACTGTGCTAGTATTTGCTTTGCATTTTGACGAACTTTTCTTTAACACTCTGATGTAGGATTATTCTATGAATGTCTTTGATAAACCTGCCTCCTGACAATGTTGTTTCTTTGCTATCTTTGAACACCTGGAGTTGTACATTTTGCATGCATCAATTCGTAGTAACCATTTTTGGTGAAACTGTTTCAAACACTGTGATGAGACAATGACCGTCTTTCTGGTGATCTTAGCTGCTGATTAACTGTGGCTTTGGTTGCCCTGAAATCAAAATTTTATTACTTTTTTGTAATTAACATAGAGAGTCATTTAACATTACTGAAGCAATACTTAAAATATATCATTAACCTGGTAATAATTAGGCCTCTCCTTATTTATCATTCCATAGCTATGTAGTACAAAACTTGCTCTGATAATTTAAGTTTTAGCTCAATTAGACAAAAAAAACTTCTATACATCAAAATTACTGAAAATATCATTTAACAGAGTTCTACCCGCTATATTTGCTATTATGGTACTTAAGATATCTACCTGGCTACAGTTTTTCTCTTATTTCTCATGGTGTCTGTGTATTTTGCATCTGTGGTGGACTTTTCATGAACATTTTGATCATGGATAACTCTACGAATGCCCTTGGTAAACATGCCTCTTGACAATGTTGTTTCTTTGTTGTCTTTGAAGATGTGAAGTATATCTATGTGTCAGAACCATGAAAACAAAGCCATGTCTCACTGGTTGTACTTAATTCTTGCCTTTTAGCTTCAATCTTCATACAACCCTATGAGACAAGGACAGTAATTCCAGTGATCGGAACTGCTGATAAACATATTTAGTGCATTGCTGACCTGAAAATTCAGAATTTAGATGTATTCACTTTATATCACAGGATTTGTTATAATATTTTGTGTCATTTTTCCACAAAACTAGAAGAAACAAATGATTTTGTATTTGTAAAACATGTTTATTTCTTTTGAATATTCAAATCTAGTTCATAAATATTTGAGTTACATTCATATTTTTCTTTTTATCCAAAAGGAGTTTTCACAAATGACATATCTTTTGCTGATTTTCTCTTAAATATTTTTTTATATTCAATTAATCATACATTTAAGATACATAAGGTTTTTCATATAAGTGACCTTAGCATTATTTAAAATATTTACCTGGCTGAAATTATTCGTCTTTCTTTATGTGACACTTCGCATTTTGGCATGTTATGTAGATTCAATACTGCGATCAGCTTTCTTGTGACCGTAGCTGATGAGAATTCCTGTGTCATGTTGCCTTTACAAAAAGATTTCAGTTATTTCCAACTGAAGCCATTCAGAAAAAACAAATATCTATCTTGTCACAATTTATCTTATTTTTCATTGTGATGCAATTTATTTCCTCTCAAAAAATCTCTTGAGACATAATTTTTAGGTTAATTGCTCAAAAATAGTTTTTCTATAATAGAATAACTGAAAACATTCAACAGAGATCTGCCTGTTACATTAGACACCTAAGTACTTGAAATATCTACCTGGCTTAAGATTTTCTTCTTTTCTACTGTGTTGGTATGTATTTTGCATTTTGGTGGATTTTTCTGGACAACTCTCAAGTTGGATAACTCTATGAATGTCCTTGATAAACATGCCTCCTGACAATGTTGTATGTTGGCTGTCGTTGAAGATGTGGAGTTATATCTGTATGTGTCAGGGCCATGAAAATAAAGCCATGTCTCATTGGTCGTACTTAACTTGTCGTATTTTCAGCTTCTGTCCTCATACAATCCTTAGAGATCAGGACAATTTTTACAGTGATCTGAGCTGTGGAAAAACATTTCCAGTGCTTTGTTGACCTGAAAATACAAAGTTCTGATGTATTCATTGATTATCAGTTTTTTTATAATTTGTTTATATAGTTTGTGTCATTTTCCATCCAACTAGAAAATGAATGATCTTGAATTTTGTAATCATGTGAACTGTTTAAATACTTATCTTTAAAAAAAATAAAATTCAGAATATAAATATTTTTGTTACTTTCTTATTTATTTTTTATTCTCTAACATTAAATTTTTATCTTAAGAAACAAGCCTTGGCTGATTTTCTCAGATATAGTTTGTTTTTAACATTTTAGGTTCAATTAATTGTCATTCAATTAAGAGAAATACTGTTTTAATATTAGTCACCTAGGCATAATTTAAAATCACTACCTGACTAAAGTTATCCATTGTTTTTCATTTGTCACCTTGTATTTAGCATTTTAGTGGGACTGTTTTGGACACTATGCTGACACAACAAACATCTTTGAAGTGAAAAACCTGTGTCACCTGAAAACATCAATTTTTATTAAAATTTCCATTAATATTCAAAGAAATCTTAGACATTCATTTAAGAGTAATGTACAGATACCCTTAGCAACTTAAGCAACACTTAAAATATCTACCCCCGTTATTATTATCCTTATCTTTTTCCACAAAAAGTTCCATGATGACGAAAGCCAAAAATAGCACAAAAATATTTTTCTATGCAAGAATAAATGAAACAATTCATTTCACAAATATCTACATTTTACATTAGTTACTAAGTTTTCAATAACATAAAATACCGTAAAGTTAAAAAAAGAATGAGCAGTTACAATATACAATTAAATATAAAGTGCGGTTCAGCCCGGGATAAGTTTTGGTACTGTCAGCAAATGACTAATGAAACGAAAGTGTTGCTATCTGTCCGGAAAAAAGCCTTCGTTAGAAATGAAAAAAAAAAGAATATCTAGCTACTACAGGAATGGTAATTTTCTGCCATGTAATTTTTTGGTCAGTCTCAGTAAGTTACTGAACAGTTTGCAGCACATCACAGTTACTGAAATTTGGACTGCACAAAGATTTTGATTTGTTTTTTTCTTGTAAGATGCACTTTAAGATGCTCCCCCACTCGGCAGTATTATAATACGATTCCTAAAAATGTGTATTATAAGTGAGTATATAAAACAGCTACCTGGCTTAGTACAGCTTTTGTCAGCGTGTCGCTATGTATTTTGCATTTCTGGTAGATGTTTCTGGATCACTCTGATGAAAGATATGTCTATGAACATTCTTGATAAACATGACTCCTAACAATGTTGTATGTTGGCTGTCTTTGAAGATTTGGAGTTGTATCACTATGTTCCAGAGCCATGAAAACAAATCAGTGCCTCAATGGTTGTACTTGACTCCACGCCTTTATCTCAAGTCCTTACAAAACCTTTAAAGACAAGAACAGTCTTTTCAGTAGTTTGAGCTGCTGAGAGATATTGTTAGTGCATTGTTGACCTAGATCTAACTTAGTATAAATAATCACTGGATTTGTTTGTTAAATATTTAAGTCACTTTCATATTTGTTTTTTTCTCTAAAAGAAATGACACAATTTTTCGCTGATTTTCTCAAAATTAGTTTGTTTTTACATTCAATTGAATTACCAAAATCATTCATTTTAGAGAAAGGCAGTTTAAACACCAATACCCAGGCATAATCTAAAATATCTACCTGTCGAAAACTATCCATCTTTTTCATGCATCACTTTGTATTTGGCATATTTGGTGTAACTGTTTTGAACACTGCGATGAGAAAAGGATCATCTGTCTAGTATCTTAGCTGCTGATAAACCCTGTGTGCACTAAAAGTACTATTTCATTAGCTTTTTTTCTGTTATTTCCTTTGATATTCAAATAAGTTTAGACGTTCTTCTAACAGAAATTTACCGATTCCCTTAACAACTGAAACAATACTTGAACTATCTACCTGCTTATATATTTGTGATCGGAATGTGTCCATTATAAATATCCTTATTTTTGGTTATGTAGTTTTGCTTAACATCTGAAAAACTTTCCCTGATGACATAACTTAAAGTTTAATTGCACAATAATATATGTATACAAAAAATACTGGAAACATTCATTTAAAAGAGATCTGCAAAATAAGCTACATTCAGTTCTTGAAATATCTACCTGGGTAAAGTTTCTTCCCAAAGTGTTGCTATGAATTTTGTATTTTTGGAGGACTTTTCTCGAACACTCTGATGTAGGATAACGATGTGAACGTTCTTGATAAACATGACTGCTGACAATGTTGTATGTTGGCTGTCTTTGAAGATGTGGATTTGTATCACTGTGTCAGGGCCACGAAATCAAATCCATATCTCGTCGTTGCAACTTCCTGTGTTTAAGCTCGAGTCCTTTTACAACCCCTAGAGACAAGGACAGTCTTTCCAGTGGTCTGATCTACATGAAATACAAATTTTACATGATAGTATCCAGTATAAAAAAAATTTATTAAAATATCGTGTCGTTTTTCATCCTGCTGGAAAAAACAAATGATCTTGTAAATACTGTTAAATTACTTATTATTTAAATATCTAGAAAAGATGTATTTAAAATATTTTTATATATAGCTTTTTTGGAACAGGAAATTTATGCTTAGCAACATTCGATTACTCAAATCATTCATTTTGTGAGAAATTTTGTGCTAATGTAGGTGACCTAAGCACTTATTAAGATACCTACCTAGCTATAGGTTTCCTTTCTACTGTGTCGCTATGTATTTTGCATTTTTGGTGGCTTTTTCTGCAACACTGACGCTGGATAACTAAGTTAACCTTCTTGTAAAACGACAATGTTGTTTCTTTGCTGTCTAAGAAGATGTGTAGTAATATCACTCTTTGTCAGAGCCATGAAATTAAAGTCATGTCTCAGTGGTCATTCTTAACTCCTCAACTTTAAACTTTTGGTATACTGTAAACGCTTAGAACAAAGGACAGCATTCTTGTGATCCGAGGTGCTGAGATACATTTTAGTGCCCTGTTGACCTGAAAATGCACATTTTTATATGTATTAATTTTCATAGATTAGTTGAATTATTTTGTTATTTTGTACTGAGCTAAGAAAACTAATGACATTTTATTTTGTAAATCTTGTTTAAATGTTCAATACTTATCTTTCAAATATTTAAAATCTAGAATATAAATATTTATTTTATTACTGTTGCTTTTTCGCAGAGGATTATTCCCTGACAACAGAAGCTTTGACTGATATTCTCCTGATTTGTTTCTTTTTAATATTCAATCACTGAAATCACTTTTTTAAGACGAAGTTTTAATACAATTAAGCATTATATAGAATATTTACCAGGCTATAGATATCCTTTTTTCATGCATCACTTTGTAATTTGGCAATCTTTTTGAAACTGTTTTGAACACTGTGATTAGACAAGAATCATTTGTCTAGGTTTCTAAGCTGCTGAGAAACTCTGTGTCCTCTGTTACCCTGAAATAAAGAATTTTATGTTTTCTGTAATTTCTAAAAATGTTCAAATAACCTTTTAAAAGACATTCATTTAACAGAAACGTACTGTTTCCCTTACAAACTGAAGCAATGTTTAAAATGTCTACCTGGTTATGTTTTCCTTATTTTTCATTGTGCAGATATTTATTCGCCCCACTTAAGTTCTAAGAATATTTCTCCTATAATAAAATTACTGAAAATGTTTTCTAAACAGAGATCTACCAATTACATTTTCTAGTAAATTACTTATAATATCTACCTGGCTACAGTGTTTTCCTTTATCATGGTGTTGCTATGTATTTTGAATTTTGGATGGTTTTCTCTGTCACATTCTCATGTTGGATAGCTGTATGACTGTCCTTAATAAGCATGCTTCCTGACAATGTTGTACGTTTGCTGTCTTTGAAGGCATGGAGTTTATCACCATGTGTCAGGACCATGAAAACAAAGCCATGTCTCTCACTGGTCATACCGGTACTTAACTCGTCTTCCTTCAGATTGACTCCTTGTTGAGTTACTTGTTTTTTTATGGCATATCTTTAACAATTTACAATCTGAGCAAAATTTAAAATATACACAAGCTTCAGATAATAACAGTGCTTATTGATTGTGTTTCTCTTTTTTTCTAACAGCCATTTTGGTGGCACCAATCAAGTAATCAGTGCAAGCAGAGGTTGACATTCTTTTCCATTTGGCTTCAACAAACTTGTATAAACCTGAGGAGTGACGTTCTAACCAAAGCAATATGTAAGGACAAGCACTTATGAAAAACGCTAGGGCAAAGATAGATCACAAAAAGCCAACTTCAAGTACCATGTCTTGTAGTAGCTAAACAATATCTACAAGGGCAAACCTTAACTGCAGAGTTAGGACACTTGCTTAACAACCCTGTTTGTGCCTCCACTTCTTTTGACATGCCAAGACCAGCCTACTTAACCCCTACCCCGCCAGCTCTGGGTAGAAGGTAGACTACCCTTACCAAAAACCATCTTACGGATATGTTAGCACTGTAATCCTCGATGGCATTGATTGCTGTCTCAATCAATGGATAGCAGCATTTTGACTGGACACTGCTACTGACCTAACTTGGCCGGACAGTCTGTTGCCACAATAAAACCTACCAAACAGACCAACTCTGGCAGAGTGATACTGTTTGCTAACCGATCCTGTTCGCACCTACTCCACTTCTGTTGACATACCCAGAGAGACTCTTATCTACTAACCCGCCAGCCCAGGGTATCAGACAAGCCCCTCTTCACGATGCATCTTATGGACATATAGGCACTGGATTCCTCGATGCATCGATTGCAGCCTCAATCAATGGATAATGGTAAACAGGATTTTAACCTGAACTGTGTAGAGTTATGATCCTTTTATGTACCTGTAGAGTTATGACCCTTTCTTGTACCTGTAGAGTTATGACCCTTTCTTGTAGCTGTTGTTGAGTTATGACAATAAATTAGAACGCCCACCAGAGATGGCCAATCACTTCTCTGTCACTACAAGTAATGACGGTTTACACTCCTTTGCTTCTACCAAATTTCTAAGCAGGTTTTCCCTCTAACTTACACATCATAACTCTCAAGGCACCTCACAATGTTCACCAAGACAGTCTAAAATATTATAGTGTTTGTAAAACTGTCTTCCATAACTTTGATAGTGAATTTGAACCAATAACAACAGCAGTAGACATACAATATTCACCATTAATAAGAAAGCCTCATTGGCTTTTTCCAAGTGGAAAATTTAGGCTTTTAATCTTGTAGTCTTCATCAACACTTAACACATAAATTAACAGCATTCAGTATAAAACTTTTGTAGTGTTTATATCACATACATGTATGCAAACATGTTACACAAGACTGAGTTAATTAGAAAATAATCCAATTTAAATATATATCTTCAGTTTAATAAATCTTTAGAGCTCAGTAAAGGAGAAAGAGATTTTATACAACACATTATACACATATCAGGCAAAAATGGTAAATACACTAATTTTCTGAAAAAAACATCGTAACATGTGTAGAAACTTAGCTAATACTAAAACCTTAAATGTTCATTAAAGGACACAGTTTGTGTAAGAGGTAAATTGTACAACATACAATTGTTTACATATTACTCAGATGGGGTTGACGATGATAAATACAGTACATTAGCTAAAAGGTGACTTCAAATCTGTCTCTTATGTTTCACAACAGAATAAGTGATAAAGTAAATAACTAACAAAACTGATCACTAATAACAAAATACTAACACTATCAGTTCCCTACTTAACAACAAGAGTTCAGCAACTTTTTAACTTAACACTGTATCTGATTTTATCCCTTGGCAATTCTGAACTTTGAGATATTTAGATACAGTCATGATCTACATAACTATGGAACAGTAGTGAATAATCATTGTATTTGACAGTAAAGATATAATAACAACATTCTAATTAAGACATAAAATGACCATTACATGTCAATAAAATACAAAAACATCTTTTCAGTTCTACCAATACTGTCGGCTACAGACTGGAATTCCTGTATCTTACAAAGTATGTGCTTAATTTGCTTGATTACAGCATATTATATTTATATACGGTATATATATTTCTTAAATATCAAAACCATGTATAAAAGACTAATTCTAGTATTCAACTATTAACGTTTCCAATACTAAGCACAAACATCAACAAAATCTGTTTTATAAGGTCAACAATTCTATTCTTAATGTAACTAGACTGTTACAAAATACATCTACACACTTCATCAGTCAAATCTGCAAATGCAATATATGATTTCCTGGATCTTTTACTAGGTCAGATTGCCTGCATCCTACAGAAAAAAATAAAAGGCAGAAAAGTTTCCTTATTATATTAAAAGCTCCTGACCTGAACATTTTCACCTGGCAAACCCTTAGTGCATGTGTAGTGCAGTTCAGGGGGTGCTGTGGGGGATGAAAGACTTTACCATTTGAAAATGACAAGTCTGGAACTTTTACTTAATAAAAAGAAAAAAAGAGTCCAAAATGCAGAAAAATCATTCCAAGCTAAGACCCAGTACTTACACAACTGAGTGACAGACTCTCCCTCAAAAGTAGCATATCTGTATTCGCACATATTACGATGTATTTAGGCAACATTTCAACAGTATTTTTTTAACATAGCATATACTTCGTAATTGTAAAAAGTATAGAAAAACAGTTACTATACATATATCTTACATTGTTCATTCTTATTTTTTGTTTCATTTTTTCCCTTTTCTTTCCTTTTTTGCACTTTTTTTCTTTTTAGTGTTTTTTTCTTTACTTTTTTATGATTTATTTTCTTCTTCTCTTTTATCTTTTTTCCCATTTTTCTCTTTCCATTTTTCTTTCTGTTAACTGCTTGGTTTTCTTGTTTCTTGTGTAGTATGATGGAGGTATTGTTGATGATGATGATGAATCATTCTGAATGTCTACCAGTGAATGCCATGCCTCCTCCTCTACTATAGTGAGTGTTTTGTTACTACATCTGTACACCTTGACATTCATTACAATAATTTACACCATACCACACACAACAATTAACCTTGATTAAGGTATTTTTACTTTTGATTATATTTCAGTCAATGAAAACTTAGGTTAATGACATATTATAGATTAATTTTCCTTCATCATCTCATTTCTTTCTAGTTTTATAAATAATGAAAACATTAATCATTTAAAAAAAAATTCACATATAAGCAACTGCAGCAAGAGAAAAAGTTTACCTGGCCTTATGAATCCTACTTTTTTTCCTGTGAAGATAATTCCTAATTTCAGTTGAGATGTTCTGAACAGTGTGGTGATGAATAATTCCATGAACGTTCGTCCATCTTACACTCAAACATGGATTTTCTTTACAGCTGAAGAGCTGAGTCAGTTGAGTTGCCCCTAGAGCAAAGCTAGGTCTCTTAGGTTATAATTAACTCCTTGTCTTTTAGTTTGAGTCTTCGCATAACCCTGTCAGCCCTGTTGTGCTAAAACATAATTGTAAGAAATTAATTAAAATAGATGCATATTTTTTAATTAAATTTGCTTACATACTTGTTCTTACAAACATGGAAGTCCGTAACAGAAAGATACCATGCATCTTAGTCCATCACTCTATCCGCTGAGCCAAAGAAATGATTCCCTGACACAGTTGTCAGAGGTTGTATTTATACAATTATAGGAAGGTATGCACTAGACTGTAACAGATCCCCGCTTGAGAAAGTCATCATCTATGATGACGAATGGTGATGTGTATTTCTAAGATCAAAAGATCAGACAGAAATTTTGAAAGATTCTTTTTATTTAAATTTTTATAACTTAGTGCAGGAAAGGTCATCCTGGACGAGCTCCCATCTTACGAACATGAAAGTCCGTAACAGAAAGATGCAATGCATTTCAGAATACACAACCCAGAGCGGGATTCGAACTCCGATCTTAGCGCATCGAAGACCAACACTCTAAGCACTGAGCCAAAGAATCAATTCCTGACACAGTTGTGAGAGGTGGTATTTATACAATTTTAGGAAGGTAAGAACTAGATAGTAAAATTGTGCTTAAAGTAGTAAGATGAATTCATTTAGTAACCTTGTTTTGCTGACATTTTTTAACATCTAGAGACCTAGGAAATGACAAAATAAATTGAGAAATCCTAGTCTTAGGGTTAAAGAGGTTTCCCTTATTAACCTTACTATAATAATCCGTATTTTTCGTTGTGTCTTCGTATATTCAATCCAAATAAATTTTCCCCGATGATATATGTTTTGGCCTAACATATCAAGACTATTTTTTCTATACTAAATTTACTTTAAATATTCATTTAACAGAGATCTACTTGTTACAGTAGCTAAACAAATAATATAAATATCTACCTGGTTTTAGTTTTCTTCCACGGTGTGGCTATTTTTTGCATCTTTTGGTCGACTGTTCTGGAACACCTCAATGTAGGATACCTCTATGAATGTCGTTGATAAACATGCCTCCTGACAATGTTGTTTCTTTGTTGTCTTTGAAGATGTGGAGTTGTATCACTAGGTATCCGAACCGTGAAAACAAAGCAATGTCTCATTGGTAATACTTAACTCATAGCCTTTTAGCTTAAGCTCTCGCACAACCCTTAGAGACAAAGATAGTCTTTCCAGTGATCTGTGCTGCTGATAACCTTTTTTGGTGCCTTGTTGACCTGAACAAATAAATGCTAGATGTATGCAATATTACAGAATTTGTTATATATTGTGCCATTTTTATCTACTAAAACAAATGATGCATTAAGTACATCCTGCTTAAAAATTCAAATACATATCTTTCAAATATTAAAATTTCAAAATATATATATTTGAGTTATTTCATTATCATTCTTTTTTCAAACCTGAAATTTTAACCTAATGACGCAAGCTTTGGATGATTTTTTTCAAAAATAATTAGTTTTCATATTCAATAGCTGGAGTCAGTCATAAATCAAGAGAAACATAGTTTTAATGTCAGTGAACAGAGTATTATTTTTAAAAAAATCTACCTGCCTATAGTTATCCCACTGTTTTCCTAGTATCACTATGTTTTTGGCATTTTTGGTGGTAATGTTTTACACACGGTGACGAGAAAATCTTTCCAGCAATATTAGCTGATGAGAAACCATGTGCCCTACTGACCTGAAAAAAATATTTTTCTTGTATTTTCCTTAGAAATTTAAGTATTACTCAAAATATCTACCTTGCTGTAATCATCTTTATTGTTCATTGTGTAGCTATGTATTACATCCACAATATTTCCATAATGACATAAGTTTAAGCAGAATTGCTCAAGTGTATTTTTCCTATTACGAAAACACATAAAACATTCATTTTGCAAAGATTTACCTGCTACATTAGCTACTAAACTACTAGAAATATCTACCTGGCTCTAAGTTTTCTTTTTTCCACTGTGTCCTATGTACTTTGCATTTTGGTGGACTTTTCTTGAAATGTAGGATAACGCTTTGAACGTCCTTGATAACATGACTTCTGACAATGTTGGATAATAGCTGTCTTTGAAGATGTGGAGTTGCATCACTATGTGTCAGGGCCACGAAAACAAAGCCATGCCTCTTTTGTCATACTTAACCCATAGCCTTTAATTCATCCTACAACCCTAAGAGACAAGGGCAGCCTTTCCAAAGATCTGAGCTGCTGATATTTTTTTTGTAGTGCCTTGTTGACCTGAAAAAAAAACAATTTCTAGACGTACTCATTGATTATCAAAGAGACTAATTTTCAGGACTCTTATTTATTCAGTTACAAAATATTTATTTATAAGAAACATAGCTTGATATAAATGACTTAAGCATTTAAATATTTAACTCGTTACCTACTGTTTTCTAGCTTCACTTTGTTTTCGGCCTTTTTAGGTCGATTAATTTGAGAAAATGAAAAATGAGAAAAAAATCTTTTTCAGCAATATTAGCTACTGAGAAAACGTATGTGCCCTGAAAACAATTTTTGTCACTTTTGTCCTTCATTATCTTTAAAATTCAAATAATCTTTAGAGTTAGACATTTATTTTAACAGAAATGTACAGTTTCATTAGCTACCTAAAGAATACTTAAAATATTTTCCTCATAATTAACTTATTTTTCATTGTGTAGCCATATATAACATCTATATAATTTCCATAAGGACGTGATTTAGCTTATTTGTTTCAGGAATATTTCTCCCATTATAAAATGACTTAAAACATTCATTTTACAACCTGTTATAATTATCAAACCACATGAAATATTTACCTGGCTACATTTTTCCCTTTTTCCTCGGTGCTGCTATTTGTTTTGCATTTTGACGAACTTTCTTTAACACGATGATTTAGGATTATTCTATGAATATCTTTGATAAACATGCCTCCTGACAATGTTGTTTCTTTGCTGTCTTTGAAGATCTGGGGTTGTATATTTTGCATGCGTCAATTCGTATTAAACATTTTTGGTGAAACTGTTTCAAACACTGTGATGAGACAATGATCACCTTTCTGGTGATCTTAGCTGCCTATTAGCTGTGCGCCTTGTTGCCCTGAAACCAAAATTTTATTACTTTTTTGTAATTAACTTAGTCAGTGATTTAAGATGAAAGTAATGTTTTCCTTACAAACTGAAGCAATACTTAAAATAAATCATTTACCTGGTAATAATTAAACCTTATTAGTACTTATTTATCATTCCATAGCTATGTAGTACAAACTTGCTCTGATATTTAAGTTTTAGCTCAATTAGACAAAAAATATTTTATACATCAAAGTTACTGAAAAACATCATTTAACATAGATTTACCAGCTATATTTGCTATTATAGTACTTAAGATATCTACCTGCTACAGTTTTTCTCTATTTTTCATGGTGTCTCTGTGTATTTTGCATCTGTGGTGGATTTTTCATGAACATATTGCTCAAGGATAACTCTACGAATGCCTTGGTAAACATGTCTCCTGACAATATTGTTTCTTTGTTGTCTTTGAAGATGTGGAGTTGTATAACTATGTGTCAGAACCATGAAAACAAAGCCATGTCTCACTGGTTGTACTTAATTCTTGCCTTTTAGCTTCAGTGCTCATACAACCTTTAGAGACAACGACAGTATTCCAGTGATGGAACTGCTGATAAACATTTTAGTGCACTACTGACCTGCAAATACAAAATTTAGATGTATTCACTTTACATCACAGGATTTGTTATAATATTTTGTGTCATTTTTTTCCACAAAACTAGAAGAAACAAATGTTCTTGTATTCGTAAAACATGTTTACTTCTTTTAAATATTCAAATCTGATTATAAATATTTAAGTTACTTTAATATGTTTCTTTTTTCCAACAGGTGTTTTCACCTAATGACACATCTTTTGCTGATTTTCTCTTAAATATTTTTTATATTCAATTACAAAAATCATTCATTTAAGATACATTTAGTTTTTCATATAAGTGACCTTAGCATTATTTAAAATATTTACCTGGCTAAAATTATTTGTCTTTTATGTGTCACTTCGCATTTGGCATATATGTAGAATCAATACAGCGATAAGCTTTCTTGTGACCTAAGCTGATGAGAATTCCTATGTGCCCTGGTGTAGATTTCTGTTATTTCCAACTGAAGTCATACAGATAAAACAAATACCTATCTTGTCACAATTTATCTTATTTTTCATTGTGTAATTATTTATTTTCTATGAAAATAATTTCTCTGGAGATATAAGTTTTAGGTTAATTGCTCAAAAATATATCTTCTATAACAGAATAACTGAAAACATTCAACAGAGATCTACCTGTTAAATTAGATACTTAAGTACTTGAAATATCTACCTGGCTTAAGTTGTTCTTCTTACTGTGTTGGTATGTATTTTGCATTTCTGGTGGATCTTTCTGGACAACTCTCAAGTTGGATAACTCTATGAATGCCCTTGATAAACATGCCTCCTGGCAATGTTGTATGTTGTCTGTCGTTGAAGATGTGGAGTTGTATCATTATATGCCAGGGCCATGAAAACAAAGCCATGTCTCATTGGTCGCATTTTTAGCTTCTGTCCTCATACAATCCTTAGAGATCAGGGCAGTCTTTATAGTGATCTGAGCTGTGGAAGAACATTTCAAGTACCTTGTTGACCTGAAAATACAAATTTCTGATGTATTCATTGATTATCACAGAATTTGTGTATATAATTTGTGTCATTTCCACCCAACTAGAAAAATGAATGATCTTGAATTTTGTAATCATGTGAACTGTTTAAATACTTATCTTTAAAAAAAATAAATTCAGAATATAAATATTCTAGTTATTTTCTTGTTTAGTGTTTATTCTCTAACAGGAAATTTTTATCTTAAGAAACAAGCCTTGGCTGATTTTATCACTTTGTTTTTAACTTTTTATTTTCAATTTCAATAGTCATTCAATTAAGAGAAATATTGTTTTAATATTAGTGACCTAGTCATAATTTAAAATATCTACCTGGCTAAAGTTATCCATTGTTTTTCTTTGTCACCTTGTTTTTAGCATTTTAGTGGAACTGTTTCGGACATTGTGCTGAGAAACAAACATCTTTGAAGTGAGAGACCTGTGTCACCTGAAAACATCAATTATTATTAAGATTTCCATTAATATTCAAAGAAATCTTAGACATTCATTTAAGAGTATGTACAGTTTCCCTTAGCAACTTAAGCAATACTTAAATATCTACCATGTTATTATTATCCTTATCTTTCATTGTGTAGCTAGTATAACATCCACAAAAAGTTCCAGGATGACGAAAGCCAAAAATTGCACAAATATATTTTCTATGCAAGAATAAATGAAACAATTCATTTCACAAATATCTGCATTTACATTAGCTACTGAAGTTTTCAATAACATAAAATACCGTAAAGTTAAAACAAAAGAATAAGCAGTATACAATATACAGTTAAATATAAAGTGCGATACAGCCCGAGATACGTTTTGGTACAGTCAGCAAATGGCTAATGAAACGATAGTACTGCATCTATCCGGGAAAAAAAACCTTCGTTAGAAATGAAAAAAAAGAACATCTAGCTGCATTTTTTGTACCAATTAAAAGCCTTTGTAGTCCTTCATTAATTACTACAGGAATGGTAATTTTCTGCCATGTAATTTTTGGTCAGCCTCAGTAAGTTGCTGAACAGATTGCAACACATAACAGTAAATGAAATTTTGATTGTACAAACAAGATTTTATTTTCTTTCATGTCAGATGCACTTTAAGATGCTCACCCTCGGCAATCTTTTAATGATTCCTAAAAATGTGTCTTATAAGTGATTATATAAAATATCTACCTCTACAGCTACAGTTTTTCTTTTTTTCCAATGTGTCGCTATGTATTTGCATTTCTGTTTGATTTTTCTGGATCACTCCGATTAAAGATATTTCTATGAACATTCTTGATAAACATGACTCCTAAAAATATATGTTGGCTGTCTTTGAAGATTTGGAGTTGTGTCACCATGTATCAGAGCCATGAAAACAAATCAATGCCTCATTGGTTGTACTTGACTGCTCGCCTTTTATCCTGAGTCCTTACAAAACCCTTAAAGACAAGGACAGACTTTCCAGTAATTGAGCTGCTGATAGACATTTTTAGTCCCTTGTTGACCTGAAAATACAAATTTTATATCTATGTATAAATATTCACTGAATTTGTTTGTTAAATATTTAAGTCATTTTCATATTTGTCTTTCGCTGATTTTCTCAAGATTTTTTTATTTTTTATATTCAATAACCAAAATCATTCATTTTAGAAAATGCAGTTTAAACACCAGTGATCTAGGCATAATCTTAAATATCTACCTGTCGAAAACTATCCGTCTTTTTCATGCATCACTTTGTATTTGGCAACTGATTTGAACACTGTGATGAGACAAGGATCACCTTCCTAGTTATCATAGCTGCTGATAAACCCTGTATGTACTGAAAGCACAATTTTTTTTTCTGTAATTTCCTTTGATATTCAAATAATTTTAGACATTCTTCTAACACAAATGTACTGTTTCCCTTAGCAACTGAAACAATACTAAAAATATCTACCTGGTTATATATTTGTGATCGGAATGTGTCCGTTATTTACAGTCTTATTTTTTGGTCATGTAGTTTTGCTTTACATCTGAAAAACTTTCCTCGATGACATAACTTTAAGCTTAATTGCACAGAAATATTTGTATACAAAAAATACTGAAAACATGCATTTTAAAGATACTACATTACATTAGCTACATTAAGTTCTTGAAATATCTACCTGTGTGAAGTTTCTTCCAATTGTGTTGCTATGTATTTTACATTTTTTGAGGACTTTTCTGGAACACTCTGATCTAGGATAACTGTGAATGTGCTTGATAAACATGACTCGTGTTGTATGTTGGCTGTCTTTGAAGATGTGGAGTTGTATCATTGTGTCAGGGTCACGAAAACAAATCCATGCCTCGTCATTGCAACTTATTGTGTTCAAGCACGAGTCCTTTTACAACTCCTAGAGACAATGACAGTCTTTCCAGTGGTCTGAGCTGGTTAAAGTACAAATTTTACATGACTGTATCCAGTAATAAATATAAAATTTATTAAAATCTTTTGTGTCGTTTTTCACCTTGCTGGTAAACAAAAAAAACAAAAATATGACTTTGTAAATACTGTCAAATTCCTTTTATTAAAATATCTAGAAAAGGTGTATTTTAAATATTTGTATATAGCTTTTTTGGACAGGAAATTTCTGCTTGACGACACAAGCTTTGGACCATTTTCTCAAAAAAATTGCTTCTACATTTAATTACCCAAATCATTCATTTTCGAGAAATGTAGTGTTAATATAGGTGACCTAAGCACTAATTAAGATATCTACCTAGGTAGAGTTATTCTTTCCACTGTGTGCTATTTATTTTGCATTTTTTGGTGCACTTCTCTGGAACACCCTGACGCTTGGTATCTCTATGAACCTTCTTGTAAAACGATTCCTGACACTGCTGTTTCTATGCTGTCTTTGAAAATGTGTAGTAATATCACTTTGTGCCAGAGCCATGAAATCAAAGTCATGTCTCATTGTTCATCCTAAACTTTACAACTTGAAGCTTCGGTTCTCTGCAAACCAGTAGAACAAAGGACAGCATTCTTGTGATCCGAGCTGCTGAGAATTATATAAGCGCCCTGTTGACCTGAAAAAGAAAATTCATTAATTTACATCGTCAAGTTGAATTATTTTGTTATTTTGTACCAAGCTAAGAAAACTAATGATCTTTTATTTTGTAAATCTTGTTTAAATGTTCGCTACTTATCTTTCAAATATTTAAAATCTAGAATATAGATATTTGTTACTTTTCTAATTACTGTTTTTTCGAACAGAGGATTTCTCCCTGACAACTGATTTGTTTGTTTCTTATACAATCACTCAAATTACTTTTTTAAGAAATATGTAGTTTCAATACAATTAAGCATTACAAAAATATTTACCAGGCTAGAGTTATCCTTTTTTCATGAATTACTTTGTAATTTGGCAATCTTTTGAAACTGTTTTGAACACGGTGATTAGACAAGAATCATTTGTCTAAGTTCTAAGCTGCTGAGAAACTCTGTGTTCTCTGTTACCCTGAAAAAAGAATTTTATGTTTTCTGTAATTTCTTAAAATATTCAAATAACCTTTTAAATTACATTCATTTAACAGAAACGTACTGTTTCCCTTACAAACTGAAGCAATGTTTAAAATGTCTACCTGGTTATGTTTTCCTTATTTTTCATTGTGCAAATATTTATTCGCCCCACTTAAGTTCTAAGAATATTTTCCCTACAATAAAAGTACTGATTCAAATGTTTTCTAAACAGAGATCTACCAATTACATTTTCTAGTAAATTACTTATAATATCTACCTGGCTACAGTGTTTTCCTTTATCATGGTGTTGCTATGTATTTTGAATTTTGGATGGTTTTCTCTGTCACATTCTCATGTCTGATAGCTGTATGACTGTCCTTAATAAGCATGCTTCCTGACAATGTTGTACGTTTGCTGTCTTTGAAGACATGGAGTTTATCACCATGTGTCAGGACCATGAAAACAAAGCCATGTCTCTCACTGGTCATACCAATACTTAACTCGTCTTTTAGCTTGAGTCCTTGTTGAGTTACTTGTTTTCTTATGGCATATCTTTAACAATTATGATCTACAATCTCAGCGAAATTAAAAATATACACAAGCTTCAGATAATAACAGTGCTTATTGATTGTGTTTCTCTTTTTTTCTAACAGCCATTTGGGTGGCACTAATCAAGTAATCAGTGCAAGCAGAGGTTGACCTACTTTTCCATTTGGCTTCAACAAACTTGTATAAACCTGAGGAGTGACGTTCTAACCAAAGCAATATGTAAGGACAAGCACTTATGAAAAACGCTAGGACAAAGATAGATCACAAAAAGCTATCTTCAAGTACGATGTCTTGTAGTAGCTAAACAACATCTACAAGGGCAAACCTTAACTGCAGAGTTAGGACACTTGCTTACCAAGCCTGTCTGTGCCTCCACTTCTTTTGACATGCCAAGACCAGCCTACTTAACCCCTACCCCGCCAGCTCTGGGTAGAAGGTAGACTACCCTTACCAAAAACCATCTTACGGATATGTTAGCACTGGAATCCTCGATGGCATTGATTGCTGTCTCAATCAATGGATAGCAGCATTTTGACTGGACACTGCTACTGACCTAACTTGACCGGACTGTCTGTTGCCACAATAAAACCTACCAAACAGGCCAACTCTTGCAGAGTGATACTGTTTGTTTACCGATCCTGTTCGCACCTACTCCACTTCTGTTGACATACCCAGAGAGACTCTTATCTACTAACCCGCCAGCCCAGGGTATCAGACAAGCCCCTCTTCACGATGCATCTTATGGACATATAGGCACTGGATTCCTCGATGCATCGATTGCAGTCTCAATCAATGGATAATGGTAAACAGGATTTTAACCTGAACTGTGTAGAGTTATGATCTTTTATGTACCTGTAGAGTTATGACCCTTTTATGTAGCTGTTGTTGAGTTATGACAATAAATTAGAACGCCCACCAGAGATGGCCAATCACTTCTCTGTCACTACAAGTAATGACGATTTACACTCCTTTGCTTCAACCAAATTTCTAAGCAGGTTTTCCCTCTAACTTACACATCATAACTCTCAAGGCACCTTACAATGTCCACCAAGACAGTCTAACATATTATAGTGTTTGCAAAACTGTCTTCCATAATTTGATAGTGAATTTGAACCAATAACAACAGCAGTAAACATACAATATTCAACATTAATAAGAAAGCCTCATTGGCTTTTTCCAAGTTGAAAATTTAGACTTTTAATCTTGTAGTCTTCATCAACACTTAACACATAAATTAATAGCATTCAGTATAAAACTTTTGTAGTGTTTATATCACATACATGTATGCAAACATGTTACACAAGACTGTGTTAATTAGAAAATAATCCAAATTAAATATGTATCTTCAGTTTAATAAATCTTTAGAACTCAGTAAAGGAGAAAGAGATTTTATACAACACATTTTACACATATCAGGCAAAAATGGTAAATACACTAATTTTCTGAAAAAAAAACATCGTAACATGTGTAGAAACTTAGCTAATACTAAAACCTGAAATGTTCATTAAAGGACACAGTTTGTGTAAGAGGTAAATTGTACAACATACAATTGTATACATATTACTCAGATGGGGTTGACGATGATAAATACAGTACATTAGCTAAAAGATGACTTCAAATCTGTCTCTTATGTTTCACAACAGAATAAGTGGTGAAGTAAATAACTAACAAAACTTATCACTAATAACAAAATCCTAACACTAATCAGTTCTCTACTTAGCAACAAGAGTTCAGTAACCTTTTAACTTTACACTGTATCTGATTTTATCCATTGGCAATTCTGAACTTTGAGTTATTTAGATACAGTCATGATCTACATAACTATGGAACAGTAGTGAATAATCATTGTATATGACAGTAAAGATATAATAACAACATTCAAATTAAGACATAAAATGACCATTACTTGTCAATAAAATACAAAAACATCTTTTCAATTCTACCAATACCGTCGGTTACAGACTTGAATTCCTGTATCTTACAAAGTATGTGCTTAATTTGCTTGATTACAGCATAATATATTTAGAAAAAAGAAAACAAAGAAAAGTTTCCTTATTATATAAAAAGCTCCTGACCTGAACATTTTCACCTGGCAAACCCTTTGTGCAAGTGTAGTGCAGTGCAGGGGGGTGCAGTGGAGGATGAAGACTTTACCATTAGAAAGTGACAAATCTGGCACTTTTATTTAATAAGAAGAAAAAAAAGAGCCCAAAATAAAGCAGAAAAATAATTCCAAAGCCAAGACCCAGTACTTACACAACTGACTGACAGACTCTCCCTCAAAAGTAGCATATCTGTATTCTTACATATTACACATGTATTTAGGGAACATTTCAACAGTATTTTTCTGAACATAGCGTACACTTCAGAACTGTAAAAAGCATAGGAAAAAGGTTACTATACATATATGTTACAAAGTCCATCCTTATTTATAATTTTTTTGTTTCCTTTTTTCCCATTTCTTTCCTCTTCCCTGTTTTCTTTTTTTATTTTCTTTTTCTTTTTTTAATTTCCTTTCTATTCTTTTTATGACTTTCTTCTTCTCTTTTTCCTTTGTTTCTCTTTCCTTTTTTGTTAACTGCTTAGTTTTCTTGTTTTCTTATGTAGTATGATGGAGGTATTGTTGATGATAATGAATCATTCTGAATGTCTAACAGGGAATGCCATGCCTCGTTCTCTTCTGTAGTGAGTGTTTTATGACTACATCTGTACATCTGTGCAAGAATTGACATTCATTACAATAATTTACACCATGACAAGCTGCAGTTGCACAACAAAATCGTAAAAAATGCATATTTTTTGGATGCATTACAATATCATTATTTAAGACTTTTATTTAGTTTTATAGCCCTTGCTTTTTCGCATCAAGGAAAACTTCTGCTTATGACATAATATTTTCTTCATATTCTCTTATGTCTGGTTATTAACAGTTTAAAGAAACATCTGTCAATTACTAAACATTTTGAATATAGGCAATAAATGTCACTGTTATCTTTCTTTCATTCATCATTTTTTCATAAAGTTTAGCTTGAAATGACGGTAAGACATTTTCCCTTATAAATAATGTCTTTACATGTAACTGAAAATAATACTTTTAACAGTAAAGAAACTCTTAATATTAGTGACTGAAACTATAAAATCTACCTTGTTAAAGGTATCCTTACTTTTGATTATACTTCAATTAAGGAAAACTTAGGCTAATGACATATTATAAGAATAATTTCCTTCATTATCTCATTTCTTTCTAGTTTTATAAATACTGAAAACATTAATCATTTAAAAGAATTGTTCACAGATAAGCAACTGTAGATGGAGAAAATTGTTACCTGGCCTTATGCATCCTTTTTTCCTGTGAAGATAAGTAACTCCTAATTTTAGCTGAGTTGATTCGAACAGTGTAGTGATGCATAGTTCCAAGAAGTTTGTCCATCTAAGCCTCAATAATGGACTTTCTTTGCAGCTGAGAGCTGAGTCATATGAGTTTCCATTTGTCTCAGTGCCATTAGAGCAAAGCTATGTCTTTTTGGTTATAATCAACTCCTTGCCTTGAAGTTTCTAGAGTCTTCGCATAACCCTGTCAGCCCTGTTGTCCTGAAAATATAATTGTAAAGAAATTAATTTAATAAATGCACATTATTTTATCAAATTTGCTAAAGTACTTGTTTTACAAACATGAAAGTCTGTAACAGAAAGATGCAATGCATCGTAGGCCAACACTCTAACCACTGAGCCAAAGAATCGATTCCCTGACACAGTTGTCAGAGGCTGTATTTATACAGTTATAGGAAGGTATGTACTAGATGTAACACATCCCAACTTGAAAGAGTCATCATTTATGATGACGAATGGTGTTGTGCAATTTTTAGAACAGAAGATCGGACAGAAATCTTAAAAGATTCTTTTTATTATATCTTTATAACTTAGTGCACTAAAGTCATCCTGGACGAGCCCCCATCTTACGAGCATAAAGTCCATAACAGAAAGATGCAATGCATTTCAGAATACACAACCCAGAGCCGGTTTCGAACTCCGATCCTAGCGCATCGAAGACCTACACTATAACCACTGAGCCAAAAACTCAATTCCCTGACACAGTTGTCAGAGGTAGTATTTATACAATTTCAGGAAGGTATGAACTAGATCGTAACATTGTGTTTAAAGCAGTGAGATGAATTCATTTTGTAACCATGTTTTGTTGACATTTTGTAACATCTAGACACCTTAGAAATGACAAAATAATATAAACTGACAAATCCTATTCTAAGGGTTAAGGAGGTTTCCCTTAGCCATAGAAGCAATAATTAAATAGTAACCTTACTATAATAATCCTTATTTTTCGTTGTGTCTCCGTATATTCAATCCAAATAAATTTTACCCGATGATATCTGTTTTGGCCTTACTGCTCAAGACGAATTTTTCTATATCAAATTTACTTTAAATATTCATTTAAAATAAATTTACTTGTTACAGTTGCTATAAAAATAATCAAAATATCTACCTGGCTACAGTTTTGTTCCATGGTGTAGCTATATTTTTGCACTTTTTGGCCGACTGTTCTTGAACACTTTCATGTAGGATACCTCTGAATGTCCTTGATAAAAATTCCTCCTGACAATGTTGTTTCTTTGTTGTCTTTGAAGATGTAGAGTTGTATCACTATGTGTCCGAACCGTGAAAACAAAGCCATGTCTCATTGGTAATACTTAACTCAAGCCTTTAAGCTTAAGCCCTCGCAAACCCTTTGAGACAAAGACGGACTTTCAAGTGATCTGTGCTGCTGATAACCTTTTTTGGTGCCTTGTTGACCTGAACAAATAAATGCTAGATGTATGCAATATTATAGAATTTGTTATATTTTGTACCATCTTTTATCTACTAAAAAAATAATTGATGCATTTAGTACATCATGCTTAAATATCTAAATACTTGTATTTCAAATATTAAAACTTCAAAATATAAATATTAAAGTTATTTTATTATCTCTCTTTTTTCAAACTGGAATTTCTACCTAACGACACAAGCTCTTGATGGTTTATCAAAATAATAGTTTTTATTCATAGCTGAAGTCAATCATTAATCAAGAGAAACATAGTTTTAAATCATGACCAGAGCATGCTTTAAAACAAAATCTACCTGGTTATAGTTATCCACTGTTTTTCTAGCTTTACTTTGTTTTTGGAAATTTTGGTGAAATGTTTTGAACATTGTGATGAGAAATTTTTCATCAATATTAGCTGCTGAGAAACCATGTGCCCTGTTGACCTGAAAAAATATTTCATTTTCCTGTAATTTCCATTAATATTCAAATAATCTTAGACATTTAATTAACAGAAATGCACTGTTGTCCTTAGAAACTCATTAATTAAGTAATACCTAAAACATCTATTATTTACAGAAATTCTTTTTTTACAAACTTTAGCAATACTTAAAATATAACTCATTATAATCATCCTTATTTTTATTGTGTAGCTATGTATTACATCCACAATTATTTCCATGATGACATATGTTTAAGCAGAATGCTCAAGTGTATTTCTCCTTTTATGAAAACACATAAAACATTCATTTTGCAAAGATCTACCTGCTTCATTAGCTACTAAACTACTTGTAATATCTACCTGGCTACAGGTTTTCCTTTTTTCCACTGTACCTTTTGTATTTTGCATTTTGGTGGACTTGTCTTGAACAATCTTATGTATGATAACGCTTTGAACGTCCTTGATAAACATGACTCCTTACAATGTTGGATTTTAGCTGTGTTTGAAAATGTGGAGTTGTATGTGTCAGGGCCACGAAAACAAAGCCATGCCTCTTTTGTCATAGTTAACTCATAGCCTTTAAGCTCAAGTCCTCCTACAACCCTTAGAGACACGGGCAGCCTTTCCAGAGATCTGAGCTACTATTAACTTTTGTTGTAGTGCCTTTTGACCTGAAAAAAATAATTTCTAGATGTATTTATTAATTATCATAGAGAATAATTTTCAGGAATCATTACTTATTATACTCAAATACAAAAAATTATGAAAATATCAATTTATTAGAAACATAGCTAGATATAAAAAGCTTAAGCATTATTTAAATATTTAACTGGCTATAGTTATCTATTGTTTTTCTATCTTCTCTTTGTTTTTGGCATTTTTGGTAGATTAATTTGAACACTATGATGAGAAAAAATCTTTTTCAGCAATATTAGCTGCTGAGAAAACGTATCTGCCCTGAAAACACAATTTTATTACATTTGTCCTTCATTATCTTTAAAATTCAAATAATCTTAGACATTAATTTTAACAGAAATGTACAGTTTTCATTAGGTACTTAAAGAATACTTAAAATATTTACCTCATTATAACTTTTTTCATTGTGTAGCCATGTATAACATCTATAATAATTTGCATAAGGACACGATTTAGCTTATTTGTTCAGGAATATTTCTCCTATGATAAATGACTTAAAACATTCATTTTAGATATCTACCTGTTATATTTAACTACATGAAATATCTACCTGCCTACACTTTTCCCTTTTTTCACTGTGCTAGTATTTGCTTTGCATTTTGACGAACTTTTCTTTAACACTCTGATGTAGGATTATTCTATGAATGTCTTTGATAAACCTGCCTCCTGACAATGTTGTTTCTTTGCTATCTTTGAAACACCTGGAGTTGTACATTTTGCATGCATCAATTCGTAGTAACCATTTTTGGTGAAACTATTTCAAACACTGTGATGAGACAATGATCGTCTTTCTGTGATCTTAGCTGCTGATTAACTGAGCCTTTGGTTACCCTGAAATCAAAATTTATTACTTTTTTGTAATTAACATAGAGAGTCATTTAACATTACTGAAGCAATACTTAAAATATATCATTAACCTGGTAATAATTAGGCCTCTCCTTATTTATCATTCCATAGCTATGTAGTACAAAACTTGCTCTGATAATTTAAGTTTTAGCTCAATTAGACAAAAAAACTTCTATACATCAAAATTACTGAAAATATCATTTAACAGAGTTCTACCCGCTATATTTTGCTATTATGGTACTTAAGATATCTACCTGGCTACAGTTTTTCTCTTATTTCTCATGGTGTCTGTGTATTTTGCATCTGTGGTGGACTTTTCATGAACATATTGATCATGGATAACTCTACGAATGCCCTTGGTAAACATGCCTCTTGACAATGTTGTTTCTTTGTTGTCTTTGAAGATGTGAAGTATATCTATGTGTCAGAACCATGAAAACAAAGCCATGTCTCACTGGTTGTACTTAATTCTTGCCTTTTAGCTTCAATCTTCATACAACCCTATGAGACAAGGACAGTAATTCCAGTGATCGGAACTGCTGATAAACATATTTAGTGCATTGCTGACCTGAAAATTCAGAATTTAGATGTATTCACTTTATATCACAGGATTTGTTATAATATTTTGTGTCATTTTTCCACAAAACTAGAAGAAACAAATGATTTTGTATTTGTAAAACATGTTTATTTCTTTTGAATATTCAAATCTAGTTCATAAATATTTGAGTTACATTCATATTTTTCTTTTTATCCAAAAGGAGTTTTCACAAATGACATATCTTTTGCTGATTTTCTCTTAAATATTTTTTTATATTCAATTAATCATACATTTAAGATACATAAGGTTTTTCATATAAGTGACCTTAGCATTATTTAAAATATTTACCTGACTGAAATTATTCGTCTTTCTTTATGTGACACTTCGCATTTTGGCATGTTATGTAGATTCAATACTGCGATCAGCTTTCTTGTGACCGTAGCTGATGAGAATTCCTGTGTCATGTTGCCTTTACAAAAAGATTTCAGTTATTTCCAACTGAAGCCATTCAGAAAAACAAATATCTATCTTGTCACAATTTATCTTATTTTTCATTGTGATGCAATTTATTTCCTCTCAAAAAATCTCTTGAGACATAATTTTTAGGTTAATTGCTCAAAAATAGTTTTTCTATAATAGAATAACTGAAAACATTCAACAGAGATCTGCCTGTTACATTAGACACCTAAGTACTTGAAATATCTACCTGGCTTAAGATTTTCTTCTTTTCTACTGTGTTGGTATGTATTTTGCATTTTGGTGGATTTTTCTGGACAACTCTCAAGTTGGATAACTCTATGAATGTCCTTGATAAACATGCCTCCTGACAATGTTGTATGTTGGCTGTCGTTGAAGATGTGGAGTTATATCTGTATGTGTCAGGGCCATGAAAATAAAGCCATGTCTCATTGGTCGTACTTAACTTGTCGTATTTTCAGCTTCTGTCCTCATACAATCCTTAGAGATCAGGACAATTTTTACAGTGATCTGAGCTGTGGAAAAACATTTCCAGTGCTTTGTTGACCTGAAAATACAAAGTTCTGATGTATTCATTGATTATCAGTTTTTTTATAATTTGTTTATATAGTTTGTGTCATTTTCCATCCAACTAGAAAATGAATGATCTTGAATTTTGTAATCATGTGAACTGTTTAAATACTTATCTTTAAAAAAAATAAAATTCAGAATATAAATATTTTTGTTACTTTCTTATTTATTTTTTATTCTCTAACATTAAATTTTTATCTTAAGAAACAAGCCTTGGCTGATTTTCTCAGATATAGTTTGTTTTTAACATTTTAGGTTCAATTAATTGTCATTCAATTAAGAGAAATACTGTTTTAATATTAGTCACCTAGGCATAATTTAAAATCACTACCTGACTAAAGTTATCCATTGTTTTTCATTTGTCACCTTGTATTTAGCATTTTAGTGGGACTGTTTTGGACACTATGCTGACACAACAAACATCTTTGAAGTGAAAAACCTGTGTCACCTGAAAACATCAATTTTTATTAAAATTTCCATTAATATTCAAAGAAATCTTAGACATTCATTTAAGAGTAATGTACAGATACCCTTAGCAACTTAAGCAACACTTAAAATATCTACCCCCGTTATTATTATCCTTATCTTTTTCCACAAAAAGTTCCATGATGACGAAAGCCAAAAATAGCACAAAAATATTTTTCTATGCAAGAATAAATGAAACAATTCATTTCACAAATATCTACATTTTACATTAGTTACTAAGTTTTCAATAACATAAAATACCGTAAAGTTAAAAAAAGAATGAGCAGTTACAATATACAATTAAATATAAAGTGCGGTTCAGCCCGGGATAAGTTTTGGTACTGTCAGCAAATGACTAATGAAACGAAAGTGTTGCTATCTGTCCGGAAAAAAGCCTTCGTTAGAAATGAAAAAAAAAAGAATATCTAGCTACTACAGGAATGGTAATTTTCTGCCATGTAATTTTTTGGTCAGTCTCAGTAAGTTACTGAACAGTTTGCAGCACATCACAGTTACTGAAATTTGGACTGCACAAAGATTTTGATTTGTTTTTTTCTTGTAAGATGCACTTTAAGATGCTCCCCCACTCGGCAGTATTATAATACGATTCCTAAAAATGTGTATTATAAGTGAGTATATAAAACAGCTACCTGGCTTAGTACAGCTTTTGTCAGCGTGTCGCTATGTATTTTGCATTTCTGGTAGATGTTTCTGGATCACTCTGATGAAAGATATGTCTATGAACATTCTTGATAAACATGACTCCTAACAATGTTGTATGTTGGCTGTCTTTGAAGATTTGGAGTTGTATCACTATGTTCCAGAGCCATGAAAACAAATCAGTGCCTCAATGGTTGTACTTGACTCCACGCCTTTATCTCAAGTCCTTACAAAACCTTTAAAGACAAGAACAGTCTTTTCAGTAGTTTGAGCTGCTGAGAGATATTGTTAGTGCATTGTTGACCTAGATCTAACTTAGTATAAATAATCACTGGATTTGTTTGTTAAATATTTAAGTCACTTTCATATTTGTTTTTTTCTCTAAAAGAAATGACACAATTTTTCGCTGATTTTCTCAAAATTAGTTTGTTTTTACATTCAATTGAATTACCAAAATCATTCATTTTAGAGAAAGGCAGTTTAAACACCAATACCCAGGCATAATCTAAAATATCTACCTGTCGAAAACTATCCATCTTTTTCATGCATCACTTTGTATTTGGCATATTTGGTGTAACTGTTTTGAACACTGCGATGAGAAAAGGATCATCTGTCTAGTATCTTAGCTGCTGATAAACCCTGTGTGCACTAAAAGTACTATTTCATTAGCTTTTTTTCTGTTATTTCCTTTGATATTCAAATAAGTTTAGACGTTCTTCTAACAGAAATTTACCGATTCCCTTAACAACTGAAACAATACTTGAACTATCTACCTGCTTATATATTTGTGATCGGAATGTGTCCATTATAAATATCCTTATTTTTGGTTATGTAGTTTTGCTTAACATCTGAAAAACTTTCCCTGATGACATAACTTAAAGTTTAATTGCACAATAATATATGTATACAAAAAATACTGGAAACATTCATTTAAAAGAGATCTGCAAAATAAGCTACATTCAGTTCTTGAAATATCTACCTGGGTAAAGTTTCTTCCCAAAGTGTTGCTATGAATTTTGTATTTTTGGAGGACTTTTCTCGAACACTCTGATGTAGGATAACGATGTGAACGTTCTTGATAAACATGACTGCTGACAATGTTGTATGTTGGCTGTCTTTGAAGATGTGGATTTGTATCACTGTGTCAGGGCCACGAAATCAAATCCATATCTCGTCGTTGCAACTTCCTGTGTTTAAGCTCGAGTCCTTTTACAACCCCTAGAGACAAGGACAGTCTTTCCAGTGGTCTGATCTACATGAAATACAAATTTTACATGATAGTATCCAGTATAAAAAAAATTTATTAAAATATCGTGTCGTTTTTCATCCTGCTGGAAAAAACAAATGATCTTGTAAATACTGTTAAATTACTTATTATTTAAATATCTAGAAAAGATGTATTTAAAATATTTTTATATATAGCTTTTTTGGAACAGGAAATTTATGCTTAGCAACATTCGATTACTCAAATCATTCATTTTGTGAGAAATTTTGTGCTAATGTAGGTGACCTAAGCACTTATTAAGATACCTACCTAGCTATAGGTTTCCTTTCTACTGTGTCGCTATGTATTTTGCATTTTTGGTGGCTTTTTCTGCAACACTGACGCTGGATAACTAAGTTAACCTTCTTGTAAAACGACAATGTTGTTTCTTTGCTGTCTAAGAAGATGTGTAGTAATATCACTCTTTGTCAGAGCCATGAAATTAAAGTCATGTCTCAGTGGTCATTCTTAACTCCTCAACTTTAAACTTTTGGTATACTGTAAACGCTTAGAACAAAGGACAGCATTCTTGTGATCCGAGGTGCTGAGATACATTTTAGTGCCCTGTTGACCTGAAAATGCACATTTTTATATGTATTAATTTTCATAGATTAGTTGAATTATTTTGTTATTTTGTACTGAGCTAAGAAAACTAATGACATTTTATTTTGTAAATCTTGTTTAAATGTTCAATACTTATCTTTCAAATATTTAAAATCTAGAATATAAATATTTATTTTATTACTGTTGCTTTTTCGCAGAGGATTATTCCCTGACAACAGAAGCTTTGACTGATATTCTCCTGATTTGTTTCTTTTTAATATTCAATCACTGAAATCACTTTTTTAAGACGAAGTTTTAATACAATTAAGCATTATATAGAATATTTACCAGGCTATAGATATCCTTTTTTCATGCATCACTTTGTAATTTGGCAATCTTTTTGAAACTGTTTTGAACACTGTGATTAGACAAGAATCATTTGTCTAGGTTTCTAAGCTGCTGAGAAACTCTGTGTCCTCTGTTACCCTGAAATAAAGAATTTTATGTTTTCTGTAATTTCTAAAAATGTTCAAATAACCTTTTAAAAGACATTCATTTAACAGAAACGTACTGTTTCCCTTACAAACTGAAGCAATGTTTAAAATGTCTACCTGGTTATGTTTTCCTTATTTTTCATTGTGCAGATATTTATTCGCCCCACTTAAGTTCTAAGAATATTTCTCCTATAATAAAATTACTGAAAATGTTTTCTAAACAGAGATCTACCAATTACATTTTCTAGTAAATTACTTATAATATCTACCTGGCTACAGTGTTTTCCTTTATCATGGTGTTGCTATGTATTTTGAATTTTGGATGGTTTTCTCTGTCACATTCTCATGTTGGATAGCTGTATGACTGTCCTTAATAAGCATGCTTCCTGACAATGTTGTACGTTTGCTGTCTTTGAAGGCATGGAGTTTATCACCATGTGTCAGGACCATGAAAACAAAGCCATGTCTCTCACTGGTCATACCGGTACTTAACTCGTCTTCCTTCAGATTGACTCCTTGTTGAGTTACTTGTTTTTTTATGGCATATCTTTAACAATTTACAATCTGAGCAAAATTTAAAATATACACAAGCTTCAGATAATAACAGTGCTTATTGATTGTGTTTCTCTTTTTTTCTAACAGCCATTTTGGTGGCACCAATCAAGTAATCAGTGCAAGCAGAGGTTGACATTCTTTTCCATTTGGCTTCAACAAACTTGTATAAACCTGAGGAGTGACGTTCTAACCAAAGCAATATGTAAGGACAAGCACTTATGAAAAACGCTAGGGCAAAGATAGATCACAAAAAGCCAACTTCAAGTACCATGTCTTGTAGTAGCTAAACAATATCTACAAGGGCAAACCTTAACTGCAGAGTTAGGACACTTGCTTAACAACCCTGTTTGTGCCTCCACTTCTTTTGACATGCCAAGACCAGCCTACTTAACCCCTACCCCGCCAGCTCTGGGTAGAAGGTAGACTACCCTTACCAAAAACCATCTTACGGATATGTTAGCACTGTAATCCTCGATGGCATTGATTGCTGTCTCAATCAATGGATAGCAGCATTTTGACTGGACACTGCTACTGACCTAACTTGGCCGGACAGTCTGTTGCCACAATAAAACCTACCAAACAGACCAACTCTGGCAGAGTGATACTGTTTGCTAACCGATCCTGTTCGCACCTACTCCACTTCTGTTGACATACCCAGAGAGACTCTTATCTACTAACCCGCCAGCCCAGGGTATCAGACAAGCCCCTCTTCACGATGCATCTTATGGACATATAGGCACTGGATTCCTCGATGCATCGATTGCAGCCTCAATCAATGGATAATGGTAAACAGGATTTTAACCTGAACTGTGTAGAGTTATGATCCTTTTATGTACCTGTAGAGTTATGACCCTTTCTTGTACCTGTAGAGTTATGACCCTTTCTTGTAGCTGTTGTTGAGTTATGACAATAAATTAGAACGCCCACCAGAGATGGCCAATCACTTCTCTGTCACTACAAGTAATGACGGTTTACACTCCTTTGCTTCTACCAAATTTCTAAGCAGGTTTTCCCTCTAACTTACACATCATAACTCTCAAGGCACCTCACAATGTTCACCAAGACAGTCTAAAATATTATAGTGTTTGTAAAACTGTCTTCCATAACTTTGATAGTGAATTTGAACCAATAACAACAGCAGTAGACATACAATATTCACCATTAATAAGAAAGCCTCATTGGCTTTTTCCAAGTGGAAAATTTAGGCTTTTAATCTTGTAGTCTTCATCAACACTTAACACATAAATTAACAGCATTCAGTATAAAACTTTTGTAGTGTTTATATCACATACATGTATGCAAACATGTTACACAAGACTGAGTTAATTAGAAAATAATCCAATTTAAATATATATCTTCAGTTTAATAAATCTTTAGAGCTCAGTAAAGGAGAAAGAGATTTTATACAACACATTATACACATATCAGGCAAAAATGGTAAATACACTAATTTTCTGAAAAAAACATCGTAACATGTGTAGAAACTTAGCTAATACTAAAACCTTAAATGTTCATTAAAGGACACAGTTTGTGTAAGAGGTAAATTGTACAACATACAATTGTTTACATATTACTCAGATGGGGTTGACGATGATAAATACAGTACATTAGCTAAAAGGTGACTTCAAATCTGTCTCTTATGTTTCACAACAGAATAAGTGATAAAGTAAATAACTAACAAAACTGATCACTAATAACAAAATACTAACACTATCAGTTCCCTACTTAACAACAAGAGTTCAGCAACTTTTTAACTTAACACTGTATCTGATTTTATCCCTTGGCAATTCTGAACTTTGAGATATTTAGATACAGTCATGATCTACATAACTATGGAACAGTAGTGAATAATCATTGTATTTGACAGTAAAGATATAATAACAACATTCTAATTAAGACATAAAATGACCATTACATGTCAATAAAATACAAAAACATCTTTTCAGTTCTACCAATACTGTCGGCTACAGACTGGAATTCCTGTATCTTACAAAGTATGTGCTTAATTTGCTTGATTACAGCATATTATATTTATATACGGTATATATATTTCTTAAATATCAAAACCATGTATAAAAGACTAATTCTAGTATTCAACTATTAACGTTTCCAATACTAAGCACAAACATCAACAAAATCTGTTTTATAAGGTCAACAATTCTATTCTTAATGTAACTAGACTGTTACAAAATACATCTACACACTTCATCAGTCAAATCTGCAAATGCAATATATGATTTCCTGGATCTTTTACTAGGTCAGATTGCCTGCATCCTACAGAAAAAAATAAAAGGCAGAAAAGTTTCCTTATTATATTAAAAGCTCCTGACCTGAACATTTTCACCTGGCAAACCCTTAGTGCATGTGTAGTGCAGTTCAGGGGGTGCTGTGGGGGATGAAAGACTTTACCATTTGAAAATGACAAGTCTGGAACTTTTACTTAATAAAAAGAAAAAAAGAGTCCAAAATGCAGAAAAATCATTCCAAGCTAAGACCCAGTACTTACACAACTGAGTGACAGACTCTCCCTCAAAAGTAGCATATCTGTATTCGCACATATTACGATGTATTTAGGCAACATTTCAACAGTATTTTTTTAACATAGCATATACTTCGTAATTGTAAAAAGTATAGAAAAACAGTTACTATACATATATCTTACATTGTTCATTCTTATTTTTTGTTTCATTTTTTCCCTTTTCTTTCCTTTTTGCACTTTTTTTCTTTTTAGTGTTTTTTTCTTTACTTTTTTATGATTTATTTTCTTCTTCTCTTTTATCTTTTTTCCCATTTTTCTCTTTCCATTTTTCTTTCTGTTAACTGCTTGGTTTTCTTGTTTTCTTGTGTAGTATGATGGAGGTATTGTTGATGATGATGATGAATCATTCTGAATGTCTACCAGTGAATGCCATGCCTCCTCCTCTACTATAGTGAGTGTTTTGTTACTACATCTGTACACCTTGACATTCATTACAATAATTTACACCATACCACACACAACAATTAACCTTGATTAAGGTATTTTTACTTTTGATTATATTTCAGTCAATGAAAACTTAGGTTAATGACATATTATAGATTAATTTCCTTCATCATCTCATTTCTTTCTAGTTTTATAAATAATGAAAACATTAATCATTTAAAAAAAAATTCACATATAAGCAACTGCAGCAAGAGAAAAAGTTTACCTGGCCTTATGAATCCTACTTTTTTTCCTGTGAAGATAATTCCTAATTTCAGTTGAGATGTTCTGAACAGTGTGGTGATGAATAATTCCATGAACGTTCGTCCATCTTACACTCAAACATGGATTTTCTTTACAGCTGAAGAGCTGAGTCAGTTGAGTTGCCCCTAGAGCAAAGCTAGGTCTCTTAGGTTATAATTAACTCCTTGTCTTTTAGTTTGAGTCTTCGCATAACCCTGTCAGCCCTGTTGTGCTAAAACATAATTGTAAGAAATTAATTAAAATAGATGCATATTTTTTAATTAAATTTGCTTACATACTTGTTCTTACAAACATGGAAGTCCGTAACAGAAAGATACCATGCATCTTAGTCCATCACTCTATCCGCTGAGCCAAAGAAATGATTCCCTGACACAGTTGTCAGAGGTTGTATTTATACAATTATAGGAAGGTATGCACTAGACTGTAACAGATCCCCGCTTGAGAAAGTCATCATCTATGATGACGAATGGTGATGTGTATTTCTAAGATCAAAAGATCAGACAGAAATTTTGAAAGATTCTTTTTATTTAAATTTTTATAACTTAGTGCAGGAAAGGTCATCCTGGACGAGCTCCCATCTTACGAACATGAAAGTCCGTAACAGAAAGATGCAATGCATTTCAGAATACACAACCCAGAGCGGGATTCGAACTCCGATCTTAGCGCATCGAAGACCAACACTCTAAGCACTGAGCCAAAGAATCAATTCCTGACACAGTTGTGAGAGGTGGTATTTATACAATTTTAGGAAGGTAAGAACTAGATAGTAAAATTGTGCTTAAAGTAGTAAGATGAATTCATTTAGTAACCTTGTTTTGCTGACATTTTTTAACATCTAGAGACCTAGGAAATGACAAAATAAATTGAGAAATCCTAGTCTTAGGGTTAAAGAGGTTTCCCTTATTAACCTTACTATAATAATCCGTATTTTTCGTTGTGTCTTCGTATATTCAATCCAAATAAATTTTCCCCGATGATATATGTTTTGGCCTAACATATCAAGACTATTTTTTCTATACTAAATTTACTTTAAATATTCATTTAACAGAGATCTACTTGTTACAGTAGCTAAACAAATAATATAAATATCTACCTGGTTTTAGTTTTCTTCCACGGTGTGGCTATTTTTTGCATCTTTTGGTCGACTGTTCTGGAACACCTCAATGTAGGATACCTCTATGAATGTCGTTGATAAACATGCCTCCTGACAATGTTGTTTCTTTGTTGTCTTTGAAGATGTGGAGTTGTATCACTAGGTATCCGAACCGTGAAAACAAAGCAATGTCTCATTGGTAATACTTAACTCATAGCCTTTTAGCTTAAGCTCTCGCACAACCCTTAGAGACAAAGATAGTCTTTCCAGTGATCTGTGCTGCTGATAACCTTTTTTGGTGCCTTGTTGACCTGAACAAATAAATGCTAGATGTATGCAATATTACAGAATTTGTTATATATTGTGCCATTTTTATCTACTAAAAACAAATGATGCATTAAGTACATCCTGCTTAAAAATTCAAATACATATCTTTCAAATATTAAAATTTCAAAATATATATATTTGAGTTATTTCATTATCATTCTTTTTTTCAAACCTGAAATTTTAACCTAATGACGCAAGCTTTGGATGATTTTTTTCAAAAATAATTAGTTTTCATATTCAATAGCTGGAGTCAGTCATAAATCAAGAGAAACATAGTTTTAATGTCAGTGAACAGAGTATTATTTTTAAAAAATCTACCTGCCTATAGTTATCCACTGTTTTCCTAGTATCACTATGTTTTTGGCATTTTTGGTGGTAATGTTTTACACACGGTGACGAGAAAATCTTTCCAGCAATATTAGCTGATGAGAAACCATGTGCCCTACTGACCTGAAAAAAATATTTTTCTTGTATTTTCCTTAGAAATTTAAGTATTACTCAAAATATCTACCTTGCTGTAATCATCTTTATTGTTCATTGTGTAGCTATGTATTACATCCACAATATTTCCATAATGACATAAGTTTAAGCAGAATTGCTCAAGTGTATTTTTCCTATTACGAAAACACATAAAACATTCATTTTGCAAAGATTTACCTGCTACATTAGCTACTAAACTACTAGAAATATCTACCTGGCTCTAAGTTTTCTTTTTTCCACTGTGTCCTATGTACTTTGCATTTTGGTGGACTTTTCTTGAAATGTAGGATAACGCTTTGAACGTCCTTGATAAACATGACTTCTGACAATGTTGGATAATAGCTGTCTTTGAAGATGTGGAGTTGCATCACTATGTGTCAGGGCCACGAAAACAAAGCCATGCCTCTTTTGTCATACTTAACCCATAGCCTTTAATTCATCCTACAACCCTAAGAGACAAGGGCAGCCTTTCCAAAGATCTGAGCTGCTGATATTTTTTTTGTAGTGCCTTGTTGACCTGAAAAAAAACAATTTCTAGACGTACTCATTGATTATCAAAGAGACTAATTTTTCAGGACTCTTATTTATTCAGTTACAAAAATATTTATTTATAAGAAACATAGCTTGATATAAATGACTTAAGCATTTAAATATTTAACTCGTTACCTACTGTTTTCTAGCTTCACTTTGTTTTCGGCCTTTTTAGGTCGATTAATTTGAGAAAATGAAAAATGAGAAAAAAATCTTTTTCAGCAATATTAGCTACTGAGAAAACGTATGTGCCCTGAAAACAATTTTTGTCACTTTTGTCCTTCATTATCTTTAAAATTCAAATAATCTTTAGAGTTAGACATTTATTTTAACAGAAATGTACAGTTTTCATTAGCTACCTAAAGAATACTTAAAATATTTTCCTCATAATTAACTTATTTTTCATTGTGTAGCCATATATAACATCTATAATAATTTCCATAAGGACGTGATTTAGCTTATTTGTTCAGGAATATTTCTCCCATTATAAAATGACTTAAAACATTCATTTTACAACCTGTTATAATTATCAAACCACATGAAATATTTACCTGGCTACATTTTTTCCCTTTTTCCTCGGTGCTGCTATTTGTTTTGCATTTTGACGAACTTTTCTTTAACACGATGATTTAGGATTATTCTATGAATATCTTTGATAAACATGCCTCCTGACAATGTTGTTTCTTTGCTGTCTTTGAAGATCTGGGGTTGTATATTTTGCATGCGTCAATTCGTATTAAACATTTTTGGTGAAACTGTTTCAAACACTGTGATGAGACAATGATCACCTTTCTGGTGATCTTAGCTGCCTATTAGCTGTGCGCCTTGTTGCCCTGAAACCAAAATTTTATTACTTTTTTGTAATTAACTTAGTCAGTGATTTAAGATGAAAGTAATGTTTTCCTTACAAACTGAAGCAATACTTAAAATAAATCATTTACCTGGTAATAATTAAACCTTATTAGTACTTATTTATCATTCCATAGCTATGTAGTACAAAACTTGCTCTGATAATTTAAGTTTTAGCTCAATTAGACAAAAAATATTTTATACATCAAAGTTACTGAAAACATCATTTAACATAGATTTACCAGCTATATTTGCTATTATAGTACTTAAGATATCTACCTGGCTACAGTTTTTCTCTTATTTTTCATGGTGTCTCTGTGTATTTTGCATCTGTGGTGGATTTTTCATGAACATATTGCTCAAGGATAACTCTACGAATGCCTTTGGTAAACATGTCTCCTGACAATATTGTTTCTTTGTTGTCTTTGAAGATGTGGAGTTGTATAACTATGTGTCAGAACCATGAAAACAAAGCCATGTCTCACTGGTTGTACTTAATTCTTGCCTTTTAGCTTCAGTGCTCATACAACCTTTAGAGACAACGACAGTTATTCCAGTGATTGGAACTGCTGATAAACATTTTAGTGCACTACTGACCTGCAAATACAAAATTTAGATGTATTCACTTTACATCACAGGATTTGTTATAATATTTTGTGTCATTTTTTTCCACAAAACTAGAAGAAACAAATGTTCTTGTATTCGTAAAACATGTTTACTTCTTTTAAATATTCAAATCTGATTATAAATATTTAAGTTACTTTAATATGTTTCTTTTTTCCAACAGGTGTTTTCACCTAATGACACATCTTTTGCTGATTTTCTCTTAAATATTTTTTATATTCAATTACAAAAATCATTCATTTAAGATACATTTAGTTTTTCATATAAGTGACCTTAGCATTATTTAAAATATTTACCTGGCTAAAATTATTTGTCTATTTTATGTGTCACTTCGCATTTGGCATATTATGTAGAATCAATACAGCGATAAGCTTTCTTGTGACCTAAGCTGATGAGAATTCCTATGTGCCCTGGTGTAGATTTCTGTTATTTCCAACTGAAGTCATACAGATAAAACAAATACCTATCTTGTCACAATTTATCTTATTTTTCATTGTGTAATTATTTATTTTCTATGAAAATAATTTCTCTGGAGATATAAGTTTTAGGTTAATTGCTCAAAAATATATCTTCTATAACAGAATAACTGAAAACATTCAACAGAGATCTACCTGTTAAATTAGATACTTAAGTACTTGAAATATCTACCTGGCTTAAGTTGTTCTTCTTTTCTACTGTGTTGGTATGTATTTTGCATTTCTGGTGGATCTTTCTGGACAACTCTCAAGTTGGATAACTCTATGAATGCCCTTGATAAACATGCCTCCTGGCAATGTTGTATGTTGTCTGTCGTTGAAGATGTGGAGTTGTATCATTATATGCCAGGGCCATGAAAACAAAGCCATGTCTCATTGGTCGCATTTTTAGCTTCTGTCCTCATACAATCCTTAGAGATCAGGGCAGTCTTTATAGTGATCTGAGCTGTGGAAGAACATTTCAAGTACCTTGTTGACCTGAAAATACAAATTTCTGATGTATTCATTGATTATCACAGAATTTGTGTATATAATTTGTGTCATTTTCCACCCAACTAGAAAAATGAATGATCTTGAATTTTGTAATCATGTGAACTGTTTAAATACTTATCTTTAAAAAAAATAAATTCAGAATATAAATATTCTAGTTATTTTCTTGTTTAGTGTTTATTCTCTAACAGGAAATTTTTATCTTAAGAAACAAGCCTTGGCTGATTTTATCACTTTGTTTTTAACTTTTTATTTTCAATTTCAATAGTCATTCAATTAAGAGAAATATTGTTTTAATATTAGTGACCTAGTCATAATTTAAAATATCTACCTGGCTAAAGTTATCCATTGTTTTTCTTTTGTCACCTTGTTTTTAGCATTTTAGTGGAACTGTTTCGGACATTGTGCTGAGACAACAAACATCTTTGAAGTGAGAGACCTGTGTCACCTGAAAACATCAATTATTATTAAGATTTCCATTAATATTCAAAGAAATCTTAGACATTCATTTAAGAGTTATGTACAGTTTCCCTTAGCAACTTAAGCAATACTTAAATATCTACCATGTTATTATTATCCTTATCTTTCATTGTGTAGCTAAGTATAACATCCACAAAAAGTTCCAGGATGACGAAAGCCAAAAATTGCACAAATATATGTTTCTATGCAAGAATAAATGAAACAATTCATTTCACAAATATCTGCAATTTACATTAGCTACTGAAGTTTTCAATAACATAAAATACCGTAAAGTTAAAACAAAAGAATAAGCAGTATACAATATACAGTTAAATATAAAGTGCGATACAGCCCGAGATACGTTTTGGTACAGTCAGCAAATGGCTAATGAAACGATAGTACTGCCATCTATCCGGGAAAAAAAACCTTCGTTAGAAATGAAAAAAAAGAACATCTAGCTGCATTTTTTGTACCAATTAAAAGCCTTTGTAGTCCTTCATTAATTACTACAGGAATGGTAATTTTCTGCCATGTAATTTTTGGTCAGCCTCAGTAAGTTGCTGAACAGATTGCAACACATAACAGTAAATGAAATTTTGATTGTACAAACAAGATTTTATTTTCTTTCATGTCAGATGCACTTTAAGATGCTCACCCTCGGCAATCTTTTAATGATTCCTAAAAATGTGTCTTATAAGTGATTATATAAAATATCTACCTGGCTACAGTTTTTCTTTTTTTCCAATGTGTCGCTATGTATTTTGCATTTCTGTTTGATTTTTCTGGATCACTCCGATTAAAGATATTTCTATGAACATTCTTGATAAACATGACTCCTAAAAATATATGTTGGCTGTCTTTGAAGATTTGGAGTTGTGTCACCATGTATCAGAGCCATGAAAACAAATCAATGCCTCATTGGTTGTACTTGACTGCTCGCCTTTTATCCTGAGTCCTTACAAAACCCTTAAAGACAAGGACAGACTTTCCAGTAATTTGAGCTGCTGATAGACATTTTTAGTCCCTTGTTGACCTGAAAATACAAATTTTATATCTATGTATAAATATTCACTGAATTTGTTTGTTAAATATTTAAGTCATTTTCATATTTGTCTTTCGCTGATTTTCTCAAGATTTTTATTTTTTATATTCAATAACCAAAATCATTCATTTTAGAAAATGCAGTTTAAACACCAGTGATCTAGGCATAATCTTAAATATCTACCTGTCGAAAACTATCCGTCTTTTTCATGCATCACTTTGTATTTGGCAACTGATTTGAACACTGTGATGAGACAAGGATCACCTTCCTAGTTATCATAGCTGCTGATAAACCCTGTATGTACTGAAAGCACAATTTTTTTTTCTGTAATTTCCTTTGATATTCAAATAATTTTAGACATTCTTCTAACACAAATGTACTGTTTCCCTTAGCAACTGAAACAATACTAAAAATATCTACCTGGTTATATATTTGTGATCGGAATGTGTCCGTTATTTACAGTCTTATTTTTTGGTCATGTAGTTTTGCTTTACATCTGAAAAACTTTCCTCGATGACATAACTTTAAGCTTAATTGCACAGAAATATTTGTATACAAAAAATACTGAAAACATGCATTTTAAAGATACTACATTACATTAGCTACATTAAGTTCTTGAAATATCTACCTGTGTGAAGTTTCTTCCAATTGTGTTGCTATGTATTTTACATTTTTTGAGGACTTTTCTGGAACACTCTGATCTAGGATAACTGTGAATGTGCTTGATAAACATGACTCGTGTTGTATGTTGGCTGTCTTTGAAGATGTGGAGTTGTATCATTGTGTCAGGGTCACGAAAACAAATCCATGCCTCGTCATTGCAACTTATTGTGTTCAAGCACGAGTCCTTTTACAACTCCTAGAGACAATGACAGTCTTTCCAGTGGTCTGAGCTGGTTAAAGTACAAATTTTACATGACTGTATCCAGTAATAAATATAAAATTTATTAAAATCTTTTGTGTCGTTTTTCACCTTGCTGGTAAACAAAAAAAACAAAACATATGACTTTGTAAATACTGTCAAATTCCTTTTATTAAAATATCTAGAAAAGGTGTATTTTAAATATTTTGTATATAGCTTTTTTGGACAGGAAATTTCTGCTTGACGACACAAGCTTTGGACCATTTTCTCAGAAAAAAATTGCTTCTACATTTAATTACCCAAATCATTCATTTTCGAGAAATGTAGTGTTAATATAGGTGACCTAAGCACTAATTAAGATATCTACCTAGGTAGAGTTATTCTTTCCACTGTGTTGCTATTTATTTTGCATTTTTTGGTGCACTTCTCTGGAACACCCTGACGCTTGGTATCTCTATGAACCTTCTTGTAAAACGATTCCTGACACTGCTGTTTCTATGCTGTCTTTGAAAATGTGTAGTAATATCACTTTGTGCCAGAGCCATGAAATCAAAGTCATGTCTCATTGTTCATCCTAAACTTTACAACTTGAAGCTTCGGTTCTCTGCAAACCAGTAGAACAAAGGACAGCATTCTTGTGATCCGAGCTGCTGAGAATTATATAAGCGCCCTGTTGACCTGAAAAAGAAAATTCATTAATTTACATCGTCAAGTTGAATTATTTTGTTATTTTGTACCAAGCTAAGAAAACTAATGATCTTTTATTTTGTAAATCTTGTTTAAATGTTCGCTACTTATCTTTCAAATATTTAAAATCTAGAATATAGATATTTGTTACTTTTCTAATTACTGTTTTTTCGAACAGAGGATTTCTCCCTGACAACTGATTTGTTTGTTTCTTATATACAATCACTCAAATTACTTTTTTAAGAAATATGTAGTTTCAATACAATTAAGCATTACAAAAAATATTTACCAGGCTAGAGTTATCCTTTTTTCATGAATTACTTTGTAATTTGGCAATCTTTTTGAAACTGTTTTGAACACGGTGATTAGACAAGAATCATTTGTCTAAGTTCTAAGCTGCTGAGAAACTCTGTGTTCTCTGTTACCCTGAAAAAAGAATTTTATGTTTTCTGTAATTTCTTAAAATATTCAAATAACCTTTTAAATTACATTCATTTAACAGAAACGTACTGTTTCCCTTACAAACTGAAGCAATGTTTAAAATGTCTACCTGGTTATGTTTTCCTTATTTTTCATTGTGCAAATATTTATTCGCCCCACTTAAGTTCTAAGAATATTTTCCCTACAATAAAAGTACTGATTCAAATGTTTTCTAAACAGAGATCTACCAATTACATTTTCTAGTAAATTACTTATAATATCTACCTGGCTACAGTGTTTTCCTTTATCATGGTGTTGCTATGTATTTTGAATTTTGGATGGTTTTCTCTGTCACATTCTCATGTCTGATAGCTGTATGACTGTCCTTAATAAGCATGCTTCCTGACAATGTTGTACGTTTGCTGTCTTTGAAGACATGGAGTTTATCACCATGTGTCAGGACCATGAAAACAAAGCCATGTCTCTCACTGGTCATACCAATACTTAACTCGTCGTCTTTTAGCTTGAGTCCTTGTTGAGTTACTTGTTTTCTTATGGCATATCTTTAACAATTATGATCTACAATCTCAGCGAAATTAAAAATATACACAAGCTTCAGATAATAACAGTGCTTATTGATTGTGTTTCTCTTTTTTTCTAACAGCCATTTGGGTGGCACTAATCAAGTAATCAGTGCAAGCAGAGGTTGACCTACTTTTCCATTTGGCTTCAACAAACTTGTATAAACCTGAGGAGTGACGTTCTAACCAAAGCAATATGTAAGGACAAGCACTTATGAAAAACGCTAGGACAAAGATAGATCACAAAAAGCTATCTTCAAGTACGATGTCTTGTAGTAGCTAAACAACATCTACAAGGGCAAACCTTAACTGCAGAGTTAGGACACTTGCTTACCAAGCCTGTCTGTGCCTCCACTTCTTTTGACATGCCAAGACCAGCCTACTTAACCCCTACCCCGCCAGCTCTGGGTAGAAGGTAGACTACCCTTACCAAAAACCATCTTACGGATATGTTAGCACTGGAATCCTCGATGGCATTGATTGCTGTCTCAATCAATGGATAGCAGCATTTTGACTGGACACTGCTACTGACCTAACTTGACCGGACTGTCTGTTGCCACAATAAAACCTACCAAACAGGCCAACTCTTGCAGAGTGATACTGTTTGTTTACCGATCCTGTTCGCACCTACTCCACTTCTGTTGACATACCCAGAGAGACTCTTATCTACTAACCCGCCAGCCCAGGGTATCAGACAAGCCCCTCTTCACGATGCATCTTATGGACATATAGGCACTGGATTCCTCGATGCATCGATTGCAGTCTCAATCAATGGATAATGGTAAACAGGATTTTAACCTGAACTGTGTAGAGTTATGATTCTTTTATGTACCTGTAGAGTTATGACCCTTTTATGTAGCTGTTGTTGAGTTATGACAATAAATTAGAACGCCCACCAGAGATGGCCAATCACTTCTCTGTCACTACAAGTAATGACGATTTACACTCCTTTGCTTCAACCAAATTTCTAAGCAGGTTTTCCCTCTAACTTACTCATCATAACTCTCAAGGCACCTTACAATGTCCACCAAGACAGTCTAACATATTATAGTGTTTGTAAAACTGTCTTCCATAACTTTGATAGTGAATTTGAACCAATAACAACAGCAGTAAACATACAATATTCACCATTAATAAGAAAGCCTCATTGGCTGTTTCCAAGTGGAAAATTTAGACTTTTAATCTTGTAGTCTTCATCAACACTTAACACATAAATTAATAGCATTCAGTATAAAACTTTTGTAGTGTTTATATCACATACATGTATGCAAACATGTTACACAAGACTGTGTTAATTAGAAAATAATCCAAATTAAATATGTATCTTCAGTTTAATAAATCTTTAGAACTCAGTAAAGGAGAAAGAGACTTTATACAACACATTTTACACATATCAGGCAAAAATGGTAAATACACTAATTTTCTGAATAAAACATCGTAACATGTGTAGAAACTTAGCAAATACTAAAACCTTAAATGTTCATTAAAGGACACAGTTTGTGTAAGAGGTAAATTGTACAACATACAATTGTATACATATTACTCAGATGGGGTTGACGATGATAAATACAGTACATTAGCTAAAAGATGACTTCAAATCTGTCTCTTATGTTTCACAACAGAATAAGTGATGAAGTAAAAAACTAACAAAACTTATCACTAATAACAAAATCCTAACACTAATCAGTTCTCTACTTAGCAACAAGAGTTCAGTAACTTTTTAACTTTACACTGTATCTGATTTTATCCATTGGCAATTCTGAACTTTGAGTTATTTAGATACAGTCATGATCTACATAACTATGGAACAGTAGTGAATAATCATTGTATATGACAGTAAAGATATAATAACAGCATTCAAATTAAGACATAAAATGACCATTACATTTCAATAAAATACAAAACATCTTTTCAATTCTACCAATACTGTCGGTTACAGACTTGAATTCCTGTATCTTAACAAAGCATCTGCTTAATTTGCTTGATTACAGCATATTATATTCATATATGGCATATATATATTTCTTAAACATCAAAACCATGTATAAAACAAAAATTAAAGTATTCAACTACTAACTATTCCAATACTTAGCACAAACATCAAAAAAATCTATTTTATAGGTCAACAATTCTATTCTTAATACCAGTCTGTAACAAAATAAATCTACACACTTCATCAGTCAAATCTGCAAATGCAATATATGATTTCCTGGATCTTTTACTAGGTCAGACTTCCTGCATCCTACAGAAAAAATAAAAGGCAGAAATGTTTCTTATTATATAAAAAGCTCCTGATCTGAACATTTTCACCTGGCAAACCCTTAGTGCAAGTGTAGTGCAGTGCAGGGGGTGCTGTGAGGGATGAAGACTTTACCATTTGAAAGTGACAAGTCTGGAACTTTTATTTAATAAGAAGAAACAAAAAGAGCCCAAAATAAAGCAGAAAAATCATTCCAAAGCTAAGACCCAGTACTTACACAACTGACTTACAGACTCTCCCTCAAAAGTAGCATATCTGTATTCTTACATATTACACATGTATTTAGGCAACATTTCAACAGTATTTTTCTTAACATAGCGTACACTTCATAACTGTAAAAAGTATAGGAAAAAGGTTACTATATGTTACAAAGTCCATCCTTATTTATAATTTTTTTGTTTCCTTTTTCCCATTTTTCCTGTTTTCTATTTTTCTTTTCTTTTTTTTTCATTTCTTTTCTTTTTATGACTTTCTTCTTCTCTTTTTCCTTTGTTTCTCTTTCCTTTTTTCGTTAACTGCTTTGTTTTCTTGTTTTCTTATGTAGTATGATGGAGGTATTGTTGATGATGATGAATCATTCTGAATGCCATGCCTCGTTCTCTTCTGTAGTGCGTGTTTTATGACTACATCTGTGCAAGAATTGACATTCATTTCAATAATTACACCATGACAAGCTGCAGTTGCACAACAAAATGGTAAAAAAATGCACATATTTTTGGATGCATTAGAATATCATTATTTTAGACTTTTATTTAGTTTATAGCCCTTGCTCTTTCGCATCAAGGAAAACTTCTGCTTATGACATAACATTTTCTTCATATTCTCTTATGTCTTGTTATTAACAGTTTAAAGAAACATCTGTCAATTACTAAAAATTTTGAATATAGGCAATAAATGTCACTGTTTTATTTTATGCCTACCAATGAAATATAGGGAAATATCAGTGAGATAAAAGTGATAATACACTGTTTTGAATCAGTTAATTACCATTTTGATAATACATGTTTGTGCCCGAACTATTGAATATTGAGTATTAATCCGCTTTTATAATTAAAGTATGTATGGCAAAATTCAATAAATATTGATAAACTGTGTAGACAAAAATAAATATTATTTGATGAAAGTGTATTCAGTTTATTTCAGCAGAAGTAAAGTTATCATATGTATTGGAGATTGGTTACTCCGCACAAAAAGTGCGGAGTAACCAAAGTACGCATTAACTGATTTGGGGCTCACCATGGGGAATTTATTGAAGGCCCTGATTAAAAATGTCATATAAAAACCCATTTTTGACGTGTTGGCATAAAATAAAAAGAAAATTTGTTTGTTTTTTTAGTGGAAGATGGGAATTTATTTCATCTCGTGAACACCATATGTTGATATTTTCACTCGTGGCTGCGCCACTCGTGAAAATATCACATATGGTGTTCACTCGATGAAATAAATTCTCATCTTCCACAAAAACAAACAAATATCCTCTATATCTTTCTTTCATTATCAACATTTTTTCATAAAGTTTAGCTTGAAATGACGGTAAGACTTTTTCCCTTATAAATGATGTCTTTACATGTAACCGAAAATAACACTTTTAACAGTAAAGGAACTCTTAATATTTGTGACTGAAACTATAAAATCTACCTTGTTAAAGGTATCCTTACTTTTGATTATATTTCAATTAAGGAAAACTTAGGCTAATGACATATTATAAAAATAATATCCTTCATTATCTCATTTCTGTCTAGTTTTATAAATGCTGAAAACATTAATCATTTAAAAGAATAGTTCACATATAAGCAACTGTAGATGGAGAAAATTGTTACCTGGCCTCATGCATCCTTTTTTCCTGTGAATATAAGTAACTCCTAATTTTGGCTGAGTTGATTCGAACAGTGTAGTGATGAATAGTTCCATGAATGTTTGACCAGCTAAGCCTCAATAATGGACTATCTTTGCAGCTGAAGAGCTGAATCATATGAGTTTCCATTTGTCTCAGTGCCATTAGAGCAAACTATGTCTCTTTGGTTATAATAAACTCCTTGCCTTTAAGTTTCTAGAGTCTGCGCATAACCCTGTCAGACCTGTTGTCCTAAAAATATAATTGTAAAGAAATTAATTTAAATAAATGCACATTACTTTATCAAATCTGCTAAAGTACTTGTTTTTACAAACATGAAAGTCCGAAACAGAAAAATGCAATGCATCTTAGGCCAACACTCTAACCACTAAGCCAAAGAATCGATTTCCTGACACAGTTGTCAGAGGCTGTATTTATACAGTTATAGGAAGGTATGTACTAGACTGTAACACATCCCAACTTGAAACAGTCATCATTTATTATGACGAATGGTGTTGTGTAATTTTTAGAACAGAAGATCGGACAGAAATCTTAAAAGATTCTTTTTATTTATATCTTTATAACTTAGTGCAGGAAAGGTCATCCTGGACGAGCCCCCATCTTACGAACATGAAAGTCCATAACAGAAAGATGCAGTGCATTTCAGACTACACAACCCAGAGCCGGTTTCGAACTCCGATCCAAGCGCATCGAAGACCTACACTGTAACCACTGAGCCAAAAACAATTCCCTGACACAGTTGTCAGAGGTAGTAGTTATGCAATTTCAGGAAGGTATGAACTAGATCGTAACATTGTGTTTAAAGCAGTGAGATGAATTCATTTTGTAACCTTGTTTTGTTGACATTTTGTAACATCTAGACACCTTAGAAATGACAAAATACTGACAAATCCTATTCTAAGGGTTAAGAAGGTTTCCCTTAGCCATAGAAGCAATAATTAAATAGTAACCTTACTATAATAATCCTTATTTTTCGTTGTGTCTCCGTACATTCAATCCAAATAAATTTTCCCCGATGTTATCTGTTTTGCCCGTACTGCTCAAGACGAATTTTTCTATATCAAATTTACTTTAAATACTCATTTAAAATAAATTAACTTGTTACGGTAGCTATAAAAAAAATCAAAATATCTACCTGGCTACAGTTTTGTTCCATGGTGTAGCTATACTTTTGCACTTTTTGGCCGACTGTTCTTGAACACTTTCATGTAGGATACCTCTGAATGTCCTTGATAAAAATTCCTCCTGACAATGTTGTTTCTTTGTTGTCTTTGAAGATGTAGAGTTGTATCACTATGTGTCCGAACTGTGAAAACAAAGCCATGTCTCATTGGTAGTACTTAACTCACAGCCTTTAAGCTTAAGCCCTTACAAACCCTTTGAGACAAAGACGGACTTTCAAGTGATCTGTGCTGCTGATAACATTTTTTTGTGCCTTGTTGACCTGAACAAATAAATGCTAGATGTATGCAATATTATAGAATTTGTTATATTTTGTACCATCTTTTATCTACTAGAAAAACATAATTGATGCATTTAGTACATCATGCTTAAATATCTAAATACCTGTATTTCAAATATTAAAACTTCAAAATATAAATATTAAAGTTATTTTATTATCACTCTTTTTTCAAACTTAGAATTTCTACCTAACGACACAAGCTCTTGGTAATTTACTCAAAAATAATTAGTTTTTATATTCAATAGCTGAAGTCAATCATTAATCAAGAGAAACATAGTTTTAATATCAGTGACCAGAGCATGCTTTAAAACAAAATCTACCTAACTATAGTTATCCACTGTTTTTCTAGCATCACTTTTTTTTGGAAATTTTGGTGAAATGTTTTGAACATGGTGATGAGAAAATGTTTTTCATCAATATTAGCTGCTGAGAAACCATGTGCCTTGTTGACCTGAAAAAATATTTCATTTTCCTGTAATTTCCATTAATATTCAAATAATCTTAGACATTTAATTAACAGAAATGCACTGTTGTCCTTAGAAACTTATTAAGTAATACCTAAAACAGCTATTTATTTACAGAAATACTCTATTCTTTACAAACTTTAGCAATACTTAACATATATAACTCATTATAATCATCCTTATTTTTCATTGTGTAGCTATGTATTACATCCACAATTATTTCCATGATGACATATGTTTAAGCAGAATTGCTCAAGTGTATTTCTCCTTTTATGAAAATACATAAAACATTCATTTTGCAAAGATCTACCTGCTACATTAGCTACTAAACCATTTGTAATATCTACCTGGCTACAGGTTTTCCTTTTTTCCACTGTGCCTTTTGTATTTTGCATTTTGGTGGACTTTTCTTGAACACTCTGATGTAGAATAACGCTATGAACGTCCTTGATAAACACGACTCCTTACAATGTTGGATTTTAGCTGTCTTTGAAAATGTGGAGTTGTATGTGTCAGGGCCACAAAAACAAAGCCATGCCTCTTTTGTCATAGTTATCTCATAGCCCTTAAGATCAAGTCCTCCTACAACGCTTAGAGATACGGGCAGCCTTTCCAGAGATCTGAGCTACTTATAACTTTTTTGTAGTGCCTTTTTGACCTGAAAAAATAATTTCTAGATGTATTTAATTATCATAGAGAATAATTTTTCAGGAATCATTTCTTATTATACTCAATTACCAAAAATATCAATCTATTAGAAACATAGCTAGATATAAAAAAAACTGAGCATTATTTAAATATTTAACTGGCTATAGTCATCTATCGTTTTTCTACCTTCTCTTTGTTTTTGGCATTTTTGGTAGACTAATTTGAACACTATGATGAGAAAAAATCTTTTACAGCAATATTAGCTGCTGAAAAAACGTATCTGCCTTGAAAACACAATTTTATTACATTTGTCCTTCATTATCTTTAAAATTCAAATAATCTTAGACATTAAATTTATCAGAAATGTACAGTTTTCATTAGGTACTTAAAGAATACTTAAAATATTTACTTCATTATAACATATTTCTTTCACTGTATAGCCATGTATAACATCTACAATAATTTCCATAAGGACATGATTTAGCTTATTTTGTTCAGGAATATTTCTCCTATTATAAAATGACTTAAAACATTCATTTTATATATCTACCTGTTATATTAAACTACATGAAATATCTACCTGGGTACAATTATGTCTTTTTTTCACTGTGTTGCTATTTGCTTTGCATTTTGACGCATTTTTCTTTAACACTCTGATTTAGGATTATTCTATGAATGTCTTTGATAAAAATGCTTCCTAACAATGTTGTTTCTTTGCTATCTTTGAAGACCTGGAGTTGTACATTTTGCATGCATCAATTCGTAGTAACCATTTTTGGTGAAACTGTTTCAAACACTGTGATGAGACAATGATCGACTTTCTGGTGATCTTAGCTACTGATTAACTGTGCCTTTGGTTGCCCTGAAATCAAAATTTTATTACTTTTTTGTAATCAACATAGAGAGTCATTTAACATTACTGAAGCAATACTTAAAATATATCATTAACCTGGTAATAATTAGGACTCTCCTTATTTATCATTCCCTAGCTATGTAGTACAAAACTTGCTCTGATAATTTAAGTTTTAGCTCAATTAGACAAAAAAAACTTCTATACATCAAAGTTACTGAAAATATCATTTAACAGAGATCTACCCGCTATATTTGCTATTATGGTACTTAAGATATCTACCTGGCTACAGTTTTCTTTTATTTCTCATGGTGTATTTTGTATCTGTGGTAGACTTTTCATGAACATATTGATCAAGGATAACTCTACGAATGCCCTTGATAAACATGCCTCCTGATAATGTTGTTTCTTTGTTGTCTTTGAAGATGTGGAGTTGTATAACTATGTGTCAGAACCATGAAAACAAAGCCATGTCTCACTGGTTGTACTTAATTCTTGCCTTTTAGCTTCAATTTTTATACAACCCTATGAAACAAGGACAGTAATTCCAGTGATCGGAACTGCTGATAAACATATTTAGTGCATTGCTGACCTGAAAATTCAGAATTTAGATGTATTCACTTTATATCACAAGATTTGTTATAATATTTTGTGTCTTTTTTCCACAAAACTAGAAGAAACAAATGATCTTGTATTTGTAAAACATGTTGATTTCTTTTGAATATTCAAATCTAGTTCATAAATACTTGAGTTACATTCATATTTTTCTTTTTATCCAAAAGGAGTTTTCACAAATGACATATCTTTTGCTGATTTTCTCTTAAATATTTTTTTATATTCAATTAATCATTCATTCAAGATACCTTTAGTTTTTCATATAAGTGACCTTAGCATTATTCTAAATATTTACCTGGCTAAAATTATTCGTCTTTTTTTATGTGACACTTCGCAGTTTGGCATAATACTGCGATCAGCTTTCTTGTGACCTTAGCTGATGAGAATTCCTGTGCCATGTTGCCTTTAAAACAAGATTTCAGTTATTTCCAACTGAAGCCATTCAGATAAAACAAATATCTATTTTGTCACAATTTATCTTATTTTTCATTGTAATGCAATTTATTTCCTCTCAAAAAATCTCTTGACACATAATTTTTAGGTTAATTGCTCAAAAATATTTTTTCTAAAATAGAATAACTGAAAACATTCAACAGAGATCTACCTGTTACAATAGATACCTAAGTACTTGAAATATCTACCTGGCTTAAGTGTTTCTTCTTTTCTACTGTGTTGGTTTGTATTTTGCATTTTGGTGGATTTTTCTGGACAACTCTCAAGTTGGATAACTCTATGAATGTCCTTGATAAACATGCCTCCTGACAATGTTGTATGTTGGCTGTCGTTGAAGATGTGGAGTTATATCTGTATGTGTCAGGGCCATGAAAATAAAGCCATGTCTCATTGGTCTTACTTAACTTGTCGTATTTTCAGTGATCTGAGCTGTGGAAAAACATTTCCAGTGCTTTGTTGACCTGAAAATACAAAGTTCTGATGTATTCATTGATTATCAAAGAATTTGTTTATATACTTAGAGTCATTTTCCACCCAACTAGAAAAATAAATGATCTTGAATTTTGTAATCATGTGAACTGTTTAAATACTTATCTTTAAAACATTTAAAATTCAGAATATAAATATTTTAGTTACTTTCTTATTCAACATTTATTCTCCAACAGTAACTTTTAATCTTAAGAAACAAGCCTTGGCTGATTTTCTCAGAAATAGTTTGTTTTTAACTTTTTAGTTTCAATTTCAATAGTCATTCAATTAAGGGAAATATTGTTTTAATATTAGTGACCTAGTCATAATTTAAAATATTTACCTGGCTAAAGTTATCCATTGTTTTCCTTTGTCACCTTGTATTTAGCATTTAAGTGGGACTGTTGTGGACACTTAGCTGAGAAAACAAACATCTTTAAAGTGAGAAACCTGTATACCCTGAAAACATCAATTTTTCTTAAAATTTCCATTAATATTCAAAGAAATCTTAGATATTCATTTAAGAGTATTGTACAATTTCCCTTAGCAATTTATTCAATACTTAAAATATATACCCCGTTATTATTATCCTTATCTTTCATTGTGTAACTATGTTTAATATCCACAAAAGGTTCCATGATGACGAAAGCCAAAAATTGCACAAAAATATTTTTCTATGCAAGAATAAATGAAACAACCCATTTCACAAATATCTACATTTTACATTAGTTACTGAAGTTTTCAATAACATAAAATACTGTAAAATTAAAAAAGAATGAGCAGTATACAATATACAATTAAATATAAAGTACGGTTTAGCCCGGGATACGTTTTGGTACTGTCAGCAATTAACTAATGAAACGAAAAGTGCTGCTGTCTGTCCGGAGAAAAAAAGCCTTCGTTAGAAATGAAAAACGAATATCTAGCATATACAGGAATGGTAATTTTCTGCCATGTAATTTTTTAGTCAGCCTAAGTAAGCTACTGAACAGTTCGCAGCACATCACAGTTACTGAAATGTGGATTGTACAAAGATTTTGTTTTGTTTTTTTCTTGTAAGATGAACTTTAAGATGCTCCCCCACTCGGCAATATTATAATACGATTCCTAAAAATGTGTATTATAAGCGAGTATATAGAACAGCTACCTGGCTACAGCTTTTTTTAGAGTGTCGCTATGTATTTTGCATTTCTGGTTGATTTTTCTGGATCGCTCTGATGAAAGATATGTCTATAAACATTCTTGATAAACATGACTTCTAACAATGTTGTATGTTGGCTATCTTTGAAGATTTGGAGTTGTACCACTATGTGTCAGAGCCATGAAAACAAATCAGTGCCTCAATGGTTCTACTTGACTCCACGCCTTTAATCTCAAGTCCTTACAAAACCTTTAAAAACAAGAACAGTCTTTTCAATAGTTTGAGCTGCAGAGAGACATTGTTAGTGCATTGTTAACTACAAAATTTATTAAAATATTGTGTCGTTTTTCATCCTGCTGGAAAAAACAAATGATCTAGTAAATACTGTTAAATTACTTATTATTTTAATATATAGAAAATGTGTATTTAAATCATTTTTATATATAGCTTCTTTTAGACAGGATATTTATGCTTGGCAACACAAGCTTTGGATCTTTTTCTCAGGAATAATATTTCAACATTAAATTACTCAAATCATTCATTTTGTGAGAAATTTAGTGCTAATGTAGGTGACCTAAGCACTAATTAAGATATCTACCTAGCTACAGTTTTCCTTTCCACTGTGTCGCTATGTATTTTGCATTTTTGGTGGCTTTTTCTGCAACACTGACGCTGGATAACTAAATTAACCTTCTTGTAAAACGACAATGTTGTTTCTTTGCTGTCTAAGAAGATGTGTAGTAATAACACTGTTTGTCAGAGCCATGAAATTAAAGTCATGTCTCAGTGGTCATTCTCATCTCCTCAACTTTAAACTTTTGTTATACTGTAAACGCTTAGAACAAAGGACAGCATTCTTGTGATCCGAGGTGCTGAGATACATTTTAGTGCCCTGTTGACCTGAAAATGCACATTTTTATATGTATTAATTTTCATAGATCAGTTGAATTATTTTGTTATTTTGTACCAAGCTAAGAAAACTAATGACCTTTTATTTTGTAAATCTTGAGTAAATGTTCAATACTTTTCTTCCAAATATTTAAAATCTAGAATATAGATATTTACTTTCTTATTACTGTTGCTTTTTCGCAGAGGATTATTCCCTGACAACACAAGCTTTGACTGATACTCTCCTGATTTGTTTTTTTTTATTCAATCACTGAAATCACTTTTAAAAGACGAAGTTTTAATACAATTAAGCATTATTTAGAATATTTACCAGGCTATAGATATCCTTTTTCATGCATCACTTTGTAATTTGGCAATCTTTTTGAAACTGTTTTGAACACTGTGATTAGACAAGAATCATTTGTCTAGGTTTCTAAGCTGCTGAGAAACTCTGTGTCCTCTGTTACCCTGAAAAAAAGAATTTAAAAGACATTCATTTAACAGAAACGTACTGTTTCCCTTACAAACTGAAGCAATGTTTAAAATGTCTACCTGGTTATGTTTTCCTTATTTTTCATTGTGCAGATATTTATTCGCCCCACTCAAGTTCTAAGAATATTTTCCCTTTTATAAAATTACTGAAAATGTTTTCTAAACAGAGATCTACCAATAACATTTTCTAGTAAATTACTTATAATATCTACCTGGCTACAGTGTTTTCCTTTATCATGGTGTTGCTATGTATTTTGAATTTTGGATGGTTTTCTCTGTCACATTCTCATATTGGATAGCTGTATGACTGTCCTTAATAAGCATGCTTCCTGACAATGTTGTACGTTTGCTGTCTTTGAAGGCATGGAGTTTATCACCATGTGTCAGGACCATGAAAACAAAGCCATGTCTCTCACTGGTCATACCGGTACTTGTTGAGTTACTTGTTTTCTTATGGCATATCTTTAACAATTATGATCTACAATCTCAGCAAAATTAAAAATATACACAAGCTTCAGATAATAACAGTGCTTATTGATTGTGTTTCTCTTTTTTTCTAACAGCCATTTGGGTGGTACCAATCAAGTAATCAGTGCAAGCAGAGGTTGACCTTCTTTTCCATTTGGCTTCAACAAACTTGTATAAACCTGAGGAGTGACGTTCTAACCAAAGCAATATGAAAGGACAAGCACTTATGAAAAACGCAAGGCAAAGATAGATCACAAAAAGCTAACTTCAAGTACCATGTCTTGTAGTAGCTAAACAACATCTACAAGGGCAAACCTTAACTGCAGAGTTAGGACACTTGCTTACCAAGCCTGTCTGTGCCTCCACTTCTTTTGACATGCCAAGACCAGCCTACTTAACCCCTACCCCGCCAGCTCTGGGTAGTAGGTAGACTACCCTTACCAAAAACCATCTTACGGATATGTTAGCACTGGAATCCTCGATGGCATTGATTGTTGTCTCAATCAATGGATAGCAGCATTTTGACTGGACACTGCTACTGACCTAACTTGACCGGACAGTCTGTTGCCCCAATAAAACCTACCAAACAGACCAACTCTGGCACAGTGATACTGTTTGCTTACCGATCCTGTTCGCACCTACTCCACTTCTGTTGACATACCCAGAGAGACTCTTATCTACTAACCCGCCAGCCCAGGGTATCAGACAAGCCCCTCTTCACGATGCATCTTATGGACATATAGGCACTGGATTCCTCGATGCATCGATTGCAGTCTCAATCAATGGATAATGGTAAACAGGATTTTAACCTGAACTGTGTAGAGTTATGATCCTTTTATGTACCTGTAAAGTTATGACCCTTTCTTGTAGCTGTTGTTGAGTTATGACAATAAATTAGAACGCCCACCAGAGATGGCCAATCACTTCTCTGTCACTACAAGTAATGACGGTTTACACTCCTTTGCTTCTACCAAATTTCTAAGCAGGTTTTCCCTCTAACTTACACATCATAACTCTCAAGGAACCTCACAATGTCCACCAAGACAGTCTAACATATTATAGCGTTTGTAAAACTTCCATAACTTTGGTAGTGAATTTGAACCAATAACAACAGCAGTAAACATACAATATTCACCATTAATAAGAACGCCTCATTGGCTTTTTCCAAGTGGAAAATTTAGACTTTTAATCTTGTAGTCTTCATCAACACTTAACACATAAATTAACAGCATTCAGTATAAAACTTTTGTAGTGTTTATATCACATACATGTATGCAAACATGTTACACAAGACTGTGTTAATTAGAAAATAATCCAAATTAAATATATTACTTCAGTTTAATAAATCTTTAGAGCTCAGTAAAGGAGAAAGAGATTTTATACAACACATTTTACACATATCACGCAAAAATGGTAAATACACTAATTTTCTGAAAAAAAAACATCGTAACATGTGTAGAAACTTAGCTAATACTAAAACCTTAAATGTTCATTAAAGGACACAGTTTGTGTAAGAGGTAAATTGTACAACATACAATCATGACAATTGTATACATATTACTCAGATGGGGTTGACGATGATAAATACAGTACATTAGCTAAAAGGTGACTTCAAATCGGTCTCTTATGTTTCACAAAGAATAAGTGATAGAGTAAATAACTAACAAAACTTATCACTAATAACAAAATACTAACACTATTCAGTTCCCTACTTGGCAACAAGAGTTCAGTAACTTTTTAACTTTACGCTGATTTTATCCCTAGGCAGCTTCTGACCTTTGAGTTTTTTAGACACAGTCATGATCTACATAACAATGGAACAGTAGTCAATCAAAAGTCTCTGTAAATGACAGGTAAAGATATAATGACAGCATTCAAATTAAGTTATGAAATGATCATTACATGTCAATATAATACAAGAGCATCTATTCTATTCTACCAATACTGTCGATTACTGACTTGAATTCCTGTATTTTACAAAATACGTGCTTAATTTGCTTGATTACAGCATATTATACACTGTTGTATTATTATATTCAGTATATATCTTTAATATCAAAACCATGTATAAAACACTAATTTTAGTATTCAACTATTAACTATTCCACTAAGTATAAACATCAACAAAATCTGTTTTATTAGTCAACAATTCTATTCTAAATGTAACCAGACTGTTACAAAATACATCTACACACTTCATCAGTCAAATCTGCAAATGCAATATATGATTTCCTGGATCTTTTACAAGGTCAGATTCCCTGCATCCTACAGAAAAAAGAAAACAAAAGTTTCCTTATTATATTAAAAGCTCCTGATCTGAACATTTTCACCTGGCAAACCCTTAGTGCATGTGTAGTGCAGTGCAGGGGGTGCTATGGGGGATGAAAGATTTTACCATTTGAAAGTGACAAGTCTGGAACTTTTACTTAATAAGAATAAAAACAAGAGCCCAAAATAAAGCAGAAAAATCATTCCAAAGTTAAGACCCAGTACTTACACAATTGACTGAGAGACTCTCCCTCAAAAGTAGCATATCTGTATTCCTATATAATACACATGTATTTAGGCAACATTTCAACAGTATTTTTCTTAACATAGCGTACACTTCAGAACTGTAAAAAGTACAGGAAACAGATACTGTACATATATATATAACATGGTTCTTTCTTATTTTTATTTTTTTCTTTCCTTTTTTCCATTTTCCTTCTTTTTTCATTTTGTTTCTTTTCCTTTTTTTTAATTTCTTTTTTTCTTTTCTTTTTTTTAATGATTTTCTTTTTTTTCTTTTTTTCTCTTTCCTTAGTTTTCTTTTGTTAACTGCTTAGGTTTCTTTTGTAGTATGATGGAGGTATCGTTGATGATGATGAATCATTCTGAATGTCTAACAGGGAATGCCATGCCTCCTCCTCTTTTGTAGCGAGTGTATTGTTATAACATCAGTACACCTGTGCAATGAATGTTGACATTCATTTCAATAATTTACACCATATCACACAGAAAAGACGATGTATGAATATTTCTTGGATGTATTAGAATGTCAATATTTAAGGCATTTATTAAGTCCTTAGTTCCTGCTTTTCCCCATCAAGGCAAACTTTTGCTTATGACATGATATTTTCTTCATATTCTCATTTCTTGTCTTTAACAGTTTAAAGAAACATCTGTCAGTTACTAAAATATCTGAATATAAACAATACATGTCCCTGTTATCTTTCTTTTATTGTCATCATTTTTTCATGAGGTTAACTACTTGAAATGCCGGTAAGGATTTTTCCCAGATAAATGATGTCTTTATATGTTACTGAAAATAATACTTTTAACAGTAAAAGAACTCTTAATATAAGTGACTGAAACTATAAAATCTACCTTGTTAAAGGTATCCTTTCTTTTCATTATATTTCAATCAAGGAAAACTGAGGCTAATGACATATTATATGAATAATTTCTTTCATCATCTCATTTCATTCAAATTTTATAAATACTTAAAACATTAATCATTTAAAAGAAAAATAGTTCACATATAAGCAATTGTAGCAAGACGCAAAGTTTACCTGGCCTTATGAATCTTTCTTCTTTCCTGTGTAGATAAGTAATTCCTAATTTTGGCTGAGTTGTTTGGAGCAGTGTGGTGATGAATGATTCCATGAATGTTTGTCCACGTAACACACAAACATGGACTTTCTTTGCAGTTGAAGAGCTGAGTCAGTTGAGCTTCCGTTTTTGTCTCAGTGCCATTAGAGCAAAGCTATGTCCCTTTGGTTATACTATATTCCTTGCCTTTTAGTTTGAGTCTTCGCATAACCCTTTCAGCCCTAATGTCCTGAAAACATAATTGTAAGAAATTAATAAAATAAATGCACATTTCTTTATCAAATTTGCTAACATGACTGTGGGTAAAGCAGGAAGATGAATTCATTTAGTAACTTTGTTTTGTTGACACTTTTAACATCCAGATACCTAATGATAAAATAATATAAACTGAAAATCCTATTCAAAGTGTTAAAGTGGTTTCCCTTAGCCACAGAAGCAATAATTAAATATTAACCTCTCTATAATAATCCTTATTTTTCGTTGTGTCTCCATAAATTCAATCTAAATAAATTTTCGCCGACGATATAAGTTCTGGCCTAACTGCTCAAGACTAGTTTTTCTATATTAAATTTACTTTATATATCCATTTCACAGAGATCTACTTGTTACAGTAGCTATAAAAATAATGAAAAATATCTACCTGGCTACATTTTTGTTCAATGGTGTGTCTATATTTTTGCACTTTTTGGTCGACTTTTCTGGAACACTTTCATGTAGGATGCCTCTATGAATGACAATGTTTTCCTTTTCTGTCTTTGAAGATGGAAGTTGTACCACTATGTGTCAGAACCGTGAAATCATAGCCATGCTTCATTGGTCATACTTAGCATATTGCCTTTTAGCTTCAGCCCTCGCACAACCCTTAGAGACAAAGATGGTCTTTACAGTGATCTGAGCTGCTGATAATCTTTATCGGTGCCTTGTTGACCTGAACAAATAATTCTATATGTATGCAGTTTTATTTAATGCCATTTTATCTACTAGAAGAAACAAATGATGCATTAAGTATATCCTGCTTAAATATTTAAATATTTATCTTTCAAATGTTAAAATTAAAAAAAAACAAATATTTAAGTTATTTTATTATCACTCTTTTTTTAAACTGGAAATTTCTTCCTTATGACACAAGTTTCGGATGTTGTTTTTTTTTTCTAAAACAATTAGGTTTTATATTCTATAGCTGAAGTCAGTCATTAATCAAGAGCATAGTTTTAATATTAGTAACCAGAGCGTTATTTTAAAGAATCTACCTGGGTATAGTTTTTTCACTGTTTTTCTAGCATCACTTTGTTTTTGGTATTTTGGTGTAACTGTTTTGAACACTGAATATTGATTTAATAATAAAGTAACTGAAAACATTCAATGAACACAGATCTATACATCACTTCTGCTTTTAACTACTTAAAAGTATCAACCTGGTTACATCTTTCTTTTTTCCACTAAGTCACTATGAATCTTGCATTTTTGATTGCATTTTCTTGAACTGTGATGAGAGGGAAATCTTTTCAGCAATATTAGCTGCTGGGAAAGCCTGTTGCCCTGAAAACACAATTTTATTACATTTTTTGCAATTACATTTTATATTCAATTAATCAGATATTTATTTAATAGAAGTGTAGTATTTTCCTCACCAACTTGAATAAGTACCGCATAAATATTATCCTTATTTTTGATTGTGTAGCTATGTATTACACCTACAATGGATGTTTTAGTTGAATTGCCCAAGTAAACCCTCGTATTTTTCCTATTATAGAATGACTCAAAACATTCATTTGAAATTTCGACGTAATGACACAAGCTTTGGCTGATTTTTCATAAATAATTTGTTTTTATTTTCTATAGCTGAAATCAGTCATTAATCAAGAGAAACATAGTTTTAAAATAATTGACCAGAGCGTTACTTAAAAACAATCTACCTGGCTACAGTTGTCCACTGTTTTTCTAACATCATTTTGTTTTTGGCATTTTTGGTGGAATGTTTTGAACACTGTGAGGAGAAAATCTTTTCACCAATATAAGCTGCTGAGAAACCCTGTGCCCTGTTGACCTGAAAAATAATCATATTTAATTTTTCTGTAATTTCCTTTAATATTCAAGTAATCTTAGACATTTAATTAACAGAAATGTATGGTTTTCTTTAGAAACTTAAGTAATATTTAAAATATCTACCTCATTATAATCATCCTTATTTTTCGTTGTGTAGCTATGTATTAGATCCGCAATTATTCCCTGGATGAAATAAGTTTCAGCGGAATTGTTCAAGTATATTTTTTCTATAGATTAACTAAAAACATTCATTCTGCTCCATTAGCTGCTACATTTCTACTTGAAATATCTACCTGGCTAAAATAATTACTTTTTTTCTCCGGTCACTACGTATTTTGCATTTTTGGTGGACTTTTCTTGAACACTCTAATGTAGGATAACTCTATAAACGTCCTCGATAAACATGACTCCTGAAAATGTTGTATGCTTGATGTCTTTGAAGACGTGGAGTTGTATCACAATATGTCAGGGCAACAAATCCAAAGCCATGCCTCTTTTGTTATACTTAACTCATAGCCTTTTAGCTTAAGCCCTCGTACAACCCTCAGAGACAAGGATAGTCTTTCCTGTGATCTGAGGTGCTATTAACTTTTTGTAGTGCATTGCTGATCTGAAAAAAAAATATGTATCCATTGATTACCATAGGGTATAATTTTCTCAGGAATAATTGGTATTCATATCGAATTACAAAAATTAACTGGTTATAATTATCCATTGTTTTTCTGGCTTCTCTTTGATTTTTGGCATTTTTGGTGGAACATTTTAGAACACTATTATGAGAAAACATCTTTTTCAGCAATTTTAGCTGCTGAGAAACCCTGTGTGCCCTGAAAACACAATATTATTACATTTTTCTTTAATTTAAAAAGATCAAATAATCTTTGACATTTAAGTGACAGAAATGTACTGTTCTCCTCAGATACTTAAAGAATACTTGAAATATCTACCTCGCTATTATTAACTTATTTTTTGGTTGCCATGTATAACATCTTTAACGATTTCCATGAAGATGTGTTTTAGCTGAACTGCTCAAGAATACTTTTCCCATATTATCGAATGACTTAAAACATTCATTTAACAGAGATCAACATGCTGCTTTAGCTACTAAACTACTTGAAATATCTACCTGGCTACACGTTTTCCTTTTTCTTCACTGGGTCACTATTTTGCATTTCTTTAACGCTCTGATGTAAGATAACTATATGGAAGTTCTTGATGAACATGACTCCTGACAATGTTGAGTGTTGGCTGTCTTTGGAGATTTAGAGTTGTATCACCATGTGTCAGGGGCATAAATGCAAATCCTTGCCTCACTGGTTGTACCTGACTCTTCGCCATTTAACCTGAGTCCTTACAAAACCAACAGAGACAAGGACAGTCTTTTCAGTAATTTGAGCTGCTGGTAGACATTTTTTGTTCCTTGTTGACCTGAAAATACAAATTTTAGATATAACTATTAATATTCACTGGATTTGTTTGATAAATATGTAAGTCACTTCCATATTTATCTTTTTCTCCAATAGGGTTTTGGAAATGACTATCTTTTACAAATTTTCTCAAAAATAATTTGTTTTTATATACAATAACCAAAATCATTCATTTAAGAGAAATGCAGTTTAAACACCAATGACCAAGGCATAATCTAAAATATCTACCTGTCGAAAACTAAACATCATTTTCATGTGTCCCTTTGTAATTGGCATATTTGTTGGAACTGTTTTGAGCACTGTGATGAGACAACGATCATTTTTCTAGTGACCTTAGCTGCTGATAAGCCCTGTGTGCACTGAAAGCACAATTTCTTTAACCTTTTTCTGTAATTTCCTTTGATATTCAAATACTCTAGTACATTCCTCTAATAGAAATGTACCGTTTCCCTTAGCAACTGACACAATACTTAAGATATCTACCTGGTTATAATTATCTTTAGTTTTGTTTTAAATCTGAACAACTTTCCTTGATGACATAAGTTTATGCTTAATTGTACAGAAATATTTGTATACAATTACTGAAAACATTCATTTAACAAAGATCTATCTGTTTCATAAGCTACATTAAGTTCTTGAAATATATACCTGGGTAAAGTTTTTCTCCACTGTGTCGCTATGTACTTTAAGGATTTTTGCTGGATTTTTCTGAAACACTGATGTAGGATAACTCTAGGAACATCGTTGATAAACATGATTTCTGATAATGTTATATGTTTCCTGTCTTTAAAGATGTGGAGTTATATCACTATGTATCAGGGCCATCAAAACAAAGCCATGTCTCACTGGTTATTCTTAACTCCTCAACTTTAAGCTTCAGTTCATGCAATTCATTAGAGACAAGAAATATTTTAAGTGCCCTGTTGACCTGAAAATACAATTTGTATATGTGTTCATTATCATAAGTTTATTTTGTACCAAACTAAGAAAACAAATCTTTTATTTTGTAAATCTTGATTAAATGTGAAATATTTATAGCGACTGACTCAGAATTTAGCTGATTTTTTTTTCTTTAAAATTTAAGAGAATTTAATAAACTATGGAAAAAACATAATATTATGCTTCTATACACCATGAAAACTGAATAAAAGTATTGACTTAACCAGGATTCGAACCCACGACCTTTCGGTCAGTAAAATATAGAGCAACGGTCTATACCACTGAGCCACAGTGCTAAGTTATTTTGTTGCGTCAAAATTAATAACTCATGTATCTACCCCGTGACTAACGGGGTAATTTTTTACGGATAAAATTGTGTAACACTTAATATTTCGATGTTTTTCTGTATCAAAAATGAGTCAGTAACTTAGTTCAAATATGTTCTTCACAATTACAGCAAAAATTTCAAGATGTTTGAACAATTTTTTTTTCATCATCGGCCCATCTGTGAGTCAGTCGCTTTAATATCTTTCAAAAAATTAACATCTAAAATATAAATATTATATGTGAAATACTTAATATCTTTTAAAAATTTAACATCTAAAATATAAATATTAAATTTTTTAACTTACTTTCTTATTATTTTTTTGGATCAGAGTATTTCTCCCTGACAATATAAGCTTTGACTGATATTTTCCTGATTATTTTTTTTTACTGAAATTACTTACTTAAGAGAAATGTAGTTTTAATACAAGTAAGCATTATCTTAAATATTTACCAGGCTATAATTGTCCTTTGTTTTCATGAATCACTTTGCATTTGGTGATTTTTTTAAACTGTTCTAAACACTGTGATGAGACAACAATCATCTTTTTATTGATCTTAGCTGCTGAGAAACCGCGTGTGCTCTGCTGCCCTGAAAATATAATTATCTTTATTATCTACTTCTCTGTTTTTTCTTACAACATTCAAATAATCTTACACACTCATTTAACAGCTTATGTACTGTTTCCCTGACCAACTGAAGCAATATTTAAAATATCTATCTGGTTATAATTTCAAGGGGCAACTATGTATGATTATCATATCTGAGAAAACTTCCCCTGATCACATAAGGTTTGGTCTGAATTGCTCAATAATATTTCTACTATAATAAATTTACTGAAAACATGCATTAAAAAAAAAAGAGTTTCATTGCATAAGCTACTTATACTAAGAATATCTACCTTGTTATAGATTTCCTTCTTTTTTCAAGGCATTGGTATGTATTTTGCACTTCTTGTAGACTTTACTGGAACATTCATTTATGGTAACTTAAGAATGTCCACTGGTAAACATGACTCCTGACTATGTTGTGTGTTGGCTGTCTTTGAAGATGAAGAGTTGTATCACTATGTGTCAGGGCAATGATAACAAAGCCATGTCTCATTGGTTGTACTCATCTTGTGTCCCTCGTATGACCATTGGAGACAAGGGCAGTCTAACAAGTGTCTGAGCTGCTGAGAAACCCATTGTACCCTGCTGACCTGAAAATTCAAGTGTAAGTTATAAACAATTCTAACACTATCCGCAATTTGCCGACAATAAACAAAGAAGGAATTGAGCGTGATATATCAGGCAGTATAGCACGCTGAATACAAGCGCGCACCCACTGACGTCACTGAGAACGCCACTGTTAAATAGTGCACATACTTACGTCCCTTATAAATATACGTACGTGTTAGAATGGAAATAGATTTTAACATTTTCGTGATCTACCGTCGTATATATCACGGTTTCTCGTTCATATGCGTAATTATTTAATCACTCAGGCCTACGGCCTTCGTGATTAAATTACTACGCATCTGAACTCGACACCGTGATATATCAGACGGTATATCACTCAAACTTAAAATCTATTTCCTAAATAAAACAGTTAGTTCACATATCTCATGATAGGAGTGTTACATACAGTTGTATTCATTTAGTATCAAAGGATTTTTTAAATATATTGTGTGTCAACAATTAAAAAAACTAGTGTCCATAGCACATGGATGCCCCCGCAATGTAAGCTTTCAGCTGGCAAATATTAGCAATATCTTAGTTATAAGGCAAAAGAAATGATTTTTTGTTGTTGGTGGGGGGAAACACGGGGGGCCGGGGGAGTCAAGTACCTACATATTAAAAAAAAAAAATGAAAAAAAAAACTTATGGGGGGGATAAACATGGGAGGGGGGAGTCCCATGCAGGTTGGGGGTGAGGGGGGGCTGGTGGAGTACTTACCAATCCCATGTAATGAAGAAAAATTATTGTGGTGGTTGGGGGAGGGGGGTTAAACGCGAGAGGGGGATAAGGGGGGTTCCCATGCTGAGGGGGGGATGGGGGAAGTACTTACCCATCCCATAATAGTTAATAGTTTATTTCTAGGTTTAAGAAGTTTTTTTCCTTTATGTAAGTATAAGCAAAATCAAGTGACCTTTAGGTTGGGGCTAACTTTGACCCCAAGGATGCCAACGCTGATGCTGTCGAGGGGGTCATGACAATAGCTCCACATTTTTTCTTGAAAAGTGGAGCTAAAAAACTTTTTTTTTTTGGCAGGGGGGTGGGGGGGTGTTAGTATCCAATGTAAGTAAATAGTTAAGTTCTATGCTTTGTGCTTTCCGATTAGTTTATTGCTATATACAATAATGTAAGTGTTTGCAAAAAACCAAGTGACCCCTGGGATGTGGATAATTTTTAACCAAGGGATATAATATAATCAATGTTAGTAGAGGTCTATAAGATAATGCCTCACATCAAATTACAAAGCCCTGTGTAAGGGGGGTCCCCATGCTGAGGGGGGGATGGGGGAAGTACTTACCCATCCCATAATAGTTAATAGTTTATTTATAGGTTTAAGAAGTTTTTTTCCTTTATGTAAGTATAAGCAAAATCAAGTGACCTTTAGGTTGGGGCTAACTTTGACCCCAGGGATGCCAACGCTGATGCTGACGAGGGGGTCATGACAATAGCTCCACATTTTTTCTTGAAAAGTGGAGCTAAAAAACTTTTTTTTTTGGCAGGGGGGTGGAGGTGTTAGTATCCAATGTAAGTAAATAGTTAAGTTCTATGCTTTGTGCTTTCCGATTAGTTTATTGCTATATACAATAATGTAAGTGTTCGCAAAAAACCAAGTGACCCCTGGGATGTGGATAATTTTTAACCAAGGGATATAATATATAATCAATGTTAGTAGAGGTCTATTAGAGAATGCCTCACATCAAATTACAAAGCCCTGTGTCAAGTGGTTTTAGAGAAGATTTTTAAAGTTTTTCCTATATAACAATACATAAACCTCAGGGCGGGACCAATATTGACCCTGGGGTCATGATTTGAACCAAAAAGGCAGAGGTCCACTAGACAATGCTTCACACCAAATATCAAAACTCAAAGTCTTATGGTTTATGAACAATCAGCTACATTAAAGTTTTTGTACGAAGCTGACAATGATGACGACTCAGCAACCATAACAGCTCCACTTTTTCTTCAAAATAGACAAGCTAAAGATGGCATCCTCTACTCATGGTGGTCAAGAGTGACAACTGGTACTGAAATACCATCATACATGCAAAAGTTAGGGACCAGAGAAATATATTAAGTTTAATCCCCTGCTGTGACCTTGATCTCTGACAAAGGCACCTGGGTCTTGCACGTGACATATTGTCTGCTTATGGTGGCCAAGTGTACCAATTTATTTTGAAATCCCATCATGCATACAGAAGTTATGCACCGGACACAAAGTATATACTTTTTCAAATGCACACGCACACTATACATGTATGCTCCCCCCCATCCCCCGCCATTTTATGGCAGGGGCATAAAAAATTAATTACCATATACTTGTAAATCCTGTTGCCATGTTTAAAGGCTTATCTATGAAATATTAAAATTCTTAGTTCTATTCTCATTTATCTTATTTCATAAAGGTCAACTTTGCCTGATGACATAAGATTCTGTTGATTTCTCATGGCTAATCTTCTTAATTTCTAATTACCATACATTTTAAAATCCATCCAGGGATGTCAGAATTGTTGACGGGACATGACCATCAAAGCACTTTTATGAAATATTCTTATCACGACTTTGGACGTCCAAGAGTGACCCTGACCTAAGAGCTGGACACCTGATTCTTGTCGTCATCATGTCCAACACATTTATGCCAAGTCATTTAAAATACATCCAGGAATGACAGAATTGTTGACCGGACACAACCATGAATGCACTTTTATGAAAATTCCCTTTCAAGTTGTCTACTTGTCATGAGCTACATACCTAGTTTGATGATTAGGCGAGTCCAAGGGTTCATTAGATATTGACTGGAAATGAAGTGTCTACCGACCGACCATTCAACATTGGCAGAACTATATTCCCCCTCATCTTAGATGGGGGGCATAAAAATATCTAACCTTTAAGGCATACAGTTTCAGACAAGAAGACTTTCAAAGATAATTATCCATTTTTTCCACCTTAGGATATTGATAGGATATTGATAGAATATTTACAAATACTTCTGACTAGCAATATCCTTTTAGGGCACATCAAAAATATCTATCCGACAGCAGGATCCAAAAGAACAGCTTGTAAATGAGACTATACCTTCTGTTCTCGTTCCTCCTAGTACCATTACATTCCAGTTCAAACTTAGAATAAAACATACAGCAACACTGACATGAAGAGCTCAGTAATTTTTAAAAAAGCATGGAAAACTGTTTTAATAGTGTTGCTAGTCATGTTCATTCATGTCAAACAGTTAAGGCCTTTCTTAAAGAATTGTTTGTTTGAAGTTTCTCAAGCCAGAATATTAGAAGTGTATACCATCAGGTCTAAGTAGGACCTTTTTTCAGATACATATTTATGCTAGATGTTTGTGTTCAGACTGATACTCAGTATGTTTCAGAAAAATGAATTTATCACACAGTTCCAGGGATGGAAAAAATGTCTGACTCTTGGAAACTTAAATTTAAAAAAAATGTATAGTGGAAATTGGAATTTTCTTGATCTGATAAGGAAACTCGAAACAAATATTTTCTAAGGTCAGCCTAATCCCTATTGCAAACTAAACTATTTAAGAAAATTAACAAAACAAATGTTTGCAATTTATACTAGATGGGTGTTCAGTTGAACACTTGTGTCGCACGTGGATACTTTGTTAGAATAACTGAAAATGTAAACAAGAGCCTGCTGAAAAAAGACAGCCCAAGTACAAAAAGAGGCATAACTCCACTAAATGTGATCTTGACCTAAAGACTTTTGCATCATCACGAACCTGTTGTCATAAGTAATATAATTTGAAAGTTTGATGAAGAAATGTTAAGAAATGGCGAAGTTATAGCAAATGTTAAGTTTTCATTATGGACGGACTGTCGGACGGACGGACAAAGCGATCCCGAGAACAGCAAATCAAAATCAGGTATCAATGGACACATGCACTCTTACATTGTTACAGTACTGCGCCCACGCTGGTGTTATACACTTGTGCGAACAGGAGTGATCTAATTACATGCTATCCAAAAGTAGATATATATATTTGTATATTTTTGCTTCATCAGCATGATTTATTTCATACACTGTCTTATTGTCAGCACGTTTTGAAACCATTGTATCTGACATTATAAACATAAAAAAGTGTTGAATAGTATAAGCTAATAATACTGAATCTGTTTTTTTTTATAATTTTTACAAGATGTTTTGTATAAATGTGAAACCATTAGGTAGTTATTGTTTTTTAAGTTGAATTTAAATACCTAAATCTAAAATGCAGATTAATAGTTTCACACTTTCAATATCACTACCTATAAGCTGTCATCCTCTGAAGGATATAGTCATCCATGGAATTAAACAACTGCTGGGGGGAGGGCAGGTAAGGGGGGTGGGGTAGAGGTGGGTTACTCATGCAAGAATTTTTTTGAGGGGAGGGGGCTGGGGGTGGGGAGGGGAATAAGGGGTAGAAGTGAAGTACCTTGATGTTATAAAAATAATGAAAAGAAAGATTTTTAGGGGTGTGGGGTGGGATGGTTTGGAGAGGAAGGAGGGAAATTGGGGGGACGGAAGTACCTACCCATCCCATGTAAGTAAATAAGTAAGTTCTAGGCTAGTGGGGTATGTGTTGCTTTAAACTTCACAATTAAAAGCAGAAAGAAATTCAGTCTGATTTTGTATCCACATTTTCCGCTTTTTTGTGCAGACTTGGAAAAAGAAATATCCACCGCAATAACGAGGAAAAAGAGGGATGTCCTCGATGTCTCGACAATACGAAATATCTCGGTGATATTTGACGACCAGCGCAAAATTAATTAAGGTCATAACTCACCTTGATTAGCTGAACATTTATTGAAACGACCATAATGAAACTGTGCATTTTACGTCTACCAATTATGTGTCTTTTGGTAAAATTAACACCAAATTTCAATTACATTTGCTGTGTAGGTTTATTTTGTACTTTCGTTGTTGAAATTTTGTAAATGCTTGTTATTATATAGCAAAATCGATCAATAATTTTTGCTAAGCGCCTAGACGATACAGATGTTGCAGCACAGTTTATGTTTTTTCTTAATAGGAAAGCATTTTTAACACGTCTCAATCAGAAACCAGTCAATTTATTTTCTGAAAATACGGTCAGCTGTTTCAAGAAGCTATTGCTTTGAATTGTCATTCTTTGCGTTAACAAATAAGAGCATTCGTAAACAATTGCATCAGAATGAGCGTTTTATACATTTATTTGATATTTCTAAAGCGTTAGATTCGCCAAAATGCATGTAATCAGGAACTGTGAGAGCCTCGATACAATAATTACCTGTGAAAAAGTTTGCGGAACCATTTAGCGGACTACCGCCACGATATTTGGTGACAATGTCCATGGCGGGGATCCTCTAAATGCGACAGATTTCGTCGCATTTAAAGGAATGGGTAGTCCGCGACGACCTCGAGCAAAACGAGAGTTCCTCCTGGCATGTACTGTACTGTTAAGTTTTGAAAATTTTATGAATAATAAAGAATATTTACTTAGAAACACTTAATCAAAAGTAGCGATTTTTCAGTCATCTGTTGACTGATAGAACGCGCCATCTTGTCACGTGACCATTTAGGTTGTGACATGCTTCTTTTTACATAAATCAATAAGGACTACAATAAGTAAAATTATTGGAAAATGCCTGTTTATTGCATGAAATTATGCTTATTTTGTATTTTTCCAAAAGAAATAATTAGTATGCATTATTTCCGCCGAAATTGTCTTTACACTTCAATGATTTACTATGCGAATTATTCAATACAGTGTAATTTTCAATCAATCATAATCATTGCATTTAACCAGGGCCTCAGTTAAGGCCCTGATTTAGCAAACACGTCTTTTCAGCAAAGTAAAATTTTTTTACAAACACAATATTATAGTAATTATAGTAGGCATTAACTTGGGTGACTTTGTTAAAAAGCAGTAAATTAGTATCATTATTATTTGACAGGGGATCATAAAGTCTGCAGCACTCTTTTCATGACGGCTTACATGGAATTAAATGTCATTTTTCCAGAGATCTGGTATTGTATTTTTAATTTTATTTGAAATAAATGTGCAAACATCAAACTGAAAGAAGTAAGGTCTGTTCTTTTTTCCTGGAGTGAAAAAATGTTCAACCTAGGATTAAAAGTAAAAAAAGCAGTGAATGTAATAACTGTCATTTACACTGGCTATTCATTTTAATGTCACAATGTCATAACATAAAGATTTTTTTCTGACCGTTTAATATAACAAGTATCTGGTTAACCATTCAAAGGTTTGTTCAAGTATTTGAATACTTAATTTGGTATTCATTGATATCCCTAATATTTAAATTTTATAATCTCCATATTTCTATCTATTCTCACACCCAGTTTTATGAACTACGAAGATTCCATACCCCTTTCATTCAGCCAGGATACAGATTTTCAAGACAGACAGACATTACACAGACAACCTCCATATTGGTGTCTATCCATGCAACTACCAAATTTTATCAACCTTGTTTTTGCACTTGCGTTTCTTATTCAAGTTATTACAGAAAAACACACAGACACAGACAGACAGACACACAGAACAAACTAATATACACATAAAAGAAGTTCTACAATATTCTAACCACATATCAAGCTTGACATCTAAGTTACAGCATTAACTTCTGAAGACAGACAGAAAAGTATAACTTTTCACCACATTATCTATCTCCAAAATATCATCAACATTTAAAAATATACACTTATCTACATAAACCCTATTTTATTATCTTCTGGTCAACTAGGCATTTTTTTAAATTTGTTTTTGTTTTTGTTGTAAGCCAAATGCCCTCAGACAGTCAAACTCATAGCAGACAGTAATAACCCAGTCATTGTTCCTGGAAAGAACTAGTACTCCCATTCTCCATATTAAGAAATTAATTCTATTCTAAATGACAATGGTCAGTATCGGGATTTGAACACCCTGAACTATTGCAGGATTCAGATTTTATATCCTGGGGAGAAACATACATAAACTAGACTGAAACGACATAGAAGACCTTAACTATAACATGGCAATATTTAAAATTGTAAGCAATGAAAGTCTCACTTTGTTGAAAGCTACTTACGTATAACATTTTATTAATGTATAGCAACCCACTCATTTTCTATCATCTGGAATAAGTAAAATCCAACAGAGCTACTGACTGACCAACCAACCAATGCATCTGACTGACTGCATGACTGACCAACAAAAGCATCTGACTTACTGACTGACCAACCAACACATGTGACTGACTGACTGACTTGACCTGACCTGACCTGACCTGACCAGACCAGTCACTGGCGGAGAAATTGGTTGCTACACTGGTTGGATACCCAGGAACACTGGTTAGGTGGACTGACCGCCGGGATATGACCTTAGCTGTTAAACTGGCGTTAAACCCCAATCAAACAACTGACTGACCAACCAACCAATGCATCTGATAAGTCACCTTTAACCAACCAATTAACTGACTGATCAACCAACACATCTGGCAAGTCACCTTAAGCCAACCGACCGACCGACCAATGCATCTGACAAGTTGCCTTAAGCCAACCAAGTGACCGACCGACCAACGCATCTGACGTCACCTTAAAGTTTGTGAATAAACAAACAGCAGTCAAAAACACCACACGCAGTAAAAAACACAACATCACATGAACTCATTCTTCCCAAGGACTATATGACTCTGGAACAAATTACTGACCGAGGTTCAGGCTACCCCAACAGTACCAGCTTTTATCAGTGTATTGAAGGAAGTTTTATGGATTTTAAATGTTCACAATAAGTGTTTAAGTAAGATTTCTAGTAAAAATCTTGCTTACTTTGATTTTATCTTTAACAATTTTAATGTTCCTGACATGTGCCTTTCTAGTTATATTGTCAGTACTGACTTTTGGCAACAATAATTTGAAGTTGAATAAATACATTTCCTGCTAAATACTTTTATAACTTAAAGCCCTTAGTATTTCCTTAAAGGTTTTATTTCCAATTTTTACTAATCACACAAGTTTTGAAATTTTAATCAAAATCTGATACTCAGCTCCTGGATTTCAGTTCAAGCTTCCTAAAACATTATAATGGAATTACTTTGAAGCTAATCACTAAAATAGACTTCTTTTATACCCATTTTAAAATAAAAAAATCAGATGTTTTTGTTAAAAATCATACTCACCAAACTTGTGTACAAGCAGCCCTAATTTTCAGACAAAATCTGCTCTTGAAAGCCAAATAGACTAAGTATAAAAGGAAAAGGTAATCCCTATTTCCAGTAACCCAACTGACTAATTTTATCTTGCATGCTGACCCAACCTTTTTATATTTTCACTTACATCAGCTTTCCTCTAAAACAGTTTTCTTTAATTCCATTACTTAAAATTCTTAAAGCTTAGTAAATGACATGAAGTAACAGAAAAACAGTTCTGATAATTTTTTGGTCCAGACATTACTGCCAGTAAACAACATTTTCCTTTTAGTCTTTTATAGGCCTGACGGACAAAACGGACCATGGACAAAACAGACCAGACAAAACGGACCATAATGTGAGACGAAACGGACCATATCCAGGGACAAAACGGACCATCCAAAAAATAATTTTTACTCCAGTTGAATTTATATCAGCTTCTAGTAGGAGACGTTTTAGGGGTGTAGTATAATGCATCTAATACAAAAGAAAGTAAAATTTGAGGTCATACTAGTATGTATTTTTGGCTTCCATCCTGAGGTTGTTATAGGTGTTTAGTATAATGCATCATATAAAAGTAAGTAGAATTTATAAGTAAACACGGCCCATACATCGGCACATACTGTATGTTAAACTTTTATTTTTATTCGAGTAATGTTAGTATAATAATTTGAAATTAACTGCCCGTATTTTTCATCAAAACTGATCATATTATATATTAGATTAATGAAGAAGAAAGTTTAAAAGAAATTGTAATTTGCTGTGTGTTTTTTCTTTTGTTTCCAAATTATAGTTGATTACAATTAGATGTGTCTAAAGTAATTTGTTATTGTCGCAAAATACACCATAGCTGTACTTAATGCTTAAATTGATAATTACGATTTGATAATTGACTGAATTATACAATTGAGAAAAAGAACATTTATCTAGGTGTGAATTCCGACAACTTAACAACGTTAACAACTGTCTGTTGTTAAAGAGGTGCGAAAACATTATTACTACATGTACTTAACAAGATTAATTTGATTGTGGTTGCCTTTGAAAAACAAGAAAAAAAGCATATCAGGAAAAACACAGTCAGAAAACACACATACGAAGTAACAAATAGATAGTCTATGTGAAAAGTAATCGACAATTTCTTAAAATGGTGTGAAACACTGTCAATATGGTGTGATACATACTCGTCCCCATCCAAATCTACAAGCAAAAGTTGTATAGTTATTAGATTTTTTTCTTTTTATTATTTTTTTCTTTATTTTTTCATTGAGCGGGGAATTTCAAATGAGTAAAATTTTGAAAAAAAAAATCAGAACAAAAATTTCACACAAAAAATACATAGTCGTATGACAGCAAGATACATTATACTACACCCCTAAAACGTCTCATAATGAAAGCCGATATAAATTTAACTGGAGTAAAAATTATGTTTTTTGGATGGTCCGTTTTTTCCCTTGATATGGTCCGTTTTGTCTCAAAAAATGGTCCGTTTTGTCTAGTCTGTTTTGTCCATGGTCCGTTTTGTCCGTAATTCTTTTATAGATATTAAAAAAGACTATTAACATATTAAAAAAAGTAATTATACCAGAATCATAGAGACAAGATATTAAGAAAATCTAAAATTACAACAAAATTTGAACAATAATTATTCTAATCAATTTAACATTTATCATCTGCTTTTGGTACATTTTCTTTATTTTCTTTGCAAAATTTCACATTTATGAGGTCATGCATTCACTTTAACAGCAAACTATCAGCAATTATTTAAAGCTTTTTCAAAAGACCTAAAAAACTAAGTATTTTAGGATGTTTGGATTTAAAATTATAGTAATAAAATTCAATTAAAATCATTTCATAAAACACAGGGTTTGACTAAAACTTTGTTTTACCCTTTACAGAATACTTAAATTAAATTAAATGTTTTTGATTTTTTTTCACCATAACAACAGAAAACAGTTTGTCATTTTTTCTTAAATTTCAAACATCACCAACCCCAGGGCCTTAATTGAGGCACTCCCAATGCCCTTTCTTCACACAGTTATAAGAAGTTACTAAAATCTGAATTACTGTTTATTTTTCAATCTTCTTGTTCGAACTGCTGAAGTTATTACTTTGAATACTTTCTTCCATAAATCCAAAGACTCACTCCACTCAGATAAACCTCTCATGGCCATTTTGCAAAACAGGCTCTTTTGAACAGAAGTACAGTACATATATCACACAGAATAGCTATATATATAAATGAACATTTCATAAAGTCAAACAAATTTGATATCTGAATTTCAAAGCTCAAATATAGCAGTTCCAATGGAACACATCAGTGAAAAAGTAACGAAAAACAACTTACTCCCAACAGTTAAGTTCTGGGCAGGGGAACGAAGTCTGCCCAGAGCACGGCGAAGGAAGCCCACCACACGTCTAACCACACAACAGCACAGACCATCGAACTCATGACTTTGTACAGTAATAGCTGCAGTATAAATATCTCTAAGCTAAGCTAGATATAGGCGCAATAAGTGCTAAAGTCGCATTGTTTACCCTCCTTTTTATAGTGAGTTAAAAAAGGTGCGAAAGGATTAACGCTGACCTCGAGGTCTTATTCAATGGGCGGGGCAAATAGGTCCGTAAATAAGTAAATACTGGAATACCACTGGCGAATCCTCGTGAATTTCACTGCGCACGCATAAAGCGCCCGTTTCGTGCATTTTTGTTTTCTCAATCGTAACAACTCGGCCTTTTCCGACAACTTCGTTGAAGTTGAAGACAACTTATTGAAGTTGCCCGAGGTGTTCCGAATGAATCTTTTCTACGAATGGATATCCTTATTCTGCGGTCCCATTTGAGGCTCTAGTTTCTGTAATTGTTAATAGTTAGTCATAGATTAGAACTATTCGATAAACTTACAGTGCCATTTCTAAGTTATGGTTCAGAGGTATGGAGTTATCTGGAATCTGAGCTGGTAAAATAGAATCAGTCCATTTACGATACATGAAGCAACTTCTTGGAGTAAGAGCACAAGCTCAGAAAAAATTTAATTACGGCGAACTTGGCCGATTTCCCTTACGACTTTATATATTTATTTCTGTTATACGTTATTCGTCAAAATTTATAACATTAGAGAATATAAAATATGCTTTAAATAGTCTTTAATGTAATGTTAACTGATTTACAGACTCACCCAGATTCGAAAAACTAGGTATTTTATGTCAAAAATATTTTCGAAAAACTATGGTTTAATAAAGCTGGGATCAGTCAAGATGTAGGGAGCACAAATCTGTTTTTAAGTCTTTTCAAACAAAGAGTAAAATATGATTTTATTTAAAAATGAAATGATCAGTTAAGTAACTCCACCAGAACAATTACCTTGATACTATTCAAGTTATCAAATATAGATATGCCTTAACAAGACTTAGAACATCCAGGTTAGAAATAGAAACAGGACGTTGGTCTAAACATGTTACGCCATGATCTGAACGTGAATATCAACTTTGTAATATCTTGGAAGATGAATTTCATTTCATCCTAGAATGCCCTCTTTACCACGAACTTAGACTCAATTAAAGTGCCTAAAAGTATTTCTGGAAGAGACAAAATAGTCCAAAACTGATAGATGTTTAAATCTGATAACTATAGAGAAATAAGAAATTGTTTTATGTTTATTTTCCATAGTATGAAGAAAAGAGATGATATGTTTAATACTAGACAGCAATTTCAAATGATACGCGTCTTTTTCTAGTTAAAAAGACACCAAATTGTATCATTATACCTCAATATACCCTTCAATGTAAAACTCCCATAGACCTATAATGTGTACTGATCGAATATCACCGTCATAGAGAAAATTCCCCGGGAGATATTTCTTATATCACCTTGGGGTACATAACTCTTACATACCTCCGTACTCAGTATTGTACTAGTTAACTCCCCTGGACTAATTATTCTATTTTGGGTATTTGGTCAGGATCGTTTCCAAAAGACAGTTAGCTCCCAAGAAGTTGGACAAGCCTGGCACAAGCCGCCTGGGTACAAAATTGAGCCAGAACCAGTGATGAAACTCACCTATGCCAAGGCTACTACAGACAGACAGTTACGTTAACAAGAACCTGTGAAATGTTCCTTATATGACAAATTTGCCAAAAAAGTAAATTGACGCTTACACCATCAAAAGAGGAGATACCTTCTATACAATAAAGTATTAGTACAAGAAACAGGAACATTACCATAGTCTATTTCATGGAAGACCACTCAACAAAGTCAAATGACACCTTATTTGGAGATGCACCTTCTGGTTCCCCACTCAGCAATCAATTACAAGATTATCAATGCTCAAAACTGGAGTTTTCAGCCTATATTCCTAGCAAAGTTGACATTGTTTTGAAAAATAACTTACATTTCTCTGATATACCAATAAAACAGTCAAATCTAAACATTGACATAACTCACCTTAATGAAAAAAAGCAAAAAAGTCTTGCAGTCATTGGACTTAGTTAATCTTAGGCTGAGGAGATTGAACAATCGATTAACCAATCTCTAGTTAAACGATGGTATGAGATGCGTAAAATTAGACTTACAGTAATCAAAGTCAACGAAAAGAGGCATTTCTAAAAAAAAAAATATTTAATTCCAAAAACTTAAGAAATGTTGCATCAATTTCACATAGAAGAGACAAGGAGGATACTGCATGAAAATTGTACACTAAAAAGATGATGAACAAATGTCTTCATGATGTGTACAGAGCTTTCAATAAATCCAGACTGTCCATATCTTGGAGCTTCCCCAGACAGCAAAATTTTAGACAGGTCATCATATAACCATTTTGAACTGTTGGAAATTAATAGGTGCCCATATAAATCTAGAAATGCTACACCTACAGAAGCACCTAGAAATACAGAAATAAATTGTTTTTCATCATTGGGAGATTTATGCAAAGACATATTTTCATCAAAGCCTGAAGCTTTACAATTAGGGACACATCAGTAAAACTCCATAATTTCTGGACAATGTTGATCTAAGTTCATAATATTGTTAATCTGTATACAAGTGTTATATACATACTGGCTGGGAAACTCTCTGTTTACCTGTTTCGGGTCACGTGATAAAATCTGTCGATACGGTGTATTGTGACAGGTAAGGAAAGTGATGATGTTTATTAATTTTATTTCTTTTGACTGCGTAAGTAACATATTTTAGTTATAAGATTTTTCGATGTAATAAAATAAATAACACATGTCTGCCAGAGTGATAGTGAATATTGCCAACCCTTGAACTTGCATAATACCCTTCGGCTGCGCCTCGGGGTAATATACCAGTTCTTGGGTTGACAATATCCACTAGCAACACGACAGCCATGTGTTATTTATATAATAACATGCTGTAACAATTACTGTGTTAGAAATTTTCTCATATTACGAACTTCAGATATTTTTGTGAAATAACAATTTTTTGTTACCTGTTTGTTAAAAGATATTACGGAATATCAATCTCATAAATTCTTTTATGCAGCAGTTAAAACTTTATGTAGTGTAATAATTTAAGTGTTTAAAGAACGACTAATATAATGTTTGTTACGTCTGTCTGTCTGGCTTGCTGTCTGTCTGTCTGTCTCTCTCTCTCTGAGTTTATTTATCATCGGTACCGGTTGCCGATATGAGAGACGCCCCCTCCAGAGATTAGTTATTATATGCACAGGACCGTAGTTGAAATCTCATCCAAAAGACAATTAGTAAAATAACTGGATGAGCGGGGATCGATGGGTTACTAGTCCAGTGTGTTACCCCATGAACCACCGATCCGCTCCTTACAACACCTTCTCTAACTTCAGATCTTGAATGTGTGAAATTCTACTTATTAACCCTTAACCTGCTGGAACCGAAAGTGATTAGCCTTTGCCATCAGTATAGAGCCAGGCCAGCCTGCACATCCGTGCAGTCTGACCAGGCTCTATACTGTTGGTAGCTCCATTTTTGTATTTTGATATTGAAATCCCTTAAACTTTGAATGGACTGTTCCAAATTCAAAGCTGGGCAAATCCATTACAAAATTTCAGCATGTCAGGGTTAATACAACAACCAATGGTTATTGGCTGCGGTTTTTGACTATGACCACCTTTCTTTAAGTTCTGATTTCTTGTTGCTTGGTAAGTTTGCCGAACTTAAAGCGACTGACTCACAAAATTTTGCTGAAATTTTTTATTCTTTCAAATTTAAGAGGATTTAATATACTATGGAAAAAATATAATATTATGCTTCTATACACCATGAAAACTGAAAAAAAAGTTTTGACTTTACCAGGATTCGAACCCACGACCTTTCGGTCAGTAAAATATAGAGCAACGACTTAGACCACTGAGCCACGGATTCTAGTTATTAGATTGCCTCAAAATTAATCTTATACCTAAAGTATTTAACCCGTGACTAACTTACTTTAAATATGTTCTTCATGATTACGCAAGAATTTCAAGATGTATAAACATTTTCTTTTTATCATCGTCTGTGAGTCAGCCGCTTTAATTCATTTTACATAAGACAGTCAAAAATGGTGAAAAACTTAAAGTTGCAGTGATGTTGGCCAGTCTGTGGAAGTTATTTCTCAAATTTCTCAACAAGACACTACTAGCAGGTTGACATATACAAGACAATGATGCCATTTAATTCTAGTTTGACTGTTGCGAAAATGTTATTGACTAAATATTAAAAACCATTTTCAGTCCATATATCTGAACTGCGACACTGTTTCTCTGATTTGGCTAAACTGGATCTAAACCTTGTAGTGTAGTAGCCGGTAGTGAATGTACATAAACCAGAAACAACTCAGCTCCAGTTATCGATGTTTTAACTCCACAATACTGTATTTCAAATGTTTTTGGAATGCCAAGTTAAACATTAATGGTTATCATTTTGTACTATAAAAAAGTTCTCATTTACAGCTACAAAGCTTTTCTAGTCTCTAACTTGCCTGTAACATGTGGTCAAATGGCCCCTGCTTTCGGCCTAATGGCCGCTCTCCGTTCAAGCTTCTGCAGTCCTCTTTTTATGCAGAATGACCAGACAGGTTATTTATTAAACATACATATAATCTGACATATAGACTAGTTAACTGCATAAACGATATTACGACATCTACATTTCGTGAACTAAGATGACAACTTTATATAATGTAACATATTTTTATAACTTGAACATGACAGCGAGTACAAAGTAGATTCCATGTTTTCTTATTTAAAAGTACAATGTAATTACTAGGGACTTCATATACTGTATGTTGACTGAAAATGGCCTTTGGCTAGTAAATGTTTGGCAACTACATGGCACATATTTGATTTTAATTTGATCGTCTAGGTTTTGTACAGAAGGTATAATATTTGGTTATTGAACATAATTCTAACAGTCAAAAAACAAAAAGGGAAAATATCCACATTACACTACAGCCTGTGCATGCATGGATGGGCTTCTCGTGGCTTATTGAGTTGCCCATTTTCACCCCGTGTCGAGTCAGGTCGATTTACTAGTTTGGCCTTTGTCAGAGGAAAACGGTACAGTCCAAGTGCAATCTTTATTTACTAGCTAATTTGTGGCCAAGATGTCTGTATTTTTCCCAATACGTTTAGTTCCCAAAATGAAAAGTTTTGGTGGAAAACAGTGCCAAAAGGCGTGAACTGTTCCGCATTTGTGAAGTAAAGAAAAGATCTTTAACAAGTTTATTTATTTATTTATTTATTTATTCTTTAAGGACGTGGCACATTGTTACGGTCCACACCAAAAGTTTAACTTAAAGAATAACCAGTAACAGTTTTTTTTAAATAGTAACAAAAATATATTCTTAAAACAAATAACTAAATTGTTAAAGTACAATTACACAAAGTTACAAAAGATGTTTTTACAGTACCTGGATCTAGTGTAGTCTTTTATAAATTAATAATCCTGTCTGATGCTGGTAAGTGTTAAATGTCTTAACTCTTAACCACCGTTGAAGTATTTTCCATAAATATCCAAAATAACCTTTTGTAGAATAATCCCACAAATTGTTGTAAAGTTGATTTAATTCCTCACAAATGAAAAATAATTCCAAATATATTCTAGCAATAGTTAACAGTCGCGGATGAAAATTTCATCTCATATTTTCATGTCCAGAGATTACCTAAAGATACCGCTTCAAGAAATTCTCTGACTTTTATACACATCAAGAAAATACCAGAACAAATATAATCAAGACTATTCTTCAATAATCAAAACAAAACTTCAATGGTCTAAATACAGCCACAATAAGACGTTTATAGCAAACTCTAGCAATATCCAAAACACAGGTACAAAACTAGGTTATTGATGAGTTCTAAACCCAAAACTGTAAACACGCTATTTATAACGAATTATTATACATCTACATAACAACATATAAAAGAATATCACATACTTAATTAAAATAAAAACATACTATAGAATGGCATGTACAATCTTATAAGAAGAGCACATTTTATTATCAAATAACTGAACTGTACTATTGATCAAGACCTAGGTTGAAAAGGGAAATAACAGTATGCTTACTGTCATCACATCTTAAGCTATCACAGTCAAATTAATAATAATAATTTGAAGTCCTAAGACTCATCAGTAGAACAAATAAACATTTTCAGCCTCCCGTAATGAGATCGCTCATTTAATGTTCTTTACAAAGTGTTTATATTGTTTGAAATACATACAGATTTGATGTTTCCAGGAAAAGCATTCCAATCCTTAATTTCATTATATAAAAACGTTTGTGAAAAAAAGAACAATTTTGGGGGAGTACAAAATTGAATGAACTAGTTCTAGTTTTATCACAATCTTTTATCTGTCACAGAAGTTCTTGCACTAGAGTTCTGAATACATCTGATCACCTTATTTTGTGTATTTTGTAATTTTTCTTCAGGTTCTTAAGCAAACCTTCATACTAAGATAAACGTGAGTACTCAAAATGCAGTCAGGTTGAAGTACATGATCTAACTACGGTTAGATTTGATGGGGACCAATCATTTTTTGGATAATCTGGATTTTCAGTATTGTTGTTTATATATCCCAGCCAGTGAGACTTAATCTTATGACACGTGTTTAAGGTTTACGTGTTTATATTGAGTGTATAAACTCCTATAGCATGTTTAAATCATCTTGCGTATTTTGAAAATATTTTGTGTTTCATATTTTGTGTTTCCTAAGATAAATGAATTTTCCTTCGATAAATAAAAGTTCATTCAAGTTTCGTTTTGTGTTTACATAATGAATATTAATTAGCGTATGAGCATGGTGACGAAAATATTCATGTTAACGGGTCTGTATATTTTAGTATGTATGCAATATCTATCAAATGTCAAAAGCTACTGAAAATTTTCCTACACATGCAATTAACTCAATATTATACAAGATTTCCTTAATTAACTTTTACTATCTACAGTGACTATGTGTTTATGGCGGAGTGATTTGGAATCCTAGTTAAAGCCACTGTCTCATAAAAGGTCCGACGGGTCGGCGATGGGGTGACGACGAGTTTTTGGGGAATCTGTGGCATTTTCGGGGAGTAGTCTGCGATATATCGTCGATTTATCTGCGCCTCGGCAAAAAAAAACAGGGTTTTTTTTTAGATCGGCGAGGTGTCGGCAAAACTAACCTCCAAGTTAAAATTTCCCGATCGATCGGAGGAAACATTTCTACCCCGTGAAATCGTTATAGCATCAGTGACTAATCGCCGATGGTCGGCCGGATCACGTCCGACCCTCGGCCGGGTTACTGGCGATTTATCACTCCATACCGATGTCTCAGATTTCTTTTTCGCTTGTCAATATCGGGGACTTGTCGCAGGCATCTCGCCGTGCTTCTACCGATGTACTGCAGGCTACCGGATAGGTCACGGCCAACGGTATACATATCGCCGTGTGCCCATCGATTATTCATTGATCACTCGCAAAATAATCCGTGGCTAGTCTGAAATATATATTAACGATTACTTGCGTTTTCGCCGGGTATGTATAGTAGTATACTATCTCGACTAGTCGGTGACTAATCAATGGCTAATCGACGGGTCATCACCGTTTGATCTCCGATTGAAGTGGCTGCACGTCGGCGATCAAAGAAACCGACATCGTGGGAACGTCAGATTAATGAGACCGCTCGACAAACAGTGTGCACCGATGTCGCTTTCAAAGTTTTTCCCACCGACGGGCCATAAATCGGGGAAGACGCCGAGACGTCGGTGTCGCCGATTTTTATGAGACACTAGCATAATAATAGATAATAGCCGCAGCACGTTATTCGTTAAAACTTCTAATTTGCGAATTATAACCAGCTTATAGTTCACTCCGCCCATTTTTCATGTTTGCCAGAACAGTTACGTCATAGAAATATTGACAGTCAAAGCTGGGGTTGTAAACATCGTTGATTGGTTGGCGTCAATCAGTATTGAAATATCATTTACCAGACATGTAACTTCTCATTTTTGTGGAGGTCATGTGTTGTTTACAGAAGTTTGAATATACTTTTTAATCAGTTACCTAGGGAAGTTGTGATACTTCTAGAGGTCCCGTGGTCGTAACTCGTAATAATACCCCTATAGCCTGTTAGTGGTCTTAGGGAAATTGAGCTTTTGCATGAAAGGTATTGGAATTGTACCAATATCCAAAACTCTACGCAGCGGCAACGTTCCTTTCAGTACAGAAATCACGTGATAATAATCAAAAGTAAATCAACAAATGTTTAACATTTCCATTTTTTAATTTATTTTATAACTTCCAGAGATGTAAAATCGATGCAAATTCAATTTTACCAAACAAGTTTAAAGAAAAAAAAAATCCTTTAAAAAAGTTCATACATGTGTACGTAGCTAAAAGCGAGTTTAAGTTTACCCGTGGCGGCAGAGATTCTTGCCGAAGAATGAAAAGGAGATTGCAAGTTTCCCCCTTTTGACTCACATGGAATGGTCTGTTTTAGAATGAAGAGGGGATTGCCAGTTTCCCCCTTTTGACTCACATGGAATGATCTGTTTTAGAATGAAGAGGGGATTGCCAGTTTCCCCCTTTTGACTCACATGGAATGATCTGTTTTAGAATGAAGAGGAGATTGCCAGTTTCCCCCTTTTGACTCACATAGAATTATCTGTTTTAGAATGAAGAGGAAATTGCCAGTTTCCCCCTTTTGACTCACATGGAATTATCTGTTTTAAAATGAAGAGGAGATTGCCAGATTTCCCCTTTTGACTCACATGGAATGATCTGTTTTAGAATGAAGAGAGATTGCCAGTTTCCCCCTTTTGACTCACATGGATTGATCTGTTTTAGAATGAAGAGGGGATTGCCAGTTTCCCCCTTTTGGGTCACATGGAATGATCTGTTTTAGAATGAAGAGGGGATTGCCACTTTCCCCCTTTTGACTCACCTGGAATGATCTGTTTTAGAATGAAGAGAAGATTGCCAGTTTCCCCATTTTAACTCACATGGAATGATCTGTTTAAGAATGAAGAGGAGCTTGCCAGTTTCTCCCTTTTAACTCACATGGAATGATCTGCTTCAGAAGTCGTGCCGCTTTTAAATTTTTTTAGAAACAGCTTATTCGCCGATTTCAGGTAGTTACTTAATGAACTATATTGCTCGAATAAATAGATAAATAATATCTGGATGCTGAGTGTTTGTTCGGCACAGGGTAAAGTGATGTGAACCATAAATCTCCTGGATGGTATGAAAACTAACACTGAACAAAATAATGATATATCTGAGTAGGTGTTCTGGCCAAGATTTTGGAATGTTTATCCATGATTGTGTTTGTCAATACTGTATTGATCTGGTAAGAGGTTTATAAGAAGATCCAAACATATTGTCAAGTCCAAAGCAGATACTTTTGAATCTAAATCAGACATTTGTAAGTGCATTAAATCAACAGAATTATCCATTTTCACATAAAATCCTGTTATCTAATGAACTCTTCTAATGATTTTCTACTTGGTTTATGGCTTACCAATGGGAATGTTTTTCCTCAAGCTCTCACACGTGGTCAGTAATGATATGCAGAGTTCTACAGATAGTAATTCTGAGATGTATTTATATTCCTGTTTAAACAAGAGCCACCGCAAGCGGGGGCCACGCTCGACTTTTTCCTATTTCCAAAGGCAAACACATCAGAGGAAGCACATTGTGGTAAAGGGATTTCAAATGAAACATCATTTGGAAATATAATTATACATAACAAAGTTATTGCCAATTTTAGCAACATTCAGAAATTTGACCTTAAAGGTCAAGGTCAAGTTCAGTTTAACCTTCTTTGGGAGTATTGTCTAAAAGGTAGTTATGTCCAAGCATGAAGACACTACATCCATTAACAACAAAGATACAGCCAAGTTAAGTAATGTCAATGTCATTTAAAGGTCAAGGTAATGCTTGAATTTTTCAAAACGTTTGTTTTATTCTCAGTGTTGTTTTGTCCGTGTATAGATCAAATCCGTCCATAAATAACATAAGTTTGGCTATTTTAGCAAAATGCAATAATTCGAACTTGACTGTCAAGGTCATTTAAAGGTTAAGGTCACACTTGAATAATTTAACATGTAGGTTTTGTCATGAGCGTTGTTTTGTACAAGAATTAATAAAAAAGAACTAAAAATGACGTTATGTCCAGTATTAGCAAAATTCAATAATTTGACCTTGATGGTCAGGGTCATTTGAAGGTCAAGGTCACAGCTGAATGATTCAATGTGTCAGTTTTGTCAAAAGTGTTGTTTTGTCCCAGCATAAATCAAATCAAACCATAAATAACAAAAATGTGGCTATTTTAAGCAAAATTCAATTACTTGACCTTAAATGTCAAGGTCATCTAAAGGTCAAGGTCATACTTATAATAAATGTTGTTTTATCAAAGTATAAATCAAATCCATAAATAAACAACAGTTATGACAATTTAAGCAAAATGCAATAGTGGGACCTTGACTGTCAAGGTCATTTAAGGGTAAAGGTCATACCTGAATTATTCAACACGTAAGTTTTGTCAAAAGTGTTGTTTTGTCCAAATATGAATCAAGTTTAACCATAAATTACACAGTTATGACCAATCTTTAGGTCAAGGTCAAACTTGAATCAAAATGTCGGATTTGTCAAAAAAATTGTTTTGTCCAAGTAAAAATCAAATCCATCAATAAATGACAAAGTTATGACAGTTTAAGCAAAATTCAAACATCTGACCTTGACGGTCAAGGTCATTTTTAGGTCATGGTTATACTTGAGTTATTCAACACGTCAGTTTTGTCACAAGTGTTGTTTTGTCCAAGTAAGAATCAATTCCACAATAAATGTCAAAGTTATGGCAAATTGTAGCAAAATTCAATAAAATGACCTTGAATGTCAAGATCATTTTTACGTAAAGTTGATACATGAAAGAATCATAATGTCAGATTTGTCATAAGTGTTGTTTTGTCCAAGTATGAGCAAATCCCTAAATAAACACAAAAGTTATGACAATTTGAGCAAAATTCAATAATTTGACCTTGACGGTCATGGTCATTTTAAGGTAATGGTCACACTTAAATAATTTATCATGTCGACTTTGTCATAAGTGTTGTTTTTTTTTCCAAGTATTATTAACATCCAACCACAAATAGCAAGATTATGGCCAGGTTTAGCAAATTCAATAATCTGACCTTGACTGTAAAGGTCATTCAAAGGTCAAGGTCATATGTGAAAGAATCAATATGTCGGTTTTGTCATAATTGTTGTTTTGTCCAAATATGAATCAAAACAAACCGCTAACAACAATGTTATGACAATATAAGCAAAATATAATTATTTGACCTTGACGGTCATGGTAATTTTAAGGTTAAGGTCAAACTTGAATAATTTATGTTGTCGGCTTTGTCTTAAGTGTTCTTTTGTCCAAGTCCGATTCAAATCCAACCATAAATAACAAAATTATGGCCAGTTTTAACAAAATTCAATGATTTGACCTTGACTGTCAAGGTCATTTACAGGTCAAGGTCAAACTTGAAATAATCGTAATGTCGAATTTGTCATAAGTGTTGTTTAGTCCAAATATGGATCAAATCTATACATAAATGAGAAAGTTATGAAAATTTAAGCAAAATTCAATAATCTGACCTTGACGGTTAAGGTCATTTTAAGGTCATGGTCATATCTGAGTTATTCAACATGTCGGTTTTGTCATAAGTGTTGTTTTGTCCAAGTATAATTCAAATCAAACCATAAATACTAAAGTTATGGAAATTTTTAGCAAAATTTAATAATTTGATGTTGAAGGTGAAGGTCATTTATGAGATAAGGTCAAGTTAAGTCTGGTTCACCTGAAGATCTTGTCCAAAGGGTTGTTGTGTCCAAGTATGAAGACAATTCACCTATTAATAATTAAGTTATGGCAAACTTTAGCAAAATTCAATATTTTGACCTTGAAGGTGAAAGTCATTTATGAGCCAAGGTCAGGTTTAGTCCAGTGTACTTGAAGATCTTGTCCAAAGAGTTGTTGTGCCCAAGCATGAAGACAATCCACCTATTAATAATAAAGTTATGGTCAATTTTAGCAAAATTCAATATTTTGACCTTGAAGGTGAAGGTCATTTAAGAGTCAAGGTCAAGTTTAGTCTGGTCATCTTGAAGGTCTTGTCCCAAGGGTTGTTGTGTCTAAGTATGAAGATAATCCATCAAGGAATAAAAAAATTATGATCAATGTTAAAGTTTTCGAACGGGAACGGCAATGGCAACGACACCATGACTATAACAATTACTCAATTTTTTTTCCAAAAAAAGTCGAGCTAAAAATGATCAACATGTTTTACAGTGAAGATCAATGTTGAAAATAAAAAGAAATTCCAAACCCGTTTAAATTAGAAGAAACAAAATCAAACTAGGCAGTCTGAAGGAAGCTATAGAACATTGGAATGGATAACACGTAAGAAGAGAGAAGGTTAGACCTCACAATATTACATAGGATAATGATTTCTACGGAACATTGGCATCTACATTTGGACCTTGGCCTTGGGGATAGTGACCTGGTTGTTGCGCCCTGAACATCGTCTCATAATTGTTATCATTTGTGCCATGTTAATTTAAAAACTTTCAAACAGTTTAATAGTAACAAGGCAGACACTAAATGTGGACTTTTTTATATATGACTTTTAAGTGTGACCTAATTGCACTCTGCACATGGTTTCATACTGATGATCATTTGTGCCAAGTTATTTCAAAATCTGTCAATGAGTTTAAAAGTTATGGAGTGGACACGAAGCTACGGACGGACAGACTGACAGACAGGGCCATTCTTATAATCCCCTCCCCGCTTAATGTGCCAGGGGATTAAAAAAAAGATTTCTCCATATTCACATTTACTTTATGGGAATAGGTTGTTTTTACAATGAATAAATTTTTATATTATAACAATATGTCATCGGCCTCATTCGAAAAGGACGTATATGCATTTTTGAATGAATTGTTTAAAGCTGTTTTCGAAGAGTTAAAATATTCCCACGTCTTTTGCGAAAATATAGCTAATCACAAAGACAAAATTTGATCTTAAGAGTAAAGGGGGTAAAATGATTGGTCTATAATTTCAACTTGGGAAAAAGACGTATATGATGTAATAAGAGTGAAATCTGATTTAGCAAAATTCCAACTGTTCACAATACAGATTACACTTTTTTTCTCTGACAAAAAACCATCTAAGTTTTGTATTTTCTTTTTCTGACTGGACTCTCATTAATGCTTTATACACATTTTGACCACTTATACACATTAAGACTCCATGATTTCTAGTCCATATCATCCTGGTGACATGCACAAGTGCTCAAAATACGGCTTTCAACATCAGCTTAAATAAAACCGACTCACTCGTACCAATATACTACTGAATTGAGAAAAACAACAACAACAGAAATAAGTCACATAATGACTTTATAATGTTTATACCATAAAACCAGGCAAGAGAATTAAATGTTTACTTCTCGTTTGTTTTTCAATTGTACATCTCTGTATTCTTATACCCCTACCTTCTTGCCATCTATCTCACAAACTAAAAATTAAATCAAAGAGCATGAAATCAAATGTACATTTTTTTCATAATAATGCAGCTTATTAACCTTGTAACAAAGAACACCATTATTTTGTCTGATCAACTGATGAAAGTTTGTATGGTAAAGAACTGGAACAGTTTCCAACAAATTTCAGTTCACTTTATCGTGGTAACAAAATAATGTATGATGTACATTTCATATAAATGTCAAGTGCTTTAAACAATCTCAATATATTTCTCTGAATCACATTTACAGTTACAGAAACAGATTATTCTTACATGTACTTTCAAAGGTAGGAAGACTTGAAACAGTTTTGTGTTCTAACTTTTCTTTTAGTCCAAAAATCAGAATTTGAGTTGTTCCCCTTGCATTGTTTCTGAAAGAAAAATCGATGTCGATAAAGGCTGACATTTTTTAGTCTGAATTGGAATAGTTTAAAGTTTTACAGTTTCATTGCAGGTTTCATTTTATTTTTATGTTTTTACAAAATGTATGATATTTTAAGAACAATCATTAACATTTAAGTAATTATCATTATTCCTTTAACATTCCTTAAATTTCTAAATTTCTAAAGCCATCTCTGTCTTACTTGTGTCTTTTCTTGGCCCTGAATATTTCCAACCCGTATCTTACTGTAATTTTTGTCACTTTTGTTTTCTTTAACTGGCTGTCTCCTGAAAAAAAAAGTCTATTGTAATCATAACATCTCTCTGCCAAGTTAATTTAAAACCCCTTATTGTTACAGTACAGATAAGCAGAACTGCATTGAAGACTCTAAAATCTCAGTCACAAAAGCTTCATTTTCAAAAGTAGTAATTTTATCTAAACAACAGCAGTGTTTGACATAATGTTCATGATAAATAATAAACAGTATCTTTAAGATACATGACAAATAATAGTCCAAAAATTGTATTTACTTATTTTATTTGAGTCTCATCAAATTGTATGTGAGCTAGTCCAGATATTTTGTAACATAAAGTATTATAATATTTATGGGTCAATATCTGCTCCTTCACATGATTCCGACCCAATGCAAGTGTCTCAGAATGTTCTCAAGTCATAACTTAATTGTTTTGACTTGACAAATAAGAAACCATGTACTGGTCTTGCTAGCTCAGACGTTCAGGCATTCATGCTGTGTTTGATATGTCCTACATTCAAATCTTTAACCAGTGTGTGATGCTGGCAAAAAAAGGATATTTACAATTGTGCCACAAGACAAAAGTTTAACTTGCTTTGATTTATATATATATTAAGATGTTGGTATTCTGCATCAAACTCTGTTTTCTTGGAGCAAGAATTTATTTTCTTAGACACATTAGTCTCACCTTTCTATTACCGGGTAGTCTCCTCTTTCTCATGAAACTGCTTTTACAGTAATTGACCAAAGAATATTCTGGAAACTCGACATCAGCTCTTTGATGTTCTTCAATGTTCTCACTAATACTCCCACAAAAGTTCTATTCACATTAAATTAAGTGATTTTTCATCTGTACATTCAAACCTGTAACTTCCAGGGTAGAGAAAGCAGACGCACTACCCACATTCCAACTGTGAAGTTTGGTCAAAATTAGCCTCACAGCTTATAGCCTTGAGAATGTTGTGCCCAGGTGAGCTAACACATGACAGCTTACCTGGTTATGTGCTTATCTTCTTTCTTTTTCAAAAGTTACTGCCATTTATCAGTACAACGAGTGGTAATGAGATGGTCCTTCTGTCTACCCATCAACACTTTCAAACATTGCTAAAATGAAAATGAAATAAGTAACAAAAGAGAGCTTGCCTGAATATGTGCTTAAACACAACACTGCAAAAGAACTAAAAGATTTTACAATCAATGATTCTTATGGTATGTTATAAGAAAAAGTGTAAAATTTTGATCAGGATACATTGCAATATTATTTTCACCTCTCAATCTCTTAAGAAAAGTAATTAATTGTTTTACACAATAGTAAAAATAATTAATACAAAATTTCACTCCTTTGCCATTATCAGCTAGCTTTTCTGGTCAATGGCAGATATGAAAATATAGGTTTCCTGTGTTCAAATCAAGTTGAATTTGCTATGAGATATTTACAGAATTAGTCTACACAATAGTAAAGGAACTCAGATTTAAAAGATTTTCGTTGTTACCTTTCAACAGCAAACATTTGGTCTGCACATTGGGACAACCCCAACAGGGGATCAAACCACAATCTCCTGATTTGTTACGAGATGCATTTCAGCAGTTGACGTCACCCGGTCCATTGTTCTTTGAAAGTATCAGTATTAGACAGGAAAAGCACCTAGTATGTAAACACTTAAAGTGTGACATTTTCATAGAGAGAAAACACACAAACTAAATAGCTCAGAGTAAGCAGGAATTGTATGAAAAAATGTTGAATGATAAAACATGGCTTAAGTACAAATATTTTAAGATGTGTTAGTAGACAGTATCTTAACTAGTACTTGTATATCAGTACTTTCAAAATAGTCAAAAGCATATGAAAAACATGCTCATGTAAAAACCATGCAGTGCTTTCATGCCCACAGTCAGATCAATAATCATGTACATACACACCGTCTCCCTGGCCTAGTGGTTAAGGCATCCGCCTTGGGAGCGGGAGGTCTAAGGTTCGAATTCCACCAGGGGTCCATTCCGATGTGGCCGGTTGGTGAGCCGCCAGCTAGTTAAAGAATGGTTACCGTATGCCTATCTGCTTGATGCCTGGCATTAAAGGATAGGATTCGGGAGGTTAACGTGCAACAGAATAACGTGTCTCATAAGTCAGATATTGCTGGCCCTTTCAATAGGGGTGACACTATAATAAACAAACACTTTACCTTTACCTTTTACACACAAGAGTGCAATATTGCATGCACAGAGACTACAATGATGAGATGGATATACTTAAACAATTTCTAAAGACAAATACGTTCAAATACAATTTGAAATTTGTTCCTGCTGGCAGTGTTTATTAAACTATGGAACTACAGGGAGTTAACTGCTTGAATAGAACAATTATTGTTTTGTTATGACAGTCTATGTACAAAATAACAAAACAATAATTGCAGTTACAGTAATTACATAATAAAACATCATGACTATGTGCAGATATCATTTTTTCTTTATAATTCTATGTAAAACAGATCTCCAGGGCAGGGTCAAAAGTGACCAAAGGAAAAAAGTTTGATCAATCTTGGTAGATGTCCACTAGAAAAGTTTCTGCAAACTTTTAGAGCTCTGAGCCTTGTGGTTTTGTAAAAGGAGATAATTTTAAAGATTTTCCTCCATATTTCTATGTAAACATGTGACCCTTCAGGTGGGACCAAGAACAGAAAAGTTTTTAAGAAGTATAAAAATATATATATACAGTCCAACCTCCCCAAACATCATCAGCCATGAACGACATCCTCTTTGCTATGACATTTTGATTTCCCCGTTAGAATTCTGTGCATGTTCACCTCTCTCGAGCGGCACCTCTCCCAAATGAGCAATGACACTACTGTTTATCCCCAGTGACATCTAAAAACCTCCCATGAATCAGAGAGTATTAAATAGTTATTTTCAGCGAATCTGTGCATGTATTAAGCCTCTGCAAATAACATGCAGATTTTAGAATTAAACAAACATGCGATACCGGCGAGAAATAATGAAGCATATTGTAAATCATCTTACAAGTATACTTATTATGCAAGGTGGTCTTGTGATTCACTGGCAATAAAATGTGAGAATTCATAGCTAATTTATATTGAATACAGCAATTCAGTGTCCACAGTTTCATATTTCAATACTGAGTGAATGTTCTGTTGTGTTTTATGTATGGTAATGTATATATTCATAATGTGATTTTTCCAGGCTATAATAATTTGAATAATCTCTGCTTGTACGTCAGCGTCATGAATCACTGAAACAGGAATTTGGTAAAATCAAATTCAAAAATGTACAATGTAGAAACTTAAAATTTGATGAAGATTTTTAACAAAGAAACATTTACATAAAGAAAGATAATCAGACCTTAAAATTTTAAAGAAAGCAGAGTGGCTCTAGTCATTCTGTTTGATTGCAAAGCATTATATAACCATGATAATACTTCGAGCTCACAATTAAGTCTGACATTGAACATTGGTTGACCCTCCTGAGAACAACAACATCTCTACAACACTTTCTGTACAACAGAATGGTGTTTGTTCTTTGGAGGTAGGACTGTATTCTAAGTACATGACCCCTCTGGTTGGGCTAAATATTAATCAAGTGATGAAATTTGAAACATTTTTGTTGGGTACCTCTAGATAATGTGGCACACCAAATCTCAGAACTCGTGGCCTGGCCTTTAATTTTTTTCCCTTCTTGTTATGCATACTCTTATAACAAATTAAGTTAGAACTTCATGAAAGAAGCATCCCTGCCATGTTCAATCAGCTTAGACCTAATGGATAAAGAGGAGACGAACAGTCAGGGAAACCAGAGAAGCTCAAACTGAACACAAACTTAGCTAAAAATAAATAAACAACAAAGGTTTCTATATACATCACAGCCATTGAATGGGAGCTCAAACTTAGTTTAAACATATTTATTTCAAACATGTTACACACATATATAATGCATACAAAGACAATTATAGGAGCACAATGATGAAAAAGGATCAGAGCAGAAAGCCAGTTTGGCTTATAAAAGTCTTTTCCTAACAAAAATTTGCCATCTATGAAAGTTGTCGTGGTTTTGCAAATTATGCATGAAATGCTAACGTTTTATAAAAGTCTTTGATGGAGCTCAATCTTCAGGGAGATGTAAAAATTATTCAGTTTTGTCTTTTAGCTGTCAGAGAAGGAGGAACAAACAGTACATAAAATACTAAAGTCTCTTTTAAATTTAAATAAAACCATACTTGCTCTATTGCAAAGCATATTTCCATTTTCAATTTTCAAAGCATTTTATCAATGTTCCTTCAGCCATGTACAAACATTAAAGCCAGTTTCATAAAAGATGTTCCCTTCAGAAAGGCAACAAACTGGCATGGTCTTCTGTGATAAACTATGGTAGCCGTGCAGGCTCAAACCCTTGACCTTAAAACACTGAGAAGTTGGTCAATCTAAATTCAGCAACAATAACAGTCAACCAAGAGGAGGATTAAAAAATCTTGAGAGTTAAGTTTTTAAAACCTTTTAATTATCTAAAAAGTGCTTGCTTCCTAAATAACTGAATATACTATTAAACTCATTTTCAAATAATGTCATTTCTTAGATAAATGTACTCTGATTGCTGATGCACAGTCTACTTGTGGTCACAAACTTTTTTAAAGAGGCTGTACTCCAGATTTGACATAAAAAAAAATTTTATTCATAAATTATATATTTAGATGCCGTGAGATTATAACAACATAATATTTTACTTCAAAACTGATTATAAAAGTCAAAATAGAATAAGAAAAATATTTTTGCTCCAGCCTGATTTGAACATATGGACCCTCATGTTAACAAAATATTTCCGACGCTTTGACTGTCACCACCATCGCCGCATGTGATATTACAGATATTTACTTTAAATCTTATACAATAAAGTAATACCGTCGCGTTATGGTACAGCAAATTGAAAGGGGAAAAAAATCAATTTATAATGTAATAATTTGACTTATTTTTTGTCAGTAAGTTATTTTTTAAGCATTAGTCATAATTATTACAAGAAATTTATAATACAAGAAAACTTTCTTTTTTTGTCATCTGGAGCACAGCCCCTTTAAAGGTCCCACCAAAGATACAGAAATGTATATACAGTAATGTAAAATTACTGCATATCTTTTTATTGGAATTTCCTTTTGCTACTGAAAGAGGATAAATTAAACATAAAATATGCACAACTGCCAATCCCCCAAAATAACTATAGAAAAGAATGTACTTAAAAAGGCAACAGAGTGATTGGTTTACTGGTTTACTGCATGGGGGTATTTTTAATGCCAGTTTTAACAGCTGATGTCATATCCAGTTTGTCAGTCCACCTAACCAGTGTTCCTTGATATCCAACCAGTTTACTAACCAATTTCTCCTCAATTGACTGACTACTTCCTCACTGAACCGAGTGATGCTACTATGTTATCAATGAAGATGAAATTTCACATGATTATTCTGTACGTTATTACTGCAAAGCATTTCAAGACTGTTTTAAAATAGTTTTTCTGAATCAATTTTCTTACATTACCTCGATTTTCAACCACAAAAAATACATTCTACAGTTTTATGTTTCATCTATTTAAAGAGGCTGTACTCCAGATTTGACATAAAAAATTTTTTTTCATAAATTATATATTTAGATGCCGTGAGATTATAACAACATAATATTTTATTTCAAAACTGATTATAAAAGTCAAAATAGAATAAGAAAAATATTTTTGCTCCAGCCTGATTTGAACTCTGGACCCTCATGTTAACAAAATATTTCCAACGCTTTTACTGCCACCACCATCGCCGCATGTGATATTACAGATATTTACTTTAAATCTTATACAATAAAGTAATACCGTCGCGTTATGGTACAGCAAATTGAAAGGGGAAAAAAATCAATTTATAATGTAATAATTTGACTTATTTTTTGTCAGTAAGTTATTTTTTAAGCATTATTCATAATTATTACAAGAAATTTATGATACAAGAAAACTTTCTTTTTTTGTCATCTGGAGCACAGCCCCTTTAAAGGTCCCACCAAAGATACAGAAATGTATATACAGTAATGTAAAATTACTGCATATCTTTTTATTGGAATTTCCTTTTGCTACTGAAAGAGGATAAATTAAACATAAAATATGCACAACTGCCAATCCCCCAAAATAACTATAGAAAAGAATGTACTTAAAAAGGCAACAGAGTGATTGGTTTACTGGTTTACTGCATGGGGGTATTTTTAATGCCAGTTTTAACAGCTGATGTCATATCCCGTTTGTCAGTCCACCTAACCAGTGTTCCTTGATATCCAACCAGTTTACTAACCAATTTCTCCTCAATTGACTGACTACTTCCTCACTGAACCGAGTGATGCTACTATGTTATCAATGAAGATGAAATTTCACATGATTATTCTGTACGTTATTACTGCAAAGCATTTCAAGACTTTTTTAAAATAGTTTTTCTGAATCAATTTTCTTACATTACCTCGATTTTCAACCACAAAAAATACATTCTACAGTTTTATGTTTCATCTATTTAAAGAGGCTGTACTCCAGATTTGACATAAAAAAAATTTTTTCATAAATTATATATTTAGATGCCGTGAGATTATAACAACATAATATTTTATTTCAAAACTGATTATAAAAGTCAAAATAGAATAAGAAAAATATTTTTGCTCCAGCCTGATTTGAACTCTGGACCCTCATGTTAACAAAATATTTCCAACGCTTTTACTGCCACCACCATCGCCGCATGTGATATTACAGATATTTACTTTAAATCTTATACAATAAAGTAATACCGTCGCGTTATGGTACAGCAAATTGAAAGGGGAAAAAAATCAATTTATAATGTAATAATTTGACTTATTTTTTGTCAGTAAGTTATTTTTTAAGCATTATTCATAATTATTACAAGAAATTTATAATACAAGAAAACTTTCTTTTTTTGTCATCTGGAGCACAGCCCCTTTAAAGGTCCCACCAAAGATACAGAAATGTATATACAGTAATGTAAAATTACTGCATATCTTTTTATTGGAATTTACTTTTGCTACTGAAAGAGGATAAATTAAACATAAAATATGCACAACTGCCAATCCCCCAAAATAACTATAGAAAAGAATGTACTTAAAAAGGCAACAGAGTGATTGGTTTACTGGTTTACTGCATGGGGGTATTTTTAATGCCAGTTTTAACAGCTGATGTCATATCCCGTTTGTCAGTCCACCTAACCAGTGTTCCTTGATATCCAACCAGTTTACTAACCAATTTCTCCTCAATTGACTGACTACTTCCTCACTGAACCGAGTGATGCTACTATGTTATCAATGAAGATGAAATTTCACATGATTATTCTGTACGTTATTACTGCAAAGCATTTCAAGACTTTTTTAAAATAGTTTTTCTGAATCAATTTTCTTACATTACCTCGATTTTCAACCACAAAAAATACATTCTACAGTTTTATGTTTCATCTATTTAAAGAGGCTGTACTCCAGATTTGACATAAAAAAATTTTTTTCATAAATTATATATTTAGATGCCGTGAGATTATAACAACATAATATTTTATTTCAAAACTGATTATAAAAGTCAAAATAGAATAAGAAAAATATTTTTGCTCCAGCCTGATTTGAACTCTGGACCCTCATGTTAACAAAATATTTCCAACGCTTTTACTGCCACCACCATCGCCGCATGTGATATTACAGATATTTACTTTAAATCTTATACAATAAAGTAATACCGTCGCGTTATGGTACAGCAAATTGAAAGGGGAAAAAAATCAATTTATAATGTAATAATTTGACTTATTTTTTGTCAGTAAGTTATTTTTTAAGCATTATTCATAATTATTACAAGAAATTTATAATACAAGAAAACTTTCTTTTTTTGTCATCTGGAGCACAGCCCCTTTAAAGGTCCCACCAAAGATACAGAAATGTATATACAGTAATGTAAAATTACTGCATATCTTTTTATTGGAATTTCCTTTTGCTACTGAAAGAGGATAAATTAAACATAAAATATGCACAACTGCCAATCCCCCAAAATAACTATAGAAAAGAATGTACTTAAAAAGGCAACAGAGTGATTGGTTTACTGGTTTACTGCATGGGGGTATTTTTAATGCCAGTTTTAACAGCTGATGTCATATCCCGTTTGTCAGTCCACCTAACCAGTGTTCCTTGATATCCAACCAGTTTACTAACCAATTTCTCCTCAATTGACTGACTACTTCCTCACTGAACCGAGTGATGCTACTATGTTATCAATGAAGATGAAATTTCACATGATTATTCTGTACGTTATTACTGCAAAGCATTTCAAGACTTTTTTAAAATAGTTTTTCTGAATCAATTTTCTTACATTACCTCGATTTTCAACCACAAAAAATACATTCTACAGTTTTATGTTTCATCTATTTAAAGAGGCTGTACTCCAGATTTGACATAAAAAAAATTTTTTCATAAATTATATATTTAGATGCCGTGAGATTATAACAACATAATATTTTATTTCAAAACTGATTATAAAAGTCAAAATAGAATAAGAAAAATATTTTTGCTCCAGCCTGATTTGAACTCTGGACCCTCATGTTAACAAAATATTTCCAACGCTTTTACTGCCACCACCATCGCCGCATGTGATATTACAGATATTTACTTTAAATCTTATACAATAAAGTAATACCGTCGCGTTATGGTACAGCAAATTGAAAGGGGAAAAAAATCAATTTATAATGTAATAATTTGACTTATTTTTTGTCAGTAAGTTATTTTTTAAGCATTATTCATAATTATTACAAGAAATTTATAATACAAGAAAACTTTCTTTTTTTGTCATCTGGAGCACAGCCCCTTTAAAGGTCCCACCAAAGATACAGAAATGTATATACAGTAATGTAAAATTACTGCATATCTTTTTATTGGAATTTCCTTTTGCTACTGAAAGAGGATAAATTAAACATAAAATATGCACAACTGCCAATCCCCCAAAATAACTATAGAAAAGAATGTACTTAAAAAGGCAACAGAGTGATTGGTTTACTGGTTTACTGCATGGGGGTATTTTTAATGCCAGTTTTAACAGCTGATGTCATATCCCGTTTGTCAGTCCACCTAACCAGTGTTCCTTGATATCCAACCAGTTTACTAACCAATTTCTCCTCAATTGACTGACTACTTCCTCACTGAACCGAGTGATGCTACTATGTTATCAATGAAGATGAAATTTCACATGATTATTCTGTACGTTATTACTGCAAAGCATTTCAAGACTTTTTTAAAATAGTTTTTCTGAATCAATTTTCTTACATTACCTCGATTTTCAACCACAAAAAATACATTCTACAGTTTTATGTTTCATCTATTTAAAGAGGCTGTACTCCAGATTTGACATAAAAATTTTTTTTTCATAAATTATATATTTAGATGCCGTGAGATTATAACAACATAATATTTTATTTCAAAACTGATTATAAAAGTCAAAATAAAATAAAAAAAATATTTTTGCTCCAGCCTGATTTGAACTCTGGACCCTCATGTTAACAAAATATTTCCAACGCTTTTACTGCCACCACCATCGCCGCATGTGATCTTATATATATTTACTTTAAATCTTATACGATATAGTTATACCGTCGCGTTACGGTATAGCACTTTGAAAGGGAAAAAATCAATTTATAATGTAATTATTTGACTTATTTTTTGTCAGTAAGTTATTTTTTAAGCATTAGTCATAAATATTACAAGAAATTTATAATACAAGAAAACTTTCTTTTTTTTGTCATCTGGAGCACAGCCCCTTTAAATCATTGATTTATGTGATAGAATTAAGTCATGAGCTGCAAAAGATGCACCAGATTCTCCTCGGAAAATTATTACTTTGTGTTGATCACCTGTTTTGATACTATAGTCTGTGTTTTTAACTACAATCTGCCTTTCCTGACGTCTTTTGTCTGTGTATCAGCTGCCCTTTATATTGTTTCTTTACTGAAAATTAATGTGGTCAATTTTTCCAAACCCCAATGAAGCAGATTTAAGTTTTTGGGTACGTTTTACGGCTTATAAACAGAGTATACAAACAAAACAAAAAAAAACCTAAAAAGTGATGTTTTTATTCTTTGAATCAGGCAAACCTCTGACAATATTTTCTATATTAACAATGAGATTTTCCATCAGTTCACTTTATAATGCTTATTCAATTTGAGCCTTTATTATATAAATCAGTATTATATACAAGTACCTGTAAATTAAAAAAATGATTTTATGAAAACTGCTGACAAATCCAAGTTGTCTTTGGAAATGTTTATTCCATATCATTGGGTCAGTTTTTTTCGTTTTTTTTTTGTTTGTTTTATTTTCATTTTTTTTTCAATTAATTCCTCTTCATAGGCAAGAACATGGCTGACTCTCCAACAAAATTCAGTTACCGGGTAAACATTTTCACAATTTTTACTATGACTAATTCTATCTACACAGTTTGATATTGTAGTGAGGTGACTTTTATTTTTCACCTGCTAACTGCAAACTGTGGTAACTGACGACAACTACTACAACAGAACCATGCGGGACCACTAGGCAATGTGTCCTCTTTTCACCAGAATGTAAGTATATAAGCCTAGGGAGGGAATCGAACCCTCTTACATGGTTTATTGTCCTTAAATAATTCAAATAAATTTATAATTTATGTTTGATTTCTAAAAATGACTATGTAAGGTTACTGAACAGAATTTAAACATTCAAGTACATCTGAATTTCAACTAATTTTTAAGTGGCAAAGGTCTGTTACTTGATTTATATTATGTATTATATAAAAATGGCCTCCACCATCCCCATAGCCATTCCTTTCTCCACCATTAACATCACAATGCATTTGAGAATACTTTAAATCAAACCACAGAGTTTTTAGCTAGGTAACTTTGGTATTTTAAGTAACAAATACATTATCTTTTTACTTCTGAAGATACTTTTAAGAAGACAAATGATAACTGATGCATTATTTATTGAATCTGAATCATTATCACACAGCCAAAACATGCAGCCCTTGAACCGGAGCCCAAACAACACTTTGATGACTTATAAAATAGAACTTTAACTTTATGTAACTGAGTCCTTAAATATTAACTAAACAATATCTTGAGCACCATTTGACTTCAGCCCTAGACAAAGTAAGTTATGTACCAGTCATATTATGTATCATCTATACTATGACCTGACTACTCTCATCTTGTAAGCTCATTACTTTAAATACAACTTGTACCACATACTTATGGTGTCATGTATAAATCTAACCATCACTGATACAGAAAATGCAGGTCTTTTAAGTTCCTTAAACATTTTTTACCTTTGACCCCTGTGTTTAAAATGTATGAGAAACACAATTCTTGGTCTTGTGACCTTACTTTAAACGTACATAAGCATATCAGATACATTGCAGCTCATGTTATCAGAAACATATTTTTATAATGCATTTTAATAAACCATAATTCTCCCTTTTGTATTTTACTTTAGATCTAAAAGTAGTTGCAATTAAATCATACTGGACACAAATTTAGCACACACAACAGACCAGTATGAATTTCTTTTACATACTTTAAGCACATTTTCCTAGGAACATGCTTACATTCAGGAAACCATAATTTGTTTCTTTAAATAATACTGACAGACTTATGTACATAGCCTAGAAAGTTAGATTATACTATTCCAGATATTCTTACTTGATACACAAATGAATGGTAGACATATTTTTACCTCTGAGTTACAGATTTATTGCAGGAAATGTTTAAAATGTATGAAACGGAAATTTTTACAATTTTACAATACAAAAACGATAACTCTTTTCTATTTATTTTCCACAAGACAACTTATTGCCACATACCACTCAGTGCACAGATGTAGCTCACACAGCAGACAGACTGATCCTTTAATCATGTTAATAATTTTTTCATACTCTAAAACTCTGTTTTCTACAAAACTGTTTACAATTAATGGTGACCATAACTTTTTCCTTTAAATAATACTGCATGACATAGAACTGAATAGGCTTGAAAGTTAGTTCATACTATTGAAATTCATCCAGGAATTCTATATAATTATTTTAGTAAATTTTCACCTTTATGTTCAGACTGGAATCACATTATCAGAGTTATTGCAGCTCATGGTACACATAATTATATTGAAACTAATATTTTCATAACAAAAACCATAACTCTTACAAATATATATATATATTATGTTTTTTGTTTTTCTTTACTCAAGACAACTATTTGCTAACAAATCATGTTACAGTAAGATCTAGCACATAATATATCTTAACTAATATTTTCATAACAAAAACCATTACTCTTACCTGCAAATACCCTATTTATATATATATATATACATATTCTTTACTCAAGACAACTAATTGCTAACAAATCATGACACAGTAAGATCTAGCACATAATTAGCAGACAGGCTGGTCTTCCTACATATTTTATATTATAAACTTTTAAACAGTCTTTCCTAACAAAACTTGCTAACATTCAGAAACCCATAACTCTTGTCTTAAAATTACCTATCAGATTTACTGCAGCTCATGTTTAACATAGATGGAAACATATTTTTGTAATAAACCATAACTCTTACCTATTTTTACTCAATACAACAAAATGATGAAGACACAGATCTAGCACATAGAGCACACAGGTTGATCTTCTAACAATTTTTACATACTTTAAAAGACTTTCCGAGAAACATGCTTACATTCAGAAACCCATAACTCTTTCCTTTAAACAATATTAGAAAGTTAAATTGCACAACTGATGTTCATCGAGAAAAGTTTAACCCTTGAGTTTCAGATTGCTACACATACCCATTTAATGCAGTTTGTTTAATTTACATGGAAACTTATTTCTACACCCAAAACCTTATTCCTGCCATATAAACTAATCAGACAGCAATTGTTTCACTGTATTGAATAACTGATCCGTATTTATTTTAAAAGACAATATCCTTTATCACCTTGACATTTTCTAAGACCAGAAGACAAAAGTTCATTACAATAAACCTTTCCAATTACACTGTGAATGACAGAAAATTCTAATGTTCCTGTTAAATACATGATTCTATTAAGGAACCATAACTCTATAAAAGTTTAGTATTTAAACAACTGACTAGGCAAAACATTTAAGGGAAATGGTTATCCAGCGGACATAAATATTACCCCCCACTCATCCAGTTATACATCTGACTTTCAGAATGATGAGAAATTAAACTGAGGTCCCAAGTACAGGTGCTTATAGTACACTGAGCATGTACAAGAAACCAGCAGTGGTACTGGAATAGGCGGCTTACCGACTGGAATATAAGGAGGCTTACTGACTGGAATAGGAGGCTAACTGACTGGAATAGGAGGCTTACCGACTGGAATAGGAGGCTTACCGACTGGAATAGGAGGCTCACTGACTGGAATATAAGGAGGCTTACTGAATGGAATAGGAGGCTTACTGACTGAAATAGGAGGCTTACTGACTGGCACAGGATGTTTACTGACTGGAATAGGAGGCTTACTGCATCTGACATTATCCCACATAATCTAAAATAACTACTTTTCAAGAGACATTTGCATGTGGGAAATTGAGAATTAATTGACACTTAATTCTGGTGAACAGAAAACCATAACTCTCTCCAACTGACAAAAACAACTGTTTATGACCATATCTTTATGAATTTAATGATGAATTCATTATTACAAGAGTAATTTACTCAGTTACTGACTTAAAGAATAAACAGTTAATAGAATATTACAATACATGAATATGTTATCAGTAGAATGCTTCTAGTCAATTTCATTCAGCTTGTTATTACTTAAGATGGGCTGTGTAGGAGACACCGTGGTCCAGGGTTAGAGCGCAGGGCTCCGTATCCAGAGGTCGCAGGTTCGAATCCCATCAGAGGCGAGATTCTCTCACAATCTTCACATTCCTCCACGCTGTGCGAATACTGGTATGGAACCCAGGAAGCAGTCATCGAGCGTGATGAATATAAGTTGTAAGAACTTGTATCGCAATCGATGTAAAATAATGAGTCTAAGATGGGCTGTGGTCAAGGAGGTTAGATTACTGAGCTTTCCATCCAGAGGTTGCTGGTTCAAATCCCACCTTGGGTGATAGTCTACTGTAATTTTTCCATATCCCTCACTTTCAGCACAATTACTGGTTTGAACCCAGGGGGCAGTCATCAGGAGGGATAATAGTAGTTGCAAGAACTTGCTTCCCAATCTTTGCAAAATAAATAAGTTTAAACTTAAACCTGACTCTGACCCTTCAAACCCCTTAACAAAATTTAGAAATCAATAACTGGCTTGAACATTTTCAATTGGCAAGTCTAAGCGTGCAAGAAAAGGGGATATGCAACAAGCAATGCAAGTGGAGAAGGAAACGTGCAAACAGTGCAAGGGGAAGGGAAGGTGCAAGGGGAAGGGAAGGTGCAAGGGGAAGAGAACTGGTGCAAGCAGTGCAAGGGGAAGGTGAGGTGTTAGACTTTACCTTTTGAAAGCTACAAGTCAGTTACTTATGAAATTAACCACTAAAGCCTCAGTTAATGATATGAACCTTAACTGAAGACTTAGAGGCTAAACCATTACTTAAAAAAAACAAACTAATTGAACCCTTAATTGAAATTTGTACCAGACCAAAGCTGAGTCTTTACCAGTTAATAATGAACTTGAAGAATTTTCATTGAAACCACATCAGACCTTAAACTCCTAACATACCGGGTCAGGATAAGACTCTAGACAAGCCAAACCAGTTTTTAAATAAATAGACTCTTACCATAGTTTGTTTCTTAGTGGCCAACACAGTCCATCAGTTATCTCCTAGCAGTCAAGTTTATATGAACCAAACAGAAATTTTTGTCAGTCACTTAAATCTGCCTATCAGTACCTTTATCAAAGTTCTGGACAGAAATGCTGCCCCTTAACCTGTCCCCTAATACATGCCTTTCTGAAACTAAACCTAAGTTTTGGACCGAAATACTGCCTAATATTCTGTAAAATGAAACATCTTCTAACTTTTGTGCCAGGAAATTAACCTTCCTTTCAATGGAAACAAGATGCTAAAGTCAAATCATATACAAATTAACCGGTCTATCTGAAACTTGTCACACTGACCTTAAAATAAATGACATAAACCTCTGAAATATATGTACTAAGATTAACCTTAGACTGTTTTTGTTTCTTTGTAAGAAACCCATTGCCTTAATATCAATCACCTACATCAGTCCATCAAACTTTACTAGTTTTGGTAGAATTGTTACCAAATGGGTTGAACCTGGTTTCATTGCTTAGTCAGAAATGCTACCCAAACACTTCTTCATGGAAATTAATAACTTATCTATATATATATTCTTGCACCTTAATCTAAGCTAATACATAACACTAAAACTTTACCTAGATTCTGGTCAGAACTACTGCTAAACAGTCTATCAAATAATATCACCTAACTAATCTATGTGCCTAGAACTTAGCCTTACTTTTGGATCAAATCAAGGTGATTCCATTAATACACATCAACTTCACCAATATGAAACTCAGGAGAGTTGTCACACTGACCTTTACATAGATCCCTTGAACCTGTCTTGATAAGAATCACCTAAACCAGTCTATCTGGTACTTTACCAATTATTTTGATAAAAACCTAAGGCCTTTAATTTATTAGATTCATTAAACCAGTCTGTTTTGATAGAACTGCTACAAAACAGGCTTTCATATGAATTTAATTTACTGGACAATCTGAAATTTAGCTAAACGATTTGTTGGAAACTCTGGACGTTGAGCAGTTATTTAACAAATCACCTAAACCATCTTATATGGAACTATGTTAAGTTTCTGAAACAGAGGAGTTGTCAAACTTATCTTTACATGAATGTATACATGTCTTAAACTTGCTCATTTGAGCTGTTACAAAGTCCTTACTTGATCATTTTAATTTGCCTACCAGTGTCTTTTTAGCTTCACTGTTTGATCATAAATGGTACCATACACTCTAAAATGATATAACTTTAAACTATATATATCTATATATGTCTACTTAAATTATAACATTTAAACTACCTAGATTTTGGTCAGAAATACTGACCAACAGTCTGTTACATATATCACCTATCTAATAAATGTGCTAGGAACTTCGCCTAGATGACACTGACATTTACATAAATCCACTGAACCTGTCAAATACCCTAAATCAATCTATCTATAATTTAACAAAGTTTCTAATAGAACACAAATTTACATGAATCCCCTAAATCATACTATCTGATATGTACTTTACCAAAGTTTCTAATAGAACACGGCGCCTTTATAAGAATCCCCTAAATCATTCTGATACTTTACCAAAGTTTCTAATAAAGGTGGCGGCGTGGCCGAGTGGTTAACGTGTTGGACTAGTAGCCAAAGAATTGCTAGCCGCATGGGTTCAAACCCAGTCAGGGGCAAGCCGTTGTTTCTTTGAGCAAGAAACTTTACACTCATTGATTAGTACTGGTTAGTTCCAGGAACGGATTCGAGAGTGTGTCTATAAGCTAAAAGCTTCCTACCCAATCAAACTAAAATAAATTTGGTATAAACTAAAGTTTCTAATAGAACATGGCGCCTTTATATGAATCCCGTTAATCATTCTGATACTTTACCAAAGTTTCTAATAGAACACAATGCCTTTATAAGAGTCCTTTAACAAGTCTATCCGACACTTTACCTAGGTTAAAGGAACACAATGCCTTTATAAGAATGCCTCAAATCAGTCTATCTTATACTTTACCTAAGTTTCTGATAGAAACAATGTAAGAAACTTTTGTAAGGAGACACCTTAACCAAGTGGTCAGTCTGATACTTTACTTCAGGTTTGGTAGAACTGTAACTACCAAATGGGTATCTTCTCTCACCTAAACATGTCTACCTTAAATGTAACCAAATTAGTTTCTGTTAGAAATCTCTTGATCACAAATCTTACTAATTGACAGTCTAATAATTAGTCCCTTTATCACCTGGATATACCTATCTGTACATTTATATTTGTTTTTTTTAAGGACATAATGTTAAACGATCTTATACAGGAATCACCTTAACTTCCTTATCCAAATAACTCAAATCACTATCCATAATGAACTACTAATAAACAGTTGTTAGTATGCCTAAATCTAGACTAATCTTTATTCCTTATCATGAATTACCTTAATCCAGCTCATTAAGAAACTTTAGTAAACTTCATACATATAACACCTCAACCTGTCCAACTAAACAACCAGGATGAATAACAGCTGGATTTGGAACATACAGCAGACAGGTTATGTACAGAATTAATTTGTACAATTACAACAAAAAGGTGCTTATACATTCAGGAAACCATAACTGTTTCCTTTAATTATACCAACAAGACAATTATATTAGTTAATAGTTAAACTGTACTACATATACAGGTCAGACTTTTTGCAGATCATTTTCAACCAAATGGAAGCATATCATTTAGTGGCAAACCATAACGCTGCTATAAATACTGGAATAAAAAAAAACTAAGACAGCAACAGTTTCAATGTTTTGAAAAATTAATCCCTATTTGGATTTGAATAACAATATTATAAATTAAGAAACCTCGTTGCCATCTTCTCTGTTGTTCAAAGACAAATACACTTTAAACAACAGGAAAGCAACAAGTTTGAACCATAACTCTAACCAGTGAGGAACCATAACTCTAACAAATGAGGAACCATAGCTTACCAATGAGGAACCATAACTCTTACCTATTTATTTACCTTAAGATATCTGAACCAGATATTGAAACTTGAAATTTGATAATATAAATACATCTCTAATAGAAAAAAAAGCATATTTTCCAAAAATAATGCCTAAATTCAGGAAACCATAACTCTTTCCTTGAAATTATACTGACAGACAACCATACAGGCTATAGCTTGTGAGTAAAATAACACTACATAACCAAGTTAGTTTTTCTGAAGTTCATGTTAAACATATCTGAAGTATATATCTTTATAAGGTAAACCATAACCCTGCTATGAGGCATAAGAAAACTATTCAGGCAGCATGTTTCAATGTACATTTTTGGTTTGATGTTAACATACCATTAAAAAATTTCTTGGACATCTTCTTAAAAATTCAAAGACACATACATTTTGAACAACAGGAAATCAACAAATTCCTGTTCAACTGAACCATAACTCTTACATACTGTTTTAAAAGACATGTGACATCGTATTGTTTCCAAATAATTTCTTCATACCTTAAATACACAATCATCAGAAAGGCAGAAAATTTTTTTCCTAAAAGATGCTTATAATCAGGAAACCATAACCCTTTCCATAAAATTATACTGACAAAATATAATTTTACAGGCAGAAAGTTAAATTATTCTACATTTCCAAGTCAGATTGTTTGCAGCTCATGATTCTAAATCGTATATGGAAGCATATCTATATAAGGCAAACCATAACCCTGCTATGAATACAGGCATAAGGATACTATTCAGGCAGCATGTGTCAACGTACATTTTTGGTTTGATATTAACATACCATTAAAAAACTTCTTGCACATCTTCTTCAAAGCTCAAAGACACATACATTTTGAACAACAGGAAATCAACAAGTTCCTGTTCAATTGAACCATAACTCTTACATACTGTTATAAAAGACTAGTGATGGGTTTTTCCAAATGATAAACACACATTTATCAGAAAAGTAGCAAACTTTTTTCCTAAAAGACGCTTACATTCAGGAAACCATAACTCTTTCCAAAAAATTATACTGACAAAATATAATTTTACAGGCAGAATGTTAAATTATTCTACATATCCAAGTCAGATTGTTTGCAGCTCATGTAAACCATATATGGAAGCATATCTATATAAGGGAAACCATAACCCTGCTTTACATACTGGCATAAACATAAATTAAGGCAGCATGCTTGAATGTTTTGAAGAATTAATCCCTATTTGGTTCAGAATAACAACATTATTAAGAAACTTCATTGCCATCTTCACTGACATCCAAAGACACATACACTTTGAACAACAGGAATGCAGCAAGTTCCTGTTAAAAACTCTCTTATTTGAGGAACCATAACTCTTATTCTTTTACCTTAAGATATCTGAACAAGATATTGCTCCTTGAATTTTGATAACATAGAAATGCATCTTTAATAGAAAAATTGATGTTTTCAAATAATAATGCTTAAATTCAGGAAACCATAACTCTTTTCTTGAAATTATACTGACAAAGACAACCGACAAGCTATAGCTTATGAGTTAAATAGCTACATTATACAGGTTAGATTTTCTGAAACTCATGTTAAACATATCTGAAGTATATGTTTATAAGGTAAACCATAACCCTGCTTTGAATACAGGCATAAGGATACTATTCAGGCAGCAAATTGTTTCAATGTACATTTTTGGTTTGATATTACCATACGATTAAAAATTTCTTGGATATCTTCTTCAAAACTCAGACACATACATTTTGAACAACAGGAAATCAACAAGTTCCTGTTCAATTGAACCATAACCCTTACCTACTTTCTGAAAAGACAAGTGACGTTTTTTTTTTCCAAATAATGTGTTCAGACTTTAAATACACATTTATCAGAAAAGTAGAAAACTTTTTTCCTAAAAGATGCTTACATTCAGGAAACCATAACTCTTTCCATAAAGTTATACTGACAAAATATAATTTTACAGGCAGAAAGTTAAATTATTCTACATATCCAAGTCACATTGTTTGCAGCTCATGTAAATCATATATGGAAGCATATCTATATAAGGGAAACCATAACCCTGCTTTACATACTGGCATTAAAAACTATTATGGCAGCGTACTTGAATGTTTTGAAGACTCTGTCACTATTAAGTTCAGAATAACGATCTTAATAAGAAACTTCTTTTAGACACATACACTTTGAACAACAGGAAGTCAACAAGTTCCTGTAAAATACCTAATTCCATTAAGGAACCATAACTCTTACCTGCTAGTTTTAAAAGACAACAGACAGGTTTTTTTCCAAACAATGTGTGCATTTTTAAATACACATTTATCAGAAAAGCAGCAAGCTTTTTCCTAAAAGACACATTCAAGAATCCATAACTCTTTCCACTAAATTAAACTGACAAAAGATAATTGTACAACCTAGACAGCTAAATAGCATTACATATACAAGTTAGATTTTGTTGCAGTCCATCCTTAGCATAAAAAGAAAGCATATCTTTTTAAGGCAAACCATAACCCTGCATGAGAAAATTATTCAGGCAGCATGTTTTTCTTAAGTTTTGGCTAATCTGAATGCCGAACTTCTTTGCAATTTTCTCCAAATCTCAAAGAAACATATACTTTGAACAACTGGAAAGGAACATGTTTCTGAATTAAGGAACCATAACTCTTGCCATTAAGATATTATTATGTAAGAAAACTGAGAAAAAAACATTAGATTTAAAATGATAGTACCAAGAATACCATTGCATTTACTTTTTTTCACATTTCAGAAACTGGCTACATGGACAATCATTGAAGCACAAATGTAAGAATTTTACATCTCCTCAAACCACTTTTTTGGACATACAGAAAACCATAACTCTGTCACTCTTAATAAAACTGACAAAAAAATACCTGTTTTGGAACATATTTGATTGAAATTTAAGTAAAAAAAAAATGAATTCTGCCATACAAACCCCTTAACAAAATATAGAAAAAGAAATTGGCTTGAAGATTTTCAATTGGCAAGTCTTAGCGTGCAAAGGAAGGGATGTGCAAGCAGTGCAAGGGGTAAGTGAGGTCTAAGACTTTACCGTTTGATAGCTACAAGTCAATTGCTTAAGAAAAAGGAAAAAAAAAACACTACCTTAACAATAACTAATGTACCAAACAGGATTTTTTGTCAGTGACCAAGACCTATCAGTATCTTGATCAAAGTGTTGGACAGAAATGCTGCCCAGCAGTCATTAAAAGAACCTTAACTTGCCTTTCTGAACTTAAGCTAAGTTTTGGTCAGAATTACTGCCAATTAGTCTGTTACATGAATCAACTATATAATCTACTGGTACATCCCAAGAAATCAACCTAAGCTCTTGGTGGAAATGAGATGCTGGTCTTTATATGAAGTTAACCTGACTACATGCAATTTAAATTTCTGTCAGAGAGGAGTTTCCACACTGACCTTAAAATAAACTGCTTAGACCTGTCAAAACATCAGTTTTTTAGAAGAAAGAAATTGCCAACACCTCTTTCATATGAATAACCTATCACTGTTTAACATCTCTTACAAACATCACCTTATTCTGTCTATGTTTCTTGCTGATTTGGAGTTGCCAATTTGACCTTAAGATGAAAAACTTGTCAGACATGCTGCTTAAGATCCCAAAGTAGGAATCACATTCATCTCCCTATCTGAATAGCTTGGTAAATCATTGTACATAATGTGCTGCCAAACAGTCCTAATTCAAATTGCTTAAATCTGCCTAAATAAATGTAATCTGTTTTGGTCAGAAATGCTGCCAAAATCTACGTACACATAGCCTACATATGTTTGGCCATCAATTTATCTTGCTTCTCTGGATCTTTTAAGATATTGTCAGACATGAGCTGCCAATCTGTCCAAAGTAAGACTGACTGAAATTTTACCTAGTTTGTGTAAGAGATGAACAGAAGAGCACTTCATACAAATTACATCTTTAAGTCAGTCTGAAATCAAACCTGTATTTTGCTGTCATCATAAATTACCTACTCTTGCTCACAGTGTATACACCTAAATTTAATAGGACACGAGTTGCCAGTCTTCACAACCTAAAGCCTTACATTTGTTTTTAGACATGAGCTACCTAACATTCCATATCATGAATTACCTTAATCAAGCTTAATCAGGAAACACTGCCTACTTTGTGAGAAATTACTTGCCAATCTTCATACATATAACACCTCAATTTGCCATCTGAAACTTCACCTGTTTGGTTAGAAATGCTTCCAAACTGCTTTAACATGAATCACCTTAACTGTTTAGCTTAGCCTTTTAGTAACTTACTATCAGAAATGAGCATCCTGCCCATTTAATTAATCAGCTATATGAGACTGCCTTAAACTTCATCTTATCTATATTAGATATGAGTTCCCACACTCAATAAATACATCATTTAGTCTTAACCTAGCTTAATTAAACTAAAGCCTTACTTTTGAAAGGCATGAGTTGTAAGTCTTCATACATATGAAACCTACAGCTAGACCTGTGTTTGTTCAGAAATACTGCCAAACTGCCTGACAATGGATCTGTTAAACCTACTTAACTGAATCTTGTTAAGTTATTGTGAGAAATTCTTTGCCAAACAGTCCATATCCTAAATCACATATTATGTGTTAACACCTTAACCTATCTAAAGCCTAACCATTTGTGGTCAGACATGAGCTGCCTAACATTCTGTTTAATGCCACACACTCCTAATACATATATCATCTTTACCTTAACCTAGCTCACTGAAACAAGGTCTTACTTTTGGAAGACATGAGTTGTTAGTCTTCATACATATAAAACCTAACACTAGACCTGTGTTTGGTAAGGAATGCTGCCAAACTGCCTCAAAATAGATCTTTTTAACCTACTAGTTTGAACCTTAAGTTAGAAATGAACAGCAAAACAATCCATATCATGAATCATCTTTGTAAGACTCGTTCAAACTTTGCCATATGTCTTGGTAAGACATTAGCTGCCACAAAGTCTTCCTTCACAGAAAATCTTTACAAAAAATGTTAGAGGTATGGAAAAGGGGACACAAGGAAATAAATGGCAAGTATGACATGTGAATGGGGAACTTCCAATATCTGTCCAAAATAATCTGACATACAAAAGCAATGGCACAAGAGATGCATGTGTCATGTGTATGGGATGGCTGAAAATGACTGCTCAAACTATGAGAAACTAGAACAAGAGGGAACAAGTGTTAGGAGTCTTGTAAGTGTTTGAAGCTTATGATTATTTCATCTTGTATAAAATACCTATATTTCTTTTTAGAGTAGATCAGTGGTACAGTGGTACCTCGCTGGACTGTTTAACCCAATGGTCTCAAGATCGATCCCCGCTCCTCCACTAACATTACTAATAGTCTTTCGGATGAGGCAAACAGAGGTTCCATGAGGTTCCACTATCCCCCACAACATAAAATAACTAATCTCTGCAGGGGGCATCAGTCATATGGGCAACCGTACTGATCACAAACTCAGTCAGTATATTACCTTTAAGTTAGGTTCAAGGTGCTAAAAACTAACTGATCTATGACATGCTTAAGTTTAGAAATACTCTAAAGATCATTTATCTTAGTTTACAGCACATTATAAATATTATGCAGCAAATGTACAAGTGTATGAAAGAAGCATGCATATGATAAACAACAATTAACAAACAATATACTTCTAATACTACTAACTACAGCTAACTACATATACAATAAATGAACAATACACAAGGTGGTGGGGGCTTGGCAACCTAGATGGAGTCCGATGATTCCTATTTTGAGGATGGTGAGGACAGACTGACCTAATGGGACATCATTTGAATAACTAACCCTATAATTTGTTTTTTATCATCTGTGGCAAATGTTTTGCCTCTGATCATTCCAAGGAGGTAACCCTGTGGTTTCTCATTTTTGTTAATTCTTTTAATTGATCAAAACATAAATTAATGCTCTTTTTTCCTCTCTATGTTTAACTGTATAGGGAGGCTGAGTTTTCTGACTGCTTTTTTCTGATATGCTTTTTTCGGTCTTTTTTTTATATCATAAATTTATCTTAAACAGAAAACCAACATCTCTCAAAATTTTAATTCTTACATTCAGGAAGCCATAACTCTTTTCCTTTAGATTCTGCTTACAAAAGATAATTGTACAATCTAGAAAGTTAAATTGCACTAAATAGACAAATCAGATATTTTGCAGCTCACATTTATCATATATTGAAGCATAATGTTTATAAGGAAAACCATAACTCTGCAATGAATAAAGGCATCATGTACAAGTGTAAGAAAGAAGCATGCATATAATATACAACATATTACAAACAATAACACTAGCTAACTAACATGTTTTTTTTTTTTTTTTTTTTTTTTTTTGTGACTAACTACAGCTAACTACATATACAATAAATCAACAATACACATGGTGGTGGGGACTTGGAATAATTATAGGACTGGGTTCTCCACTTTGTCTGCAACCTAGATGGAAGCTGACGATTCCTATGGGATGGTGAAGACAAACAGACTTCCTACTGGGACTTCAGTTCCAGTAACCAATCCAACCTCCCCTCTTAAAGAGCCCCTCTCTCTAGTTTTCCCAAAAGTGACCTCAGGTAGCACTGGCATAGTCAGTTCTACCTCTGCAACTAACAGACCCTCCTTAGGTACAGGACCCACCTGGACATTCTCAGGGTGGAAAAACATCAAAACCCAACACCTGTGACAACAGAGACAGGCATGTCCTCTAGGACTGCCTGCATGTCTACATGTGGACTGAGTCCCAGTGGTCACCTTGAAGTGACTTATCCAAAGACAGGTCAACTTCACTGACCAGCCTTAAATTGACCTTCTCACCACTGGCCTGCAGCTCTTTATAAGACAAACCATAACCCTGCTAGGAATACAGGCATAAGAAAACTATTCAGGCAGCACATTTAAATGTCCATTTTAGGTTTTAGACCATACCATTCAGAAACTTATCATCTTTACAACAACCTACTCACCACTGGCTTGTGGATCTTTATAAGACAAAGTTTAACCATAACCCTGCTATGAATACAGGCATAAGAAAACTGTTCAGGCAGCACATTTAAATGTCCATTTTTGGTTTTAGACCATACAATTCAGAAACTTATCATCTTTACATCAACCTACTCAACACTGGCTTTTGGATCTGTATAAGACAAACCATAACCCTGCTATGAATACAGGCATAAGAAAACTATTCAGGCAGCACATTTAAATGTCCATTTTTGGTTTTAGACCATACCATTCAGAAACTTATCATCTTTACATCAACCTACTCAACACTGGCTTTTGGATCTGTATAAGACAAACCATAACCCTGCTATGAATACAGGCATAAGAAAACTGTTCAGGCAGCACATATAAATGTCCATTTTTGGTTTTAGACCATACCATTCAGAAACGTATCATCTTTACAACAACCTACTCACCACTGGCTTGTGGATCTTTATAAGACAAAGTTTAACCATAACCCTGCTATGAATACAGGCATAAGAAAACTGTTCAGGCAGCACATTTAAATGTCCATTTTTGGTTTTAGATCATACCATTCAGAAACTTATCATCTTTACATCAACCTACTCACCACTGGCTTGCGGATCTTTATAAGACAAACCATAACCCTGCTATGAATATTGGCATAAAAAAACTATTCAGGCAGCATTTTTCAATATCCAGTTTTGGTTCTAAATAAACCATACCATACTGAAACTTATCAGCCTTACATGGAACTACTCACCATTAGCTTGTGGTTCTTCATAAGACAAACCATAACCCTGCTATGAATACTTGCTTATAAGAAAACTATTCAGGCAGCATTTTTCAATGTCAAATTCTGGTTTTAAGAAACCATACCATTCAGAAACTTATCAGCAATCTTCCTCAAAATTCAAAGAAAGATATACTTTGTACAACAGGCCATAAACATGTTCCTGTTAAAAACTTAATTCCAAGGAGGAACAATAACTTATATCTGTTTTTATAGAAAACAGATTTAAAAAAAAAAATGATTTGTACATTCTTTAAATACACATTTATCAGAAAGGCAGCAAGCTTTATCCTAAATAGTGCTAATATTCAGGAAACCATAACTCTTTCCATTAAATTATACTGACAAAAGGTTATTTTAAAGGCTAGAAAGTTAAATTATAGTATACATCTTAGTCAGGATGTTTGAAGCTCATGTAAATCATACTAGGAAAAATAATTATGTTTATAAGGCAAACCATAACCCTGTTATGAATACAGGCATAAGAAAACTATTCAGGCAGCAAATAGTTTCAATGTACATTTTTGATTCAATATAACCGTACCATTAAAAAACTTTTTCGAAATCTTCATCAAAATTCAAAGACAAATACATTTTGAACAACAGGAAATCAACAAGTTCCTGTTAAACTGTCAACCATAACTCTCACCTTCTGCTTTAAAAGACAAGTGACGGGTTTTGTTTCCAAATAATGTTTATACTTTAGATATACATTTATCAGAAAGGCAGCAAATTTCTTTCTTAAAAGATGCTTATATTCAGCAAACCATAACTCTTTCCATAAAATTATACTGACAAAATATTATTTTACAGGCTAGAAAATTAAACTGTGACTACATTTCCAAGTCAGACTATTTGCAGTTCATGCAAATCATATATGGAAGCATATCTATATGAGGCAAACCATAACCCTGCTTTACATACTGGCACTAAATACTATTCATACTTGAATGTTACATATACACTTTGAATGACAGGAATGCAGCAAGTTCCTATTAAATACAGCCCTAATTCAAACTGCTTTTAAAAATCTGCCTAAATAAAGCCAATCAAATTGTTTTGGTCAGAAATGCTGCCAAAATCTACGTTCACATAGCCTATATATGTTTGGCCATCAACATGTTCCTGTTTAATACGTTGTTCCACTGAGGAATAATAACTGCTATCTGTTTTTATAGAAAACAGAGATTTCAAAGAAATGATTTGTACATTCTTTAAATACACATTTATCAGAAAGGCAGCAAACATTATCTTAAATGGTGCTAATATTCAGGAAACCATAACTCTTTCCATACAATTATACTGACAGAATATTATTTTTTTAGGCTAGAAAATTAAACTGTGACTACATTTCCAAGTCAGATTGTCTGCAGTTCATGTAAATCATATATGGAAGCATATCTGTATAAGGCAAAACCATAACCCTGCTTTACATACTGGCACTAAAAACTATTAAGGCAACATACTTGAATGTTACACATACACTTTGACTGACAGGAATGCAGCAAGTTCCTATTAAATATCTTTTCATGAAGAACCATAACTCTTACCTATTTATTTACCTTCAGATATCTGAACCAGATATTGAAACTTGAATTTTGAGAAACTGTTGGGGGCAAGTGTTAGGTTGGTGAACCCTAGAACTTTGTTTTCACTGTCTGTGGCAAATGTTTTGCTCTGACCTTTCCAAGAGGTAAACTCGTGGGTTGTCACTTTTGTTAATTGTTTGTGGTATGTTTTCTTAATTGATTAATGAATAAATTAATGCTCTTTTTCCCTCTCTATGATTTATATGTTTAGGGAGGCTGAGATTTCCAACTACCTTTTCCTGACATGCTTTTTTCAGTCTTAAATTTTATATCATAAGGATATATTAAACAAAAACCACTGACATATATTCAAATAATGATTCTTGTAACATCCAGAAACCATAACTCTTTCCTTTAAATTATACTGACAGAAGATAATTGTACTGGCTAGTAAGTTAAATTGCAGTAAAGAGACAAATCAGAGTTTAGCAGCTTATTGAACATATACGGAAGTATATGTTTATAAGGAAAACTGGCATTATTCAGGCAGCATGTTTCAATGTCTGTGTTTGGTTTAATATAACCAAACCATTAAAAAACTTCTTAGATATCTTCTTCTGAACTCAAAGACACATACACTTTGAACAACAGGCTATCAGCAGATTCCTGTTAAATACCCAATGCCATTGATTAAACCATAACTCTTACCTATTAGTTTTAAAAGACAATTACACACAGTTTTTTTCCAAATAATGTATTCATACTACCTGTACATCTTGATCAGAAAAGCAGCAAGCTTTTTCTTAAAAGATGCTTCTATTTAGGAAACCATAACTCTTTCCATTAAATTATACTGACAAAAGATTTTTATACAAGCTAGAAAGTTAAATTGTAATACATAAAGATAAATCAGACTTTTTGCAGCTCATATTTAACATATATAGAAGCATATGTTTATAAGGCAAACCATAACTCTGCTATGAATACAGGCATAAAGAATACTATTCTGGCACCATGAACATGTTCCTGCTAAATACTTAAACTGTGCATTGAGGAAACATAACTCTTACCTATAAGTTTTAAAAGACAACAGACTTTCTTCCAAGAAACTTTATTTTTTGCAGCTCACACCTAACATAGTTTGAAGCATATCTTTATAAGGCAAACCATAACCCTGCTATGAATAAGGAAACTTATTAAGTCAGCATGTTTCAATGTACATTTTAAGTTTAGAATTACCATGTCATAAACTTCTTGGTCATCTGCTTCAAAACTCAAAGAAACATTACATCTTAAACAACAGGAAGCAAGTTTCTGATTTGTTTGAGGAACCATAACTCTTTTTAAAAATATTCTGATGTAAGACAACTAATTTTCCAGTATATTAAATTCCATTAAAAAACCAACATTTCTGACATCTGTGAATTCACTTTGAATAAATGCTGGACATAAGTTTTAATAATGTAAAACCATAGCTCTGTTATAACAATATGGGTAACTGTTCAGGTAACCTGCTGAACAGTAGGAATGAATTCATTCAGACTTCAAGCATTTTGATTTACAATGATAGTAACAGGAATACCATTGCATTTACCTTCTTTACATTTCAGAAAGGCTATTTGGACAATCATTGAAGCCCAAATGTAAGAGGTACATCTCTTCAAACCACTGTTTTGGTGGACAGGAAACCATAACCCTGTGACTCCTAGTAAAACTGACAAAAATATACCTGTTTAGAAACATATTTGACTAAAATTTAGATTAAAAAAAAAAACCTACATACCCCTTAAGAAAATATAGAAAAAAAATTGGCTTGAAGTTTATCAATTGGCAAGTCTTAGTGTGCAAGTGAAGGGGATGTGCAAGCAGTGCAAGGGGAAGGTGAGGTCTAAGACTTTACCGCTTGATAGCTACAAGTCAATTGCCTTAAACAAAAACAACTTAACAGTTAAATAATGTACCAAACAGGATTTCTTTTTGTCAGTGACCAAGGGTATCTTGATCGAAGTGTTGGACAGAAATGTTGCCCAACAGTCATTCAAAGAACCTCAACTTGCCTTTCTGAAACTAAGAAAAGTTTTGGTCAGAATTACTGCCAATCAGTCTGTTACATGAATCAACTAACTATATATCTACTGGTACATGCCAAGAAATTAACCTAAGCTCTTAAGCTGGTCTTCACATACATCAAGTTAACCTGACTACATGCAATTTAAATTTCTGTCAGAGAGGAGTTTCCACACTGACCTGAGAGGGCTCATGAATAACCTAACCCTGCAAGTCGGATATTTTTCCAAAGTCTCTGAAAAAAAAAGCTACTACTGCCTCTGCCTTAAACTAACCTAAATCAATTGACTTAAAACTTTATGCTTTGGTAGAATTGCTGCCAAATTGGCTTTCACATGAGTCCTATAGCCCAGACATCTGGAAAGTTTACCAAAGTTTTCCAAGCGAAGTAGTAAGTTCAACAGTTCTTACATACCTTATCCTGTCTATGTTTCTTGCTAATTTGGAGTTGCCAATTTGACCTTTACATGAAATTCTTAAATTTTACAATGAAAAGACATGCTGTTCAAGATACCAAAGCTCCGGAATTACCTTTACCTCCCTATATGAATAGCCTATGTATGTTTGGCCATCAACTTATCTTGCTTCTCTGGATCTTTTAAGATATTGTCAGACATGAGCTGCCAATCAGCCCAAAGTAAAAAGACTTAAGACTGCCTGAAATTTTAACTTGTGTCTGTATGAGATGAGTTGAAAAGCAAATAACATCTTATGTCAGTCTAAAATGTCACACCTGAATTGCCTAATACTGCATAACTATCATAAATTACCTAATCTTACTCATAGATACTTAACCTATATTTTGTAAGACATGAGTTGCCAGTCTTCAAACATATAACTATTTTAGGAGCAGCAGAAAGTATGAGCGCCAGACTCCCGATCAAGAAACTGCTGGTTCAAATCCCATCAAGGGTGAGAGTCTACAGTGACATACCACATCCCTCACTTTTAGGTTGAGTGCTGGTCTGAACCCAGGAAGCAGTCATCAAGAGAGATTAATAGCTGTTGTAAGAACTTGCTTCCCAATAGATGTAAAATAAGTAAGTTTTAACTAAACATGTTACTTCTAAATTTGCTTATCTAAAATTTGACCTGTGTTTGGTTAGAAGCGCTTCCGAAGTCTTTTAACATTAATCACCTAACTTGCTTATCTAAGCCTTTTCATAACTTAAATGGGCAATCATACAGTCCTTTTAATGAATCATTAAATGAACTACATAAGACCAATACCTAATTTTACTTTAGACATGAGTGGCCACACTGGTTTAATTAATACATATAACATCTTAAGCTGCCTATCAAACACATGGCCTGTGTTTGGTTAGGGCTATTCCCAAATTGCCTTAAAATGAATCTCCCTAACCTGCTTGTCTGAATTGTTTGGACAATTGTTGTCAGAAATGAAATACCAAACAATCCATAACATGAATCAGTGTGTATGTGTAAACACTTTTACCTATCTAAAGCCTGACCTTTCTTGTCAAATAGAGCTACCTAACATTCCATATCATAAATTACCTTAATCAGGCTTAACTTGCCAATCTTCATACATATTACACCTAAATTTGCCAATCTGAAACTTAACCTCTGTTTGGTTAGAAATGCTTCCAAACTGATTTAACATGAATCACCTCAACATGCTTAGCTTTTACTATCCGAAATGCACATCCTGTCCATTTGATTAATCAGCTATATGAAACTGCCAAACTTCACCTGATTTATATTAGGGTTGCTACACTTTCTTAATCATATATATCATCTTAATCAATTGAAATATAAAGCCTCACTTTTGGAAGACACGAGTTGTTTGTCTTCATGCATATAAACCTCAATCTGCCTTTCTTAAAACATGACCTTTGTTTGGTCAGAAATACTGCCAAGCTGCTTAAAAATTAATATGTTTAACCTACTTATCTAAATCTTGTAAAGTATTCATTAGAAACACTCTGCTGTTACGGTCTAGTGCACACCTTCCGATAACTGCATAAATACAACCTCTGACACCTGCGTCAGGGAATCTATTCTTTGGCTCAGTTGTTAGTGTTGGCGTGTCAGGCAGGAGATCGGAGTTTGAATCCCGCTCTGGGTTGTGTATTCTAAGATACATTGCATCTTTCTGTTGTGGACTTTCATGTTTGTAAGACTGCCAAACAGTCCATTATCTTGAATCACAGTATATGTGTTAACACCTTAACCTATCTAAAGCCTAACCATTTGTGGTCAGACATGAGCTGCCTAACATTCTGTTTATGAAATGCCACACACTCCTAATACATATATCATCTTTATCTTAATCTAGCTCACTGAAACTAAGCCTTTATCTTGGAAGACAGGAGTTGTCGGTCTTCATTCAGGCATACTAAACCTCAATCTGCATATCTTAAACTTGACCTGTGTTTGGTTTTAGTAAGGAATGCTGCCAAACTGCCTTAAAATGGGTACATGTATCTTTAACCTACTAATCTAATGAACTGCCAGATGATCCATGATATAAGACTGATTAAAACTTTGTTCTCTTTTTGTAAGGTATGTGCTGCCACACAGTTTTCATACACATAAAACCTTAGGAATTTCAAACCTACATTTAATGGGCGCTTACGACAGCTTCAGGTAACATCCCTTAATGTTAGACATATTGCTAGCTATACTAGCTAGCAAACCACCACTACAACAAACACACACACACACAAACACACACCACTAACATTATGTTTTTTTTTTTTTTTTGGTTTTTTTTTTTTGGTTTTTTTTTTTTTTTTTTTTTTTTTTTTTGGTTTTTTTTTTTTTTTTTTTTTTTTACTACTACTACAAGTACTACAACTACAACTACTACTTACTCTAACTAACTACAGCTAACTACATATACAAAAAGAGCCGGTCAAACCGGGTTATGCTCCCCGAATAGGTTTTGGACACAGAATAGTGTGTCCATAAAGTCTTTGCCAAATTCAGCATAAAGATATTATGTTATTGGTAGTTGCTGAAAAAGGTTTAAACTGTTTAAATATGCAATGAAATATGTAAAACAGTAACCATTTTATTTTATTTGTCTATCAACTCAGACAGTGGCAGTCCTATCCAGACAGTGTCATGGTCACTGAAGTAGGCTGGTGACAGGTAAACCAGAGGTTTTTGATACCTCTTGTAGTTTCAGAGTTATGTCCCAGACAAAGTTCAAAGTTTAAAAATGAACAAAGGGCAATAACTCAGTTATGGTTCTTATGCACTGCACTTTTACTCAACAAGATCTATCTTAGTACCTACAAAGTTTCTTGTTGATACTTCTTGTAGTTTCAGAGTTATGTCCCGGACAAGAAAATGTGGACGGATGGACGGACATACAGACATACGGGCGGACAATCTACCTACAAAGTTTCTTTTTAACACCTCTTGTAGTTTCAGAACTATATCCCAGACAAAGTTCAAAGTGTAAAAATGAAGAAAATGCAGACAGATGGCGGTACAGGCATACGGATGGAAAAAGTGGCGACTATATGCTCTCCCTTTGGGGAGCATAATACATCAACAATACACAAGGCAGTGGGGGCTTGGACTAATAGGACTGGGTACCCCATTTCACCTGCAACCTAGCAGGAGGCCGACGATTCCTACGGGAACGACGAAGACCAACAGTTGACTGACCTACTGGGCCATCATATACAGTAACCAATCCAACCTCCCCTCCCAGAGAGTCCCTCTCTCTGGTATTCCCTAGGATAACCTCAGGTAGCACTGGCATAGCCAGTTCTACCTCTGCAACTAACAGACCCTCCTCGGGTATGGGACCCACCTGGACATCCTCAGGGTGGAAAACAAACTCCTGAGGAACATCAAACCCAATACCTGTGACATCAGAAGAGACGGGCATGTCCTCTGGGACTGTCTCCATGTCTATCTGCAGACCGAGCCCCTGGTCAGCTGAAAGTGACCCATCCAAAGACAGGTCAACTTCACCAACCGGCCTTACATCGACCTCCTCACCACTGGCTAGTGGCTCTCTGAAAACCTCCCGTTCCACCTCACCTGAAAGTAGAATAAATAACAAAGCATTAGTTCAGCAAATTTAACAATGAGTCCATTCTTAATAAGCATAAGCTACATCTAAGCAAACAAAATAATACTAGAACAGTGTTACCTTCTCACGCCAAAAAAATGAAAAATTCATGATACTGTTATAGAACTAAAATTCTTAAAGTGCATACTTTTCTTGGTGCCAAGTAGGGAGATTTGACTCTGAAAGTAGGGAGATTTGGTCTGTCAAGTGGGAGATTTACCGACACAACATTATTTCAGGCATGGTCCAAAATTAATACAGATGCTAAGGATGTATTGATAACAGAAAAAGAACTGTTATAGTAATTATTCATTATTTACACTGAATAGTCTCTCTACCTTTATCAGGTAACAGTCATATTTGTCTTATTTACCTTTTCTCTTTACTCTTCACACTCTCCCTTTAAGTGACACATGCCTTTTCCATACATGTGATAACTTCAGTAACTCAAAACAAGATTTTCAGCTGGATTTTTAGCTTGAAAACCATATTACTTCACTAAAAGAAAGATGAGGAACAGCAAAGCAAACTAATCAAGTTTTTTTTTGTTCTTATTTAATGCAGAAATTAAACTGAATTTGTTCACACTCTCGAGTACTCCTCACAGAGTCTGCAGCCTTCTTGTGACTATCTGTCATCACATGTTTGGTAATATCTTTCTTCCCCACCATAAACAATTTTGAACTCAAGGTTGCACCACTTGCATAAAGCATAATCTGTTCCCTTAGCACACTTTCCTATCCATTTATATTCAGATTCCCACTGATGATTGAATTTTGTTTTTGTCTTTTAAATTTTAGCTTTTGGACCCGAGTCCTGACAAGTTGAATGATCCCGTTTAGGCATCTTTTCCATCCGAGCATACATTTTCTCTTACCTAAGATTTTTTTCTTCATGGTCTTTAACTCATTTCAAACTTGCGCAAAATAATCACTTTCCATCTTACCACAAGTTCACAACATCAGAGACTCTGAATCCTGCACTTTAATAATCTACCAATTACATGTACTGTACCACTGTTGTTTATCTGTTTGTGACAATAAAATCATAATTATGTCACAAGTATTAAGAACTTTGTAGAGAAAAACAACCTTATGTAGTTTATTGTGCTGAAAGTAATTTGCATGGAATTAATTGTATTCCCTAATGGGTACAGAAATGGATGGCATGACTTGAAGACAAAATTTATAATTATTTGAATTAGTTCAAATAATGAAATACACATTTGACTGAAACACAAATTACTACCTTCACATAATTATATAATGTATGTTAAAATATTATCTACAGAAATAAATCTGAAAAGTAGCTTTACCTTAATAATAATTATTATTTAGGGGTATGGTCAGGTCAAAAAATAAGAATGAAAAATTACCAAGGACAGTTAAACTCCAAAGTTATGCAATAGAGTTATGGCTCTTGTGCACTGCTATTCACCTATTCAGATCTATTCGCCTATGAAGAATTATCTTGTAACCTTTTGTCAGTCTTTCAGTTTTTTGTTGGACAAAATCATAAGGTATAAAAATTAACAAAACAAGAGGGCCAGGATGGCCCTAGATCGCTCACCTGAATACTTTGCCTTTGGTTCTGCTGATGAGCAAACATCAAATGCTTTTTTAAGATTCTCCCTATAGAAATCTATATGAATTAAAGTGACCCCAAGGGTAGAGCCAATTTTCAGTCAAGGGGCATAATTTGAACAAACTTTGTAGATGACCTCTTGCTGATGCCCCATTAAAAATATCTAAGTTCTAGGCTTTGTGGTTTCAGACAAGAAGTTTTTTTAAAGTTTTGCCTAAAAAAACCTATGTAAAATCAGTTGACCCCAAGGGCAGGGCCAAATTTGACCCCAGGGATATAATTTGAACAAGCTTGGTAGAGGTCCAATAAGACAATGCTAGATACCAAATCTTAAGGCTCAGGGCCTTGTGATTTCAGACAAGAAGATTCACAAATTTTTCCCTAATGTAAGCCTATATAAAATCAACTGACCCCCGGGGCAGGGCCAAATTTGGCTCTAGGGGTATAATTTGAATAAATTTGGTAGAAGTCCACTAGCCAATGCTACATACCAAATCTTAAGGCTCAAGGCCTTGTGGTTTCAGACAAGAAGATTTTTAAAATTTTCCCTATATAAGCCTTATGTAAAATCAGTTGACCCCCCAGGGCAGGGCCAAATTTGACCCTAGGGGTATACTTTGTTTGAACAAACTTGGTAGAGGTCCACTAGACAAGGCTACATAACTAATCTTAAGGCTCAGGGCCTTGTGGTTTCAGACAAGAAGATTTTCAAAGCAACCTGAGTTTTTGATGGAATTCAATTCTTTGAACAACTTTGGTAGAGCTTCATACATGGAATATCCCAGACATGTTTCATCAAAGTTGGCTTGGGGGTATAGGAGGAGAAGTTGTTCAAGTCAAATTGTTGACGACGCACGCCAATGGCCGCGGGACAGTCATTGATCCCAACAGCTCAAACTTGAGCACTTTGTGCTCAGGTGTGCTAAAAAATCAACAAAGTGCAATTTAAACTCCAAGTGCAGAGCAATGTTTTTTGTGCGTTGCTTTTTGTGCACTGCATTTTCACTTGGTGAGATCTATCCCCCTATGAAGTTTTATGCTGATAACTTTTTTAGTTTTTGAGTTATGGTCTAGACAAAAAGCGTCACCGATGTGCAGATGAATGAAAAGACCAACAAGTTGATGGACAGATGGACACCGGATCCAGAAATTTCTTGGGGAGCATAATTATATGCAGGCTTTAATTGTAGCCGGCTCTAAGACTAACACTGCACTGTCCTCTCTACTCTTATTAATAATTACCAGTAAGTGAACAGAACACACACTCACAAAATAACTATATATACTTGTGAATAATTATCTACATAAAATTGTTCAGACAAATAGACCTTGCAACCTCATTAAATGCATGTGCCTTTACCATTTCAGCTTGAGCTTAATTAAATAAAATGCAAGTGAATGACACCATCCCAGACAAACCTTATAAAATGCAAATTAATGCAACTACATAATTATACCGTACATATTATAAAAAATGAAAAAATCATATCTGCCATTTAGTCTGACAAGATCTGAAAATTTATTGGCAAAGAAAGATCACACTTGACATAGCAAAATACAGCTGATCAATTAGCCTGCAAACAAATTTTCTGCATCCTGCATCTTTTGTTATGTCTATAAATATCAATATAAAATCCACTGACAATGCCAGTAGAATTAAGAAGAATCAAAGATTACAAAAAAACTGATGGATCAGTTGTCCTTGAATCCACATTAAAGTTTCGTGTACATTGGTCATGTGCTGCACTCTATTTTCATACTGTGTAACCTCATTTTTGCAAATCTGGCTGTATTTTGTAAGTCCACTGTACATAGAGGTTGAAGATAAAAGTAAAACTAGGCCTATATGTAAGTCTAAGTGAAATCAAGTGACCCCTGGGGTGGGTCTGATTTTCACCCCACGGACAGGGGTACCAACAATCTTCGTAGGGTCAAGTGTTCCAAGTTTGAGGGGAATATCTTTGACACTATTTAAGAAATGGACATTAACAGAAAAGCTTCACCAATAAATTCTAAATCGAAAAGGGACAAATTTTTGCAAAAATAGTTAACCACATTCTCTGTTATCTGTGGCTAATTTCTGTGGCCCTCAATGCTGTTTCCTTGACTCTTAACACAGAACTTTTATTCTGAGACAAAGAAAAAGTTTGTATTTGGAAAGCTTTTCTACTTTGAACTGAATAAAAAAAATACTTGAATGCTCCCTGTATGTGAAATATGTTTCATAATCCTTTAAGAGAATAAATCAAAACCCTGGCATAAGTAACACAATAATTTCCTAAAAAGCATGCAAAACTGTTCTTACTGGTTGTAATTTGATTGGATAATCACTGTGTGTGTAAACATTTAATCTTCAAACCTCTCACAATGCCAATTGTCTAAATCTGTATTAAAGGGAAACTACTCTAACATTAATGATACAATTTATTTAAATACTGCAGCGTATTTTACTGGCTCGCTCTCAAAATTACAAACAAGTCAAACGTTTGAACGCCACGAAATGAAGTGGGGGTTGCTATATTTAGTAATGTTGGATTAAATGTATGGCGGTTAACCAAATCTAATCTTTTTGCACTCCAATTTTGTATATGGCTGCATGACATTTGTTGATGTTTAATGCTAAAAAAGATGATTCTATGTCAAGGGCTTTGTTTCCTCTGTAAGGAAACTGGCTGCTGTCACATTATGCTTTTTTGATTAAGGAAGTGGAATTAAACTAAAACCATTGACCTAATCAAAAGATAATATTTCTTTTTATTTTCCTACATCTATAATTGTAAATTCTAAAATATAAATTTGCTTATTTTTTGCAGTTCCATACAGAAAAAATTATTTAGGAAAACAAATGATTAATTCGAACCAATGCTTGAAACTACATGTTTGATTGGTCAATTACACTGTTGCGTCTTTACTAAAAATAATAATATCATAGTCATTCGTTTCAAATTGACTGTTACCGTAAAATTTAGACTGATTCACGATCTCAATTCAATAGACCACTTGTTAAGAAGTACATACTTTGAAGTCAGTTTACAGTCTAAAGGAGTTACGTCACCCCATGGAAATTTTACTTACTGCATTCCAATATACACGCCGCCTCCAGGGCGGCATGTAATAACTGAAAATATAAAGAACACATTCAAAAATAGTCCTATAGACACTATATTAGCAATAAATTGCTCTTCATCAACTCTCTATGTTAAACAAGCTGACATTTAGGTGAAGAACATTCCATAATTTGTTCAGTATTATTCTTATTTAAAGGGACTGACTCACAGAATTTAACTTTTTTTTCTTTAAAATTAAATAAAATACTTTTATGCTTCTATTTGTTATAAAAAATTTAGAAAATTGAAAAATGAAGATTTTGATTTTAACAGGATTTGAACCCATGCCCTTCAGGAGAGTAAAATTAAAACTGATGACATATACCACTGATCCACTAAGGAATCTTTTTTACAAAAGTTGAAATTAACGATATAAACAAAGTACTAACACTGTGACTAATGGGTTAAATTTTGCACTGATAGAAGTGTGAAAAACTTTAAATTATGATGTGTTTCTGTAACAAAAACTGAGACAGTAACTTAATTTAGACATGTTCTTCACAACTACAACCAGAAATTTTACATATATATTTTCTTTCTTATGCATTGTCGACCCATCTGCGGGTCAGTCACTTTAATATACAATTCTGAAAGTATTTGAGTGCTCTTAATTTTCAGGGAGGCCTTTAACCTTCATCTTGCTGACAGCCATTATGTTCATATTTGTAATCAGTGTAGACCATGGTCAGCCTGCACATTTGTGCAATCAGACCATGGTCTGCACTGGGCACTATTCAGGTAGTATTTGTACAACTAAAACTCCTATAAATAGTAAATAGTTAACTGCTCTAACTGAAATATGGACATGTCCCTTTTATAAATTTAGCAGGCTATTATAAAGGAAAAAACAACAAATGCATTGAGTATTGTCTGACAGTGAAAGAAGCAAGTTCAATATTCTAACTGACATCAAGTTTTTAGTGTTGTACTCAAAAGCTGTATAATTCCATGTTTTAGAAATCCACTTATGTTTTAATTCTACATTTGTGAAACTACTTTTGTTGACAAATAAATAGCCAAAGTGTGAAAAATGATGCCTAAGACGTAACTGCTATAATACCATTAGGGCGTACATCTGAATAAAACCTTAGAGTATTTCAATGTAGCATCAAGTCCCTGTCTCATTATAAAAGAATTGTTAGCTAGCATACCCGATCTCTAGAAAGAATTAATCATGGAAAACAATGTCATTCAGATATTTTTCATAGCAAGACTGGTACATGTATATCTTGTTAAAGGAGATTACCCCTGACACTTCAGTATTTTTATAACAATCTGTCAAAATTTCCTGTTTCCTATATTCTGTGCCTTTCCTCAATGCAATTTTAATATCCTCACATTGAAGGGAAGTCTTTAGTTTTAGGTTTTAGTTTTAACTGAGTCTGACATCGTCTAACAACAAAAGTCATGTACATCAGACAGTTTGTTTAATTACCCAACCTTCATTCCTTGGAAGGACCAGTATTAGACTCCCAATCTCTGTAAGAAACTGCCAACGCTCTAACATACTGGTAAATGGTAATGGGCGGTAGTGGTGCTTTAGAACCCAATTAACCCTCTATCAGTGAGAGTTTAAGTTACACCGAAGGGAAGACTAAAGTTTCAAATGGACAGACGCTCAGACTCAAAGAAGACCATCACCATTCTGCCATTTTCAAATTTAAGTTTGGAGATAAAATTCACACAAAACAAACTGAAATAAAAGAACTAATGTCAATCTGAAGATTCCATCACAAACTTCCAAAAACATTCAGATAAACATCAGATAAAAAATTCATTATTATTTCAAACAGAAAAACAAAACTGCCTTTTTTTTAAGTACAAGTCCCTCCAAAGAAACTAAAATCCTCACTAGATCAAGTCATTCCTCTTTCAACATCTAACCAGAGACATATTGTTTTATATGTCTCTGATCTAACTATATTCAAAGAATTTCTAATGAATTTATATTCATTAATTCTTTAATCATTATAATCACTACTATCATTTTAACAGACCTGCTAAACACAACTATACAAAATTTATACTCATATCCAGGTAAATTGTTAACTGTCAGCGGTCCCTTTCAAACACATACTTAAATTTCAAATGACGAAATGAAACAGACTATAAGCTATTTATATGTGATTTGTTTTTCATATACCAATTAGCACAAGGGAATTTTCTTTTTCATAGTTAAAGAATAAACTTACTCTAGTTCACACTTAATATTGAACAGGCAAGTTAAGGCCACACTTCATTTCCAGCATAAAAATAAATCAATGAAACACCCAAATCTGCAATACAAACTATAGAAAGTTGGATATGGTATCTAAACATTTAGGGAACTATAATATATGCACCTGTAAACCCTCAGCCCTCATGATGTGGGTCAAACTTCTAGTAAAACCAAGCTAAACCCCATGCAGACTGTCCCAATAATAAGCAAAAATATCAAATAGACAACTGTCAGTCAATTAAATGATTCAGCTTTTTCCACCTTTTTATATTTTTCTTCTACATGCCATTTAAAATTTTGATGCTGAAAGGTACAGTCTATAAATTTTTGAGTTTCTTTTCTTTAAAATATAAATAATTTCTGATGTTTGTAGCAAATTCAAATTTCTGATTAAATTTGCATGGAAGTAGCAAAAGAATGATCAACCTAACATTACAGGTTACAGTATTAAATACCACCTAGAATAAATATTACCATGATACTTAATTTTTAAGATACAAGCATGGAATAACTGATGCAAAGGAATGTCATTACAACATATAATATAAAATTATATTCCAAAAGGATTAGTCTATAGTCAAGCTCCTGCAAAATTTCCACAAAATATTTCAGTCACCAAGGTAATTTTATGAAGTCAATACTGCAAAATTGCATATATAATAAATATTTTATGATTTCTTTTTTATTATTATTTTTATGAAATCTGTACATGTTTTGGTAGAGTATTTCTACATAATAATCATCATAGTGAGAAAAAAAAAGTCATAATTCATGACCAAGAATAGTCATGCTATAAATCTGCCACAAGAAATATCTGCATACACATAAAGGACTTGAAATTTCACCATTTTTTTTTAAATTTTTGAAGTCAATACTTCATAAAGCCAAATTTTCCTTAGCATACCTCTAACATATATTGATATAACATATCAAAACACAAATTTAAAAGTACAATCAATAGCACCTACTGACTGAGAGGTCACACTGTTCTAGACATATATTGCACACAACTTTTTAATTCTAAAGACATAACAAGAATTGTTCAGTTATAAAGGCAAAATTCTGGAACATTCACTGCAGTTGTATTAAGTACAACAAAATACATGCTTCTGGTCCTTGTGTATATATCATCTGACGGACACTCAGAGGATCATTTCACAGCTGCTAAATAACATAGTAGATAAAACATACAAAAAACCTACACAAGAAAATGAAGTCAGTTCTATAGAAAATAATTTTCATGAATACCAGACCTGAAAAAAAGATGGCGCGCACGATTTTCGCGCCAAAAATACGAAAGTGAAAAAAGTAACGAAAAACAACTTACTCCCACCAGTGAAGCTCTGGGCAGGGGAACGAAGTCTGCCCAGAGCACGGCGAAGGAAGCCCACCACACGCCTTACCACACTTACAACAGCAGAAGCCATCGAACTCATAATTTGCAATAATAGATATCTAAGTCTCTAAGCTAAGCTATCTAGGAGCAATATGTGCTAAAATGCATTGTTAACCTTCCCTTTTATACTGAGTTAAAGGATTAACTCTGACACCAAGGTTCAAAGGTCAATTCACCTGAAGTTACACAGTGGGCGGAGTAAAGGACGCACGTGGCTGGTTCTCGTGTATACCTGTTAGCCTGGCTCACCCGCCCCTGACACATACGTTTGATGTGCGCTGGGTGCCAGAACAGCTACCAGGCCCTCACTTTAAGAAAGAACGTTCTTCACCTTTGCAATATGTGTTGTATTCCAAGAAAACTAAAAACGCAACCTGACTGAAATATGCGATCTGCTTGATCGATAATTTCATATGAGAAATTGGCAATGTTCTTAAGAATAAGTAAACAGTATTGTTTAAAGGAACACGAAACTGATTTATATTTCGAGAATTGAACGTCATAACTTAGTCCACGACATACGAGGGGTGATTCAAAAGTTCGCGGAATTGCTTTATTACTAGAACGGAAAAGACAATACAAACACAAAAATTACATCACTCGATACGTTTACTCAATACTAAAGCAGAGCCGTAATCTCATTGAAATACATTTACTAATAAATCGTTTGTACATATTTGAATTGTATACATGACCGGCACTTGACGCACGCCATCACGACGTCGACGTCACTAACGGTCAAATTCTAGCGTACGATTCACCTTCTCGACGTAATCGCCGCCCGTCGCTACACACTTCCTATGCCTTTGTACCCATTGCATAAATGTTACCTTAAACCAATCCTGACTGAATGAAGAGATTACTTCACGAGCCTTATTGCGTAGCTCTAATGTTGTTTCAAATCTCTGGCCTCTGAGTTCCCTCTTCATATCTGGAAACAGACGAAAGTCCATCGGTGCTAGATCCGGGCTGTACGGCGGATGTGGTAAGAGACTGAAACCAAGCAGTGAAATCTCTAACTCTGTACTCTGTGCCCGATGTGCTGGAGCGTTGTCATGATGGAGTATAACATCATCCAGTACCAACAGGGGGCGCTTGCGGCGCAGAGCCTGTATCAGATCGCGTCTAAGCACCTGAAGTCAAACAAACAAACGGGAAAACATGAAATAATTTAAGTTTAAGAAAGTAAAAAGCGGCACATTTTAAATAATATTTTTATATATTTTGTTATTTGAAACAATACATACTGTAAAATATTAGTTTGTTATAAAAATAATATATAAGTGTTGATCGTTTGTATGACTAAAATGCGGCATACCTTTGAATAATAGTCGGCATTTACGGTACATCCGTCGCGCACCTTGTGTTGAAGCAAAAGCCCTTGTCTATCCATGAAGAAGATGAACATTTCCTTTTTGCAGCTGCGTGTTGTCCTGGCCTTTTTTGGTGGAGGTGTGTCTGGTGACTTCCAGACGGACGACTGCTGTTTCGACTCTGGATCATAATGGTATAACCATGTCTCGTCTGTCGTGATGATTTTGTCCAAAAACTCGTCACCCTGTGCGTCGTACAGATCCAGAAATTGCTGAGAACATTCTAACCTCCGCTGCTTGTTTTCATCAGTCAGAAGTCTGGGCACCCAACGCGCAGATACTTTGGACATATTTAGCTCTTCTGTAAGAATTCGTTGCACAGTAGAATACGATAGGGAGAGTTCCTCTGCAATACCCCTAACCGTTAAGCGCCGGTCGTTGTCCAAAAGCTCTCTCACTAACGTTGCGTTGCTCGTCGTCATAGCGGATGCTGGTCTACCTGCTCTATCGTCATCAAGTACCGATTTTCTGCCGTTCCGAAATCGCTCATGCCATTTGTAGACAAACGATTTACCACAAGGTTGTAATGTATGCGAGTTTTTAATTTGATTCAACGTCTCAACTGGTGTAAGTTTGAGTCCAACACAAAATTTCACAACTGCGCGTAGCTCCAATTCACTTGTTGACGTCGCGGAAGAAGTTGAAGACATGGCGACAACTCGCTGCTGTGGAGTAACGGTTCAACGTAATGTAATCAAAATTATAGGAAATGACGTCAACACGTCATTCTAACGTCAGTTACGTTCGCGCCAAAATTGAGCAACATTTGAAAACATACTATCGTCTGAAGTGAATTAGTAAAACGAAATATTTTGGCCTGCTTCAAGTCACCTAACCGTGGTTGCTATGGAGACCATTTATATTCTTCCGGTTACACATATTCCATAAACTAAACGAAAATGTTAGTTAAAATACGTTGAATTATATTTATGCGAAATTTAATGTGATTCGGTGAAAAAATAAATGATTTAGAGATAAATTCCGCGAACTTTTGAATCACCCCTCGTACATACTTATGTGTCCGTTTAGCTTACGTTTTTCCCAACGCTTGAAAGCCTCTCTCCATTTTTTCAGTCCTGAGCCTGAACAAGTGCTGGTTTTGTTGTTTGACTGTGCATTTTCCCCGACAGGCAGGCGCGTAGCTGCCTATACGCGAGTACGCAGCTGAATCCACATTATTTTGACAAAAAAAAAATAAACGAAAGTAAAGCTATTCATCTCCATTTTTATGCTAAAATAAATGGATTTTCGTTGGTCAAGAAAGCTCTCCGGAGGCCCCAAAACGCACCAAATTGCACCATTTATTTCAAAATTTTCAGGGGGGGCATGCCCCCTGACCCCCCTAGGTTATTTTGAATCCACATTCTTTATAGGCTAGCTACGCGCCTGCCGACAGGAATAGAAGTTGCGTCCTTACACATGCCTTCTTTGGACTAAATAATTCTGTTCTAGTGAGGTTAGAACAGCCTTTTGTTCGTATCTTAATAGATGGCACGCTCGTAGTCTTTTATCCGTAAAGCAGCCTCTATCCTCGTTTTGCCACCTGAGACTTTTAAGGGTAGGAATGTTGGCATGGGATTAAGCAAAATGCCACCTTTGTTGTTATACGTTTTGCTTTCCTAGAAAAAAGATGTGTTCCGCATGAAAATAAGCCTTTTTCAAGCCAGTGCTATCGTTTGAATCACTAAAGCCTCGCATTAGTGAATTACTGTACCCCAATAATCCACAGTGTTAAAAGAAAAAAAAAACATGAATTGCAATTCGAAGAAATAACGAAGACTGACTTTATATTTTATTAGTGACATTAGAGATGATACTCGCCGGCTTACAGCAACATGCATATGTACATATGTTGTTTCTGTTGCGTAACACTAGCTAAATTACTTTTACGTAATGAAAATTGGATAATGCTTCCATGTTGTTTTGTAACCATGACAGGTACGGCGCAGCCCAAAGGGAATTTTTGAGAAGCAAGAAGTCTCACGCAGTAGAAGAAACGTCCGCTAAATTATTCGAAATCTTACTCTCACTAGACCATTTATGAAAAACAAAAATTATCAGTGATGGTCAATGAAATTAGTAGCAGCTACCTATACTACTGAGCAACCACGGAATATTCTTAGCAGAAGTCAAACTTAACAATATAAATAAAGTACCTACCCCACCGATAAAAATGTGAAAAACTTTATATAAAGTTATGTTACAAAAACTGAGATGGTAACTTAGCTTAGATATGTTCTTCACGACAACAACAGAATTTTTACATATTTAAACAGTCATTCGATTCAATTGTAAGCACAATGCTTAAAGGGAGAAAATCTTTATATCACCTGTAAATTGTTGAACGTTGGTTACTGCCCTTGAAAAAGGTATGCCTTGGGAATTATTGCCTCGTGATAAACCTGAAGCGTTCCTCTCCTTCAAAAAGTGTCAATCTGTAATGACAGAAAAAAATCTGGTGTCGGAAGTAGAAAAATAAGATACAAATGTTACCTGTTGACCGTTACAGAAATATTCTATCAGTGGAAAAATACATTCAGACGGCCTTGATATTATATAACCTCGTACGCATACAAAAGAAAATGGAGTTTATTTAATATCAAACATTCTGTCATCATTTCTTTATCAAACTGAAAACTAATTTAAACTAAGAATTCATTAATGTTATCACCATTTATATATATCTGATCTATAAAAGCAATTTTGAGAATATAATAAAGTGTCACAATGATCAATACGCGGAAATAAAACGAGCGATGACTGAAAATCATGAAGAGATAATCCTTCGAGTTAAAGTAACTAAATCAGAACAGCAGTGGTCGACGATTAGAGCCCAGAGGTGACTGGTTTGATCATAATCCCAGCATGGGAGAGTGTCTCCAGTGACTTTCTGTCTGTGGCCAAACTGACTGCAGTACGTATGGTGGCAGTAACGCTACAGAACTCTTGTGCACGGGCAGTTACGCTACAGAACTCTTGTGCACGGGCAGTTACGCTACAGAACTCTTGTGCACGGGTAGTAAAAACGGGGGACGGGGGCGGGGGCAAGGACCCAACTTCAAGTGACTGTGGCATATACGGCAAGAAATAGTAATATTTTGAAAAAGTTAATATATTGCCAATGGCTCGAAAATCAAATAGCAGTGCCTTCCTGACATAGTAGTTACTAATACATAATCATGATGTTTTGAAATTACTTTATGTATTGGTAAAGGTTCAAATAGTATTATCTTTCTGATATTGTATTCTGTGTATGAAGTAGGTGTGTGTTATAAGAATCTTACAAAGATGAAACTCAAAATATCGTTTTCATTATACGCAGCCATTGTTATTCCGGATGAAGGGGACGTTGCAGAGAAGGATCGAGGAGACAGACCCTTGTACATCAGGTTTAGATGGTAGAAATCCCCACGTAAGTACAGAAAACCACGAGAATAGAAGTAGGTTCAACAGAACACATCCTAATAGAAAGGAGCTCCGTTAACTGACGCAAAAGACGTTCAGAATTAAATTTGAAATGAGTGCCATCTCGTGTTGTTATGTTGGATAATAAAATTGTTTGTATCAAATTAAACAGAAATAATGCTACATAATAAATTCAAGAACCAAGTTGATTCTGACTTTGACTATATTGTAACTAAGTAACAATATGAATGCACAGCTTCTATTTTCAATTATGGGCAGTAACCAGTGTAACTATTGTAACCACGTAACTGGCGTTTGTAGACAGAAAAATTACTACTGGAAAATTTGTTGATTAAAGCTTAATTGATAAAATGATATAAACTATATTTAGAGGATTAAAATATGTATAAGTTATAGTCTCAGAGAGTTCACCTTGCGTTTCTATTTTGATTGAGCATATATTTAAATCAAACACCCTGTCAAATTCCAAATAGTATTTGTGGCGTGTTGATCGTTTGAATTCGGTCAACATTTATAGAATATTTATAATGAAATAAATTAGAAAAATAAAAGCTCTTTTTAAAACAGATTTTATATTTCAGGTATAAACATCCTATAACCTCTTGATGATACTTGAGCAGGGGGCAGTCGATGCCTTGAAATCACCATATCCCCAAGCCGTCCTATTTGAGCCACAGAAACATATTTGTCTTGATTGTATATTTCTTGACCAAATTCCAATACATTGCACTAACCTTTTCGGAAATTTTTAACAACTCTTACCAGCCGGGAATAAAGGTTGTGAAGACACACGAAACATTGATGTTGTTTTCCTAATATGCTTCCTATTCAAAATGCAATTAAAAAAGAAAATAGTTGGGGAAATGTTTACTACTTAGATTGGTCCTTTTCTGATTGAAGAAGCCACTTTAAAGTACACTTTTTTGATTGAAGAAGCCACTTAAAAGTACACTTTTCTGATTGAAGAAGCCACTTTAAAGTACACTTTTCTGATTGAAGAAGCCACTTTAAAGTACACTTTTCTGAATGAAGAAGCCACTTTAAAGTACACTTTTCTGAATGAAGAAGCCACTTTAAAGTACACTTTTCTGAATGAAGAAGCCACTTTAAAGTACACTTTTCTGACTGAAGAAGCCACTTTAAAGTACACTTTTCTGAATGAAGAAACCACTTTAAAGTACACTTTTCTGAATGAAGAAGCCACTTTAAAGTACACTTTTCTGAATGAAGAAGCCACTTTAAAGTACACTTTTCTGATTGAAGAAGCAACTTTAAAGTACACTTTTCTTATTGAAGAAGCCACTTTAAAGTACACTTTTCTGAATGAAGAAGCCACTTTAACGTACACTTTTCTGATTGAAGAAGCCACTTTAAAGTACACTTTTCTGAATGAAGAAGCCACTTTAAAGTACACTTTTCTGAATGAAAAAGCCACTTTAAAGTACACTTTTCTGATTGAAGAAGCCACTTTAAAGTACACTTTTCTGAATGAAGAAGCCACTTTAAAGTACACTTTTCTGATTGAAGAAGCCACTTTAAAGTACACTTTTCTGAATGAAGAAGCCACTTTAAAGTACACTGTTCTGAATGAAGAAGCCACTTTAAAGTACACTGTTCTGAATGAAGAAGCCACTTTAAAGTACACTTTTCTGATTGAAGAAGCCACTTTAAAGTACACTTTTCTGAATGAAGAAGCCACTTTAAAGTACACTTTTCTGATTGAAGAAGCCACTTTAAAGTACACTTTTCTGATTGAAGAAGCCACTTTAAAGAACACTTTTCTGAATGAAGAAGCCACTTTAAAGTTCACTTTTCTGAATGAAGAAGCCACTTTAAAGTACACTTTTCTGATTGAAGAAGCCACTTTAAAGTACACTTTTCTGATTGAAGAAGCCACTTTAAAGTACACTTTTCTGATTGAAGAAGCCACTTTAAAGTACACTTTTCTGAATGAAGAAGCCACTTTAAAGTACACTTTTCTGAATGAAGAAGCCACTTTAAAGTACACTTTTCTGATTGAAGAAGCCACTTTAAAGTACACTTTTCTGAATGAAGAAGCCACTTTAAAGTACACTTTTCTGAATGAAGAAGCCACTTTAAAGTACACTTTTCTGATTGAAGAAGCCACTTTAAAGTACACTTTTCTGAATGAAGAAGCCACTTTAAATACACTTTTCTGAATGAAGAAGCCACTTTAAAGTACACTTTTCTGATTTAAGAAGCCACTTTAAAGTACACTTTTCTGATTGAAGAAGCCACTTTAAAGTACACTTTTCTGAATAGTCGCTTTATCCTTTTCTTTTTCCTTTTATTTTGGAGGGTGGGAGTGGGGTCATACTTACCTTAAACTTCTCTATTAGAGCCAAAAATCCTTGACTGTAGTTTGCATTACAATCTGTTAAGCTACAATGTTATAATCAAGGTCGAATAAACACTTGTCATTTAATAAAAGAAAGTCAGTGGCAGCAAATGGGATTCAACATATTAAGGAGCAACACACCCTAGGGTTTACCCTTAATTCAGATTTCAGACCCAAGCCGCAAGGCAAACAAAGCTAGCAACCGTCATCTGCTAGCTAAATGGAAGCCAAAAATTATAACACTTGTACCTGGTAATCAACTAAAATCATGACAAAAATACCGCACTAGACATATTCTGTTTAGTAAATACAGAACAGAACAGGAAAAATATTAAAGTCCTCTGTGCCTGTTGAAGAAATACAAAAACATTTATTCTCTGTCCAAAATTTTATTCTTACTGACCAGAAAGAAAAGATTAGAAAGTATACAACGACGGCTCAAATGGAAGTTTTATGAGGTCTAAATTATCAACAAACTTTACAAACATTCTCAGTTGACGAATGTGAATCACGAACAGAGTAAATGCCATCAGGCTTTGTGATTCAAAGTGAGATACATTATATAAGTAGTCGTAGGGAAACCGTCATGCTAGAAAATGTGTTGACTAGTTGTAGGAAAATCGTCATGCTAGACAACGTGTTGACTTGCTGTAGGAAAACCGTCGTACTAGACAACGTGTTGACTTGTTGTAGGAAAACCGTCATACTAGACAACGTGTTGACTAGTTGTAGGGAAACCGTCATACTAGACAACGTGTTGACTTGTTGTAGGAAAATCGTCATACTAGACAACGTGTTGACTAGTTGTAGGAAAACCGTCATACTAGACAACGTGTTGACTAGTTGTATAGAAACCGTCATACTAGACAACGTGTTGACTTGTTGTAGGAAAATCGTCATACTAGACAACGTGTTGACTAGTTGTAGGAAAACCGTCATACTAGACAACGTGTTGACTAGTTGTAGGGAAACCGTCATACTAGACAACGTGTTGACTAGTTGTAGGAAAACCGTCATACTAGACAACGTGTTGACTAGTTGTAGAGAAACCGTCATACTAGACAACGTGTTGACTTGTTGTAGAAAAACCGTCATACTAGACAACGTGTTGACTAGTTGTAGGGAAACCGTCATGCTAGACAACGTGTTGACTAGTTGTAGAGAAACCGTCATACTAGACAACGTGTTGACTAGTTGTAGAGAAACCGTCATACTAGACAACGTGTTGACTAGTTGTAGAGAAACCGTCATACTAGACAACGTGTTGACTAGTTGTAGGAAAACCGTCATACTAGACAACGTGTTGACTAGTTGTAGGAAAATCGTCATACTAGACAACGTGTTGACTAGTTGTAGGGAAATCGTCATACTAGACAACGTGTTGACTAGTTGTAGAGAAACCGTCATACTAGACAACGTGTTGACTTGTTGTAGAAAAACCGTCATACTAGACAATGTGTTGACTAGTTGTAGGAAAATCGTCATGCTAGACAACGTGTTGACTAGTTGTAGGAAAATCGTCATACACAAAAGACAATCTGTTGATTAGTTGTAGGGAAACTGTTATAAAAGACAATGTGTTGACTTGTTGTAGGGAAACCGTCATAAAAGACAATGTGTTGACTAGTTGTAGGGAAACCGTTATACAAGACAATGTGTTTATGAGTTGTAGGATAACCGTTATACTAGACAATGTGTTGACTTGTTGTAGGGAAACCGTTATATTAGACAATGTGTTGACTAGTTGTAGGGAAACCGTTATACTAGACAATGTGTTGACTACATGTAGTTGTAGGGAAACCGTTATACAAGACAATGTGTTGACTTGTTGTAGGAAAATCGTCGTACAAGACAATGTGTTGACGTGTTGCAGGAAAACCGTCATACTAGACAATGTGTTTATGAGTTGTAGGGAAATCGTCATGCTAGACAATGTGTTGACTCGTTGTAGAAAAATCGTCATTCTGAAAAAAAGTGTTGACAAATTGTAGGAAAATCGTCATACAAGACAATGTGTTGACTTGTTGTAGAGAAACCGTATACTAGACAATGTGTTGACTTGCTATAGGGAAATCGCCATGCTAGACAATATGTTGACTTGTAGGAAAACCGTGATGCCAGACAATGTGTTTATGAGTTGTAGGGAAATCGTCATGCTAGACAATGTGTTTATGAGTTGTAGATAAACCGTCATGCTAGACAATTTGTTTATGAGTTGTAGGGAAAGCGTCATGCTAGACATAGTGTTGACTTGTTGTAAGGAAACCGTCATGCTAGATAAGGTGTTTATGTGTTGTACAGAAGCCTCATGCTGGACAATGTGTTTATGAGTTGTAGGGAAAGCGTCATGCTGGACAATGTGTTGACTTGTTGTAAGGAAACCGTCATGCTAGACAATGTGTTTATAAGTTGTAGGGAAAGCGTCATGCTAGACAATGTGTTGACTTGTTGTAAGGAAACCGTCATGCTAGACAATGTGTTTATGAGTTGTAGGGAAATCGTCATGCTAGACAATGTGTTTATGAGTTGTAGGTAAACCGTCATGCTAGACAATGTGTTTAAGAGTTGTAGGAAAATCGTAATGCTAGACAATTTGTTTATGAGTTGTAGGGAAAGCGTCATGCTAGACAAAGTGTTGACTTGTTGTAAGGAAACCGTCATGCCAGACAATGTGTTTATGTGTTGTGGAGAAGCGTCATGCTGGACAATGTGTTTATGAATTGTAGGGAAAGCGTCATGCTGGACAATGTGGTTATGAGTTGTAGGAAAAGCGTCATAATGGACAATGTGTTGACTTGTTGTAAGGAAACCGTCATGCTAGACAATGTGTTTATAAGTTGTAGGCAAAGCGTCATGCTAAACAATGTGTTGACTTGTTGTAAGGAAACCGTCATGCTAGACAATGTGTTTATGAGTTGTAGGGAAAGCGTCATTCTAGACAATGTGTTTAAGAGTTGTAGGTTTATCGTCATGCTAGACAATTTGTTTATGAGTTGTAGGGAAAGCGTCATGCTAGGCAATTTGTTTATGAGTTGTAGGAAAAGCGTCATGCTAGACAATTTGTTTATGAGTTGTAGGGAAAGCGTCATGCTAGACAATATGTTAATGAGTTGTAGGGAAAGCGTCATGCTAGACAATGTGTTTATGAGTTGTAGGGAAAGCGTCATACTGAACAATTTGTTTATGAGTTGTAGGTTTATCGTCATGCTGGACAATGTGTTTATGAGTTGTAGGGAAAGCGTCATGCTGGACAATGTGTTGACTTGTTGTAAGGAAACCGCCATGCTAGACAATGTGTTTATGAGTTGTAGGGAAAGCGTCATGCTGGACAATGTGTTTATGAGTTGTAGGGAAAGCGTCATGCTGGACAATTTGTTTATGAGTTGTAGGGAAAGCGACATGCTGGACAATGTGTTTATGATTTGTATGGAAAGCGTCATGCTGGACAATGTGTTTATGAGTTGTATGGAAAGCGTCATGCTGGACAATGTGTTTATGAGTTGTATGGAAACCGTCATGCTGGACAATTTGTTTATGAGTTGTAGGGAAAGCGTCATGCTGGACAATGTGTTTATGAGTTGTAGGGAAAGCGTCATGCTGGACAATTTGTTTATGAGTTGTAGGGAAAGCGTCATGCTGGACAATGTGTTTATGAGTTGTATGGAAAGCGTCATGCTGGACAATGTGTATATGAGTTGTATGGAAAGCGTCATGCTGGACAATATGTTTATGAGTTGTAGGAAAAGCGTCATGCTGGACAATGTGTTTATGAGTTGTAGGAAAAGCGTCATGCTGGACATGTGTTTATGATTTGTAGGGAAAGCGTCATGCTGGACAATGTGTTGACTTGTTGTAAGGAAACCGTCATACTAGACAGTGTGTTTTTGAGTTGTAGGGAAAGCGTCATGCTAGACAATTTGTTTATGAGTTGTATGGAAAGCCTCATGCTGGACAATGTTTGACTTGTTGTAAGGAAACCGTCATGGTAGACAATGTGTTTATGAGTTGTTTGGAAATCTTCATGCTAGACAGTGTGTTTAAGAGCTGTAGGTAAACCATCATGCTAGACAATTTGTTTTTGAGTTGTAGGGAAACTGTCATGCTGGACAATGTGTTGCCTTAGTGTAGGGAAACCGTCATGCTAGGTAATGTGTTTATGAGTTGTAGGGAAAGCGTCATGCTGGACAATATGCTGACTTGTTGTAGTAAAAGCTTCACGCTTGTCAATATGTTGATTTGTTTTAGGGAAACTGTCATGCTAGATAACGTTTTGACGAGTGGTTGGGTAAATCGTCATTTTAAATAATGTGTTGAAGTTCTATGGAAATAGTTTTATTGACACGCTGTTGACAAATTCTTTGGAAACCGTTATGCTAGACAATGTTTTGACAAGTTGTCGGAAAATGGTTTGCTGGACAATGTGTTGACAAAGTGAATGGGTATCATTTTGCTAGTATTGTGTTGATAGGTTATCGGGAAATAGTTATTAAAGACGGATTGAGAGGAAATTAGTATGCTAGAAAATGTGTTGACTTGTTTAGGGAAATCTAAATGCTAGAGATTGTTTTAACAAGATGTACGGTTATCGATACGCTAGACAACGTGTATGCGGATTGTAGGGGTTATCGTTATGGCTTTTTATCACATTTAAGCACGACTAGTATAACACGCTGCTTATCTGAGATTCAGACATACAAGCTATAAATGAAGATAACAAAGATAACAATTAGAAGAGTTCTACTTTTGAGTTATAACCACAACGATTATAGTTGTACAATAAATAATGCAGGGCTGGCTCTACCTTATTACGGTAAGATATTCTTTGTTTATTTTATCATTTCGTACTTCTAAAGCAAAATACCTTATTTTTATAACACCACTTCTGCACAATTTGATTTTAAAGCTAAGTACAGCGTAACGTAAATGAAACAAATCAACAGAAAAAAAAACCACATCATTACATAGTTATTTCTAGTTCTGGCTTCCAAAACTTTATAAGCCGCTTTCTTAACATTTTGTTCATTTATATGATGCGGCATTGTCCTGTAACAGTATATAAATCGTGTACGCTGAAGACCTTAAGCTAAGTTTTTTCATAAGCACTTATCTGGATTTTTTTAAAATCACTTTTTTTGTTAAATTTAGGTCTTCCTCGTTTTGGAAATTGATGGCGAAGACATTTGCACCGCTTGTAAGTTATCCTTTTGTTGTTGTTGTTGTTGTTGTTGTCACCCATATCTTAAAAGAAGGAATGAGCTAGGTGACTGCGATCTGCTAAGCTTGATAAGGAGGATGGTGTACGTCTTTATACATAGTGAAAAGGTTCAATGATTAAAGTTGCATGACATTCTAAAGAAAAAAAAATGTAATAATTTATCTCTAATAACTATACACCATTTCATCAGTGTTTCTTCTTAAAGTTCATTATTTTATGTAGCATCAAGAATAAAACTTTATGAACCGCTTTCAGCATCTTACGGAACGGAGTTATTTTCGGCTTTATGGACCTTCCATTTTACAAGACGGGCAGTGTAATTACTGAGCCACAGCTTAAAATACGTGTGAGAAGTAAGAGATCGACCGCTACCTATGTTTCCATTCCAAACACAGACACTGCCAGCAAAACACCAACTTGGAGTACCAAGAGATATTACGTTTACAAACATCTCGACATTCCCTTCAACGCCACATTTATAAACAAATATAATTCTGACGACGCCGGAAGATCTATCCGTATAAAATCCGATTATCCCATTTCCGTTGTAGCAGTTTACTCAATACCAGATACCTACTTGATACCAACTCCAATACTGCCCGTTACGGCACTCTCAACGTCGTATGTACTACCCTCGTATCACCCAAACACCGTCAGTTATAGCGTCAGTCAAATACTCGTTGTTGCGCTCCATGATTCGACAGTCGTGAGTTTTAATGGCTACGATATGTCACTGACAAAAAGACTAGATCAGAATGAAACCTATGTGTATCAAAGCAGTAGAGACATCAGTGGTACATCGGTATCCAGCAACCATCCTGTAGCAATATTTACTTCAGTAACAAAGGGATATAATTCCTACACCTCCACAATTAACAACGGTAGAAGGAATACCGAATTCCTCGCTATGGAAGTGCCGCCAGTTGGGAAATTCGCCACACATTTCATAGTTCCTTCTTTGCCAAACGATGTTAAAACATACAAGGTTCGCATATATGCAGCACAGGAAGCACGGGTTGAAATCCACACTACCTCCGGCAGCACGACACATATGCACGTTTATGAGAAAATATATTACGAGTACACTACCAAAGGTTCCAGCACGCTAGAAATACTGTCAGACACTTCAATCATGGTTGTGCAAATCGCGCTTAATTCTATTGGAGAGGCGATGTTTATGACAAACATTCCAGCCTTATCCCAGTATCTCAGTTCCTATCTGACGGACCTCGAGTCCTCTAGCCAGACAACGAGGACATATGTCGTCACCGTCCGCTATGAAGAGGCACTTGGGCTGCTGCTGGACGGAGATCCGGCATTACATAACCCTGCAATGGTTTGCTACATTTCTTGATTCATTTTCTGTCTGATAGGAGTAATCCGATTCTTTCTTTGACTCACAGAAGCGATCCCATTCGTTCTCTGTCTGGCAGAGGCAATCCTATTCATCCTCTATTTAACAAAAAGAGGACTGATACAAAAACTTTATGGCAGAAGTAAGCCGATTCATTCTCTGTCTAACAAAAACAGACTGATACAAAAACTTTATGGCAGAAGTAAGCCGATTCATTCTCTGTCTAACAAAAAACAGACTGATACAATGTGAACAAAAAAAAGGAACCATAATATGTATATTGTTTCATTTATGTTTTCACACGAGACAGAACCAGCTATAAAATGCAGGGACCTAAGTTTATTTTCTGTGATATATATTCTCATTGAATAAAGATAAAATATAGAATAAAACAGAATCTTAATATACGAGTATATACATGTATTAGGAATCTAGACAGAAATCATTCAGATTGCTCAAAATAGTATTCTTTAAAATGAGTAAATGTAAAAATAATTTTACCCTTTTCTACGTCACAGCCACGTTGTTAATGATGTTTGGAAATCTTTCGACGAAATAGCATGTGTTTTTTTTTTTTATTTTATGGCTTCAATCATATTTATCCTAGGTTGCACATAGAACTCCGCTTGGGAACTACACAGTTTTCATGATACCTATGACGTCACGCGATGTTGTGTCACACGTCGGAGACGAACCCTTCGGACTGCTTATATATGAACATTACGAGCGTCTTTATACAAGTTTTTCATACGGGTATTCAGCCGGAATGCAACTCAAAACAGGTAAATTTGCATAAACAGTGAAAACTGGATAGTGCATCCAGTCACCTTTGTGTTCACATGCCTTTCAAAAAGAGACGTAGTCATTATGATCAACTTAGGTAAGTAAGTAAAAGGCTAAATAGAAAGAAAGCACATATCAAGCGATGTAGAAAACTTAACTTCTCCTATAAGTTTACCCAACGGATAGACTCAACAGTTTAAATTTCTCCAAGTGACTTGTCATCTGTTTGAAATAATGCGTCTTTACTTGTTTTCTTACACAGACTGCCAGCAGACGACATCTTCAAGTCCAATTATCGGTAAGTTTATGCAGTCAGTGAAACGAACCATTTCAAAAGTTCTAATTAAACATAAGGTAGTGCTGCTTTTTAAATATTTTCTATATGAAAAAAAATAATTTAGCCTTAAACCTAACTCTTTGTCAAGGAAGTTTAATCACTTTCTAGTCATTTAAGATTATCACCATCACAATCATTATCATTTTCATCAGCACCACCATACACAGCATCATCATCGTTTAAAATGGTGGTTTTAATTGTTGTTGTTGTTGCACCTACTGCTTCTGTTTTGAAGATGTTGGTCGAACCAAAACCATTAAAGGTATTGTTTATCATTATGCAATTTTGTATTTTAAACCTCACGTCAATGTGAACTCAAATTGCTTTGCACTCGCTTTTTACAAAATGTTTCTTACATTCTTTCTTTTCAGGTTAGATGCGGGGGGAAAGTAACTTGATCCTTGCAAACATACGATGCTGAAATTGTTGTATTTTAAATTAGGATGTTATATCTTCGTTTAAATGTTGCACAATTTAAAAAATTGCATATGATGTCTTTTTTTCTCAGTTTGAAGTATATGTATTCAATATCAAACATTAATTTAGCCTTCAATTTATAGCTTTAAGTATTACCCAAACCAGACAAAGTATGTTATTGCATGGTACAAAGTTCATTTTCTGGTATCTTTAAAGTTAATTTCATTTTAAGAAAGGCCCTGTTAATGTACCGCAGGTCACTGGTCCAAACACTTGTACTCGAATAAGATGAACTTAATGCTACTAGTAATTCTTAGTGGCCGATATCCGCTTTATGTCAACCTTATGAACAGGTCTGTCTTTGAAGTCTAAATCTTTAGACTTCACAACTTACTTTAATTAATCTTTACAATTGCAGCCGATATTTCGAAATTTCTACGAATGAAGTCAACCTTTCCACGTATGCAATAATGAGAAACACATAAAAGGTCGGGTAAGTGGTCCCGTTGTAACGCGGTAGACATGAAACTCTATCTAGTTTGACCCAATCCACTTAAATTTCTAATTTTAGTTTGCACGTGACATTTAACTGATGTCCCATATGTCCATACCATACACTGACCATGTAAAAGATTAAGGGTGACTCTGGAATGGGATACTTAATGTATCTTACACTATTTCGCAATCTAAGAATAACTTAGCTATTCAGAAGGGATCGGTCGTATAGGAAACCAGTAGTGACGATAAAATGACTCCGATATCTATATGGAAAGATAGATGAATGCCAAACAAAAAACATTTATTAAGTCAAGCTTAAGTGTCTGCTTAACTGACTTGGCTATCGTCAAATTTTGATGTAACAATCTATAAGATATTTGAAAAGAAAACAGACTGGCTTTATTAAAGTACCTGTAAAGATAGCCCTGCACATTTAAGAAATTCCGTTGTAGTCATAGCTGATTAAAACGTTATGCAGAAATTTTCTGTAATTCTAAAGGAAGGCGCGAGAAATTCAAACTGAAAATTTTGACCCGGTGGTTTAATTGCGGAGAAAAAGTATAGGTGTTGAAGAACACTGACTCTCAGGAATAAAACCAGAGAAAACTGCCGATTCTATGAAATAAACTAGAGAAGAACACCGATTCTCTGGAATGAAACCAGAGAAGAACGCCGACTCTCAGGAATTAAACCAGAGAAGAATGCCGATTCTCTGGAATAAACTAGAGAAGAACACAGATTCTCTGGAATAAAACCAGAGAAAAACGCCAATTTTCTGAAATGAAACCAGAGAGGAACACAAATTTTCTGGGATGAAACCAGAGAGGAACACAAATTCTCTGGATTGAAAACAGAGAAGAATACAAATTCTCTGGAATGAAACGAGTGAAGAACACCGATTTTCTGGAATGAAACTAAAGAAGAACACCAGTTTTCTAGAATGAAACCAGAGAAGAGATCGATTTTCTGGAATGAAACCAGAGAAGAACATCGACTCTCAGGAATTTAACCAGAGAAGCATGCCGATTCTCTGGAATAAACTAGAGAAGAACACCGATTCTCTGGAATGAATGAGAGAAGAACGCCGACTCTCAGGAAGTAAACCAGAGAAGAACGCCGATTCTCTGGAATAAACTAGAGAAGAACACCGATTCTCCGGAATGCAACCACAGAACAACACCGAGTTTCTGGAATGAAAAAAGAGGCCGATCCTCTGGAATAAAACCAGAGAAGAACGCAAATTCTTTGGAATAAACCTAGAGAAGAACGCCGATCCTCTGGAATAAAACCAGAGAAGAACGCCAATTATCTGGAATGAAACCAGAGAAGAACGCCGATTCTCATGAATTAAACCAGAGAAGAACACTGATTCTCTGAAATGAAACCAGAGAAGAACGCCGATTCTCTGGAATAAACTAGAGAAGAACACCGATTCTCCGGAATGCAACCGCAGTAGAATGCCGATTCTCTGAAATTAAACCAGAGAAGAACACCGATTCTGTGGAATGAAACCAGAAATGAAAACCGATTTCTGGAATTAAACCAGAGAAGAACGCCGATTCTCGGAAATACCGCGCACATTCTGAGAAACACTTAGGTCTTGTTTATCATACACGTTATAAGAGACATAAAGTATGTCATCAAACGTTCGTCTTAAAACTGCTGTCTAAATAAACTATAGCATACAACATTTGAAAAACTACTAAGTTATTGCTGTGATATAACTAAAATGCTTCTGAGATGTTTTTGAATTGCTTCACTTTAATTAAGAAAACTGCCTATAAACAGCACTTTCGAGGTCATTTTTGTAGATAGCGTGCTTTTTGTAAAGGAGAATTAACCAATTATACTTTTTACAAGTCTCAACGTCGTTTTCGGGCATTTGTATTTCTATAAAAAAAAAGAAAATGAACATAAACAGAAACTATGCTTTTTTTCCATCAAAAGTAGGCGTAGTATCTTGAATAGGACAGAATGATATGATAATAACATTTTAAAAATAAAGGGCAAAAAATGAGACACAGGAAGTGTTCTTCGCTGTAAATCAATAACATACTGAATGCCGACAGTTATTCAGTGTAATAAAATAACCTGCAGGATATCTTATCTTTTCTTTAGATGGGGTGGGGGCGGGGATAGGGGAGGCGGGCCAGTTTTGCCACAACTGCTATACTCCAGCCTCTTGGATCCAAAACTCGCAGTAGCACCACAGAATATCAATGTCTTCTATAAAACGGTCTTTCTTGGCGGCTGTATTAAAAGTCCAACAGAAAATTCTTCCTTATGTAGACTATCTGCCATTCTAGGACCCTTCTTTTGTTATTGTGTCATTGCTTGTCAAATGCGAAAAAAAAATGACAGAAAGAATCTAACTATAAAGCATACTATTTCCTGTAAATATTTCAGATTGCAAGATTGCAAAACTGACATTTTCCCCATTACAGAACTTAAAGGCTAGATTTCTTTCAGTTATGCAGTAAATGAAAAGGATAACAATGGTAGGAAACAGTAATGGTTATTGTTTTTTTTTAAATAATTACATTATATGTTATTTGGGTTTTTGAGTGATATATGTGGATATATTACCTGCCAAGATTTTATATCGCCCGAGCCGTTAGGCGAGGGTGATTTTTATCTTGGCAGGTAATATATCCACATATATCACTCAAAAACCCAAATAATAATTTTATTACCCTTCCCCTGCCGAGTAAGACGATTTAAAAAATCATTGCTGTTTCAAATGAAACGTCGAAATAAGATTCCCTTTAGGGTACCCCTTCACCGCAAAATGACGTCACAGGATAATTTGTGCTGGCGAAATGCGGAATTTTCCCAGAAGTGATAATTATGTTTTTTTGAATATTGATTTTATATCTTTACTGAAAGCCATAAATTTGGGTTAGTATATCCGCGCATTCATTACAGATTATTTTCTTTATTTTTTTAATTTTTATTTTAATAGTTCGTCTGTAGATCTACATGAAGTTTTTGCTTTTGTACCTAACGAATGTAAACAAGAGAAAAGGAGTAGTCTGTTGAAGACACTTTTTTGTTATAAATATCAAGGTTTGGCGAGGTCATATTTGTTTCAAATACTGATGAGAATATTTATCACTACTCTGTTTTGGTAAATATATTTTTTTTAACAATAAAAAAGTGTTTGTATATCAGAATTTACACTTTACAAAATCGAACCGTACGCGCATCGTCACAACGCATGTTGTTTACAACGTTTACAACATGGGGTACCAAAAGGGGAAATTTAATGTGTATATTACCTGTCTGGCTCGGTAATATCAATTTCTTTCGGCGGATCAATAGCCAATCAAAAAAGGAGAAAAAATCTGGAAGGGTAATAAATTATCCTTGTTACATAGGGCCTAAAGGTTAATTGTCTTATATGTCTTATAATGACATATAATAGCTTAGTTAATATCTGTTCGAGATCTGTTATTGGCCTAATATCCTAAATCTCTGTGTTATTTATGATCTATTTGGTACAAAAACACAACCTATTATATGGTGGGTCAATCCAAGGGCTACATTTATCACCAAGGTTAACCTTCTGTATGTATAAAGCTGTTGTGTAAAGCTTTACATGTAGGTAAATAACTTATGTCGCTACAATCTATTTGAGCTTATTTACCGTCGGTACCGGTTGCCCATATGACCGACGCCCCCTGAAGAGATTAGTTATTTTATGTTATGGGGGTAGTGCAAGATACAGAAAGCATCCCATTCCTGAGACACCCCTGGTTCTTTTACATGCTCAGTATATAGCACTGATACATGGGACCTCGGTTTAACGTCTCATCCGAAAGTAATGTTAGTGGAGGAGCGGGTGATTGAACTCGGGACCCCTGCTATAACAGTCCAGCGCGTTTCCACTGGACCAGATCCGCTCCTATGTTGCTACAAGCTGTTTAATAAAATCAAATAGACATGGTCATACTGTCTTAACACGTAGACCAATTCTGCTTTATCGTCGTCCTGTCTACCGGTCAGCAGTGGATTGAATTGTCCAGTGGCTGATATTGTATAGCTAGTTAAAGCAGTGAAATATTATGTACTTACAATACAAAGCATACAATAATAGACTTGAAATAAAAATGGCTGCCTAGTAAAAATCTAACATGATACTGCTTAGTGTTAGTGTACAATGGTTATCCACCAAGAACTGTATTTAAATCCAAGAATAAAACATGTCTTTATCGAATTCTCGAAAAGCTAATATAACTACTGCTGCAGCTGCTGCTGCTGAAACAGAAAATTGGGAGGGGGAAGTAACCTTTTTTTCTAATACTACTTTTACTGCTTACGCTTCTACTGCTTAAATGTAGTAAACTCATACAAGTATTTGGGAATATAAGTTGAACTGTGTAAGTGCGACAGAGATCACAAGGCCTAGATCTTAGATCTCAGTGTCAGAGATCACGAGGCCTAGATCTTAAATCTCCTTGTCAGAGATCACAAGGCCTAGATCTGAGATCTCAGTGTCAGAGATCACGAGGCCTAGCTCTTAAATCTCCTTGTCAGAGATCACAAGGCCTAGATCTGAGATCTCCGCGTCAGAGATCACGAGACCTTTAGATATCCGCGTCAGAGATCACGAGACCTAGGTATGAAATCTCCGTGCCAGAGATCACGAGGCCTAGATCTTAGATCTCCGCGTCAGAGATCACGAGACCTATAGCTCTTGGATGTCCTTGGGCCTAGATCTTAGATCTGCGTGCCAGAGATTAGGAGGTCTAGATCTAAGATCTCTGTGTCAGAGATCACAAGGCCTAGATCTTAGATCTCCGTGCTAGAGATCACGAGGCCTAGACTTTAGATCTCCGTGTCAGAGATAACGAGGCTTAGGTATGAAATCTTCGTGTCAGAGATCAAGAGGTCTACATCTTAGATATCTCTGTCAGAGATCACGTGGCCTAGATCTAAGATACATAGAGTGGGACTGTGTGTTGCTTTACTCCACAAAAGTTGTTTAATCCATGGCCCGAGTGTTAAATGAGCTCTCCCCGGTAGTCACCACTTTAATCTCTGCAGGATTATTTAAAGATCTTCTCTAAAACCGTAAGGCCGAGAGCTTAAATATCTGGTGTGTGGCATTGTCTAGTGGTTTTGTAAAATATAATTTAAACCACTGCACCATCATTCTCACTGAATTTCTTGTTGAAGGTACAGAAAATAATTTCAGAACTGACCCCACCCTAGGGTCACCAGTTACTTATTCAAATGGCATTCACTTATATTATTAGTTGCTGTAGTTTCAGCAATCTTCAGTGTCGTTTTATTACCATTTAAATATGGAAAGTCCATTTAACTATATAATTTTAGGATAGTTTAACTACATTTCAGAATAATTATTCCGGAGGAGCAATTTTCTCACACTTAGCTCAACATTAGTTAAACAGTAGAATCCATCTCTATGTTCATTGATAATATTTCTAAGAAAGTACTAGTAAAAGTTTATAGTTAGAAAGCTGTAATGAAAAGAGCCCTGTATCTCTGTTTGCCCCTCTATGCATAGTCTTCCCTCCAAATAAGGGGTGTAACACTATAACTAAGCAGTATCATGTTAGATTTTAAGCCTGTTATCTTCTTCTCAATAAAGAATGAAGCACACCATATCAAAAGATAGCCAACTGAGAATGCTACAGTGCTACAAGTGAAGCCTACTAGTCCCGATTTATAGTGCTTTATGGTACTTCTTTGTTCTCACAGCAGATTCACTGCAGTTGGTAACAAAAGGTGAAATTAGTTCAACTGGCCCTTACTGTTTCCGCTTAATGAATTGTTACTACGAATATTAAGCTATTATAAAGATTTATCTTGCAAGTACCTATTACACTAAAATCGAAACATATCTCAGTGAATAGCAAGTTACCAAAATTAACACTCTTTATTTATTTTTTAATTGATTTCCAATCTTCAAAACATATAATTCTTTACCAAAACTGCTACGAGAACTACACACCGAAAAGTGATATTGACTCCGCAAAATGAATAATTATTTGCGGATGCAGCAAAGAAAAATGCAGGATTTTTGTACACACCTGATACAAATTGAGTCGAATGGCGAAACAGATAAAATGATAGAATAAAATGGTAAGTTGCAAAAACAACCGTATCGTATGGAGTAAACTTTTAAAGCAGGTAAAACTGTCATTTAATCTTAATCTGAATTCTGTATCAAGAATTTTGTTTGTGAATGTATCGAATGTTTGACTTTTTGTACTTTAAATTCACACATCTAAACGTTTTATTTTAAGTTATCAATTTATCAAAGTTGGTATTTACCGCATCCTCTAAACGTTTTATTGTATGTTTCTGTCATTAACCATAATTTCCGTTTTATCAGCTTGGTCCAGTTAGACCGGTAACCTGGTTATCAGTCTCATCACAGTTATCTCCCCTTCTTTCTTCGGAAAATATTTCTACCGAGAAGGTTGTATTTTAGCTCCTTTACAGCTATATATACTCGTAGATGTACGAACTTTTAAAAAAGAAATATTTTTTTTCCTCTTAATTGTTTTGTTATAATGGGAATAAAATCGATTGTACATGTATTGAATTTATGAAATGTTAAAAAAAGTAACATGAAAAAACGTTTAACATTTTGTTTATTTTCTTTCGACCACGAGACATGCCTGCTTGCAGTGAATTTTGTTTTGAAAGGGAAGTAACCGTTGCGCGGAGTTTGCCTGGTTATATTCGGCGTATACAGCTCAAACAAATGAAGCTCGACCTAAATGCGGGTCCAACATACTATAATTCAAACTGCTTGTTCGTCGTGGCAAGGTTTGGGTAAATCGTTATAAATAAAGGTATGTTGTACATAATTGCGTATGAAATTATATGTATAAATGTTTCTAGCATTAAAAATATATTTGAGAAGAATTAACCATAATATTAAGACTTTCCTCTACCTGAAAATGATAAATTAATTGATTTGAATCTGGTTTCAGGTTAACCGAATTCTTTACACTACAACCGTATTACAGACGGTGGTAATGCCTTAAACATTTCTGAACTTGTGCTTGTATTTTCCGCATTAGTCTAGTAAAAAAAGAATATATCATGTTTCTACAAAACGTTAGTAACTGTTTGAATGGATATATTTATAGTTTCCAGGGCTTCTAAACATTTCTATTTTACTTAATTACAGTTTACTTAGTATTTTTGTATGTAAAGTTAATTATTCAACTATTGTTTCTTCATTAGGCACGATCGCACGGTGCATAACAATATCGGTAGTCTCTTTACGAAATCTGCTTTATCAGCGGCCGGCTCCTCGGTGTCGGCACCTGTTATACTTAGTCTAAATAATTCAAGTGACGTCTTGAGCAAATTCTTGTTATGGGTCAGAATCTCGCTAGTATAACGTCAAAACCAGAAAGATTCTTTTCTGTGGTGGAACATATATTTAGTTTCAAATGTGTAAATGTATGTGATTTAAATAAAGATTTTGTTCAACAAAATAATTATAATACACTTTCGGTGCAAAAAATGTCAGTCTATCAAGTTACAAGGCTTTGAACCTTTAAAGTTTCCTTTCACCGTCTCTATATGTTACTACGGTAGTGAATCGTGTACGCTGAAAATGGCTGTTTGTTGGTCCCGTACCAGACCGTATCGTGCGTTAACTGACTGATGCTTGTTTTTCAAAATGTACGCTCCCTCAGCAGCTAAATGAATACACTACCGTTACTTAAGAAAGTGAAACATTCGACCGATGCGCAGGAGAGTATTCAAAATGATACTGAATAAAGACAAATCTCAAAGATTATTTCCTTTGTAATTAAAAGTGTGAAGTTTTATTTTCTTACTTATTTGCATTTTGAAAATCAGCGCAAAAGGCGCGGTCTTTTTTGTTCGTTTTTTTTAGCTCACCTGAGCTTTTGTGATCGCCTGATGTCCGTCGTCCGTCCGTGCGTGCGTCGTCAACTTTTTCTTCAAACAACTTCTTCTCCTGAACTGCTGGGCCAATCTTGCTTAAAGTTGGCAGGAATGTTACTTGCATGAAGCTTTACCAAAATTGTTCAGGTCCATTGCATTTCTAGGCCACAGGAGCTAAAAATAGATTTTCAAAGGGCGAACTTTAAAAATCTTCTTCTCCAGAACTACAAGGCCTGGAGCTTAGATATTTGGTATGAAGCATCATCAGGTGGACCTTTACCAAGTTTGTTCAAATCTTGACCCCAGGGTCAAAAATGGCCCTGCCCCAGGGGCCACTAGTTTTACATAGAATTATATAGGAAAAACTTTAAAAATCTTCTTGTCTGAAACCACAAGGCCTAGAGTTTAGATATTTGGTGTGCAGCATTGTCCAGTGGACCTCTACCAAGTTTGTTCAAATCATGGCTCCTGGGTCAAAAATGGCCCCTCAGTGTAACAACAAGTTGCTCAGTTCAGGTTTCGACCCAGTTTATTCATATCAGGGGTCAAATGTTTTATATAGAGTTATATAAGAAAAACTTTAAAAAATCTTATTGTCAGAAACCGCAAGGCGTAGAGTTTAGATATTTGGTGTGCAGCATGGTCTAGTGGGCCTCTATCAAGTTTGTTAAAACTATGTCCCCTGGGTCAAAATTGGCCACGCCCCAGGGTTCTATTGATTTACATATAGTTATATAGGAAAAACATGAAAAATCATTTTTCTCCGAAACTAATAGGATTAGACCTTAGATATTTGGTGTGGAGTATTGTGTTGAGAACCTTTACCAGTATTGTTTATATGTTGGCCCCGGGGTCAAAATTGGCCTAGCCCCGGGGGCCCTTAATATGTAAAAAAGGCAATCTTTAAAAATCTTCTTACTGGAAACCTCAGTGCCTATGTACAGCTTAGATATTTGGTATGCAGCATTGTCTAGTAGATCTCTATCTAGTTTGTTTGAAAAATGTCACTGGGGTCACTATTGGCCCCGCCCGAGGGGTCATAAGTTTTTAATAGCAGTATAGAAGAAAATCTTTAAAAATCCTCTTGTCTGAAACCACAAGGCCTAGAATTTTAAAATTTGGCATAAAGCAAGCTTTATCAAGCTTTTTGAAATTATTAGATTAGGTTAAAGGTCATGGAGGCTAAAAATAGATTTATCTACTGTACCTCATAGAGCCTTCATTTATAGAACAATATCTTTGATATTCAGTATATAGGTTCCTTGCATGGACGTCTACCCATGGGTAGGGTTTGAGGTCATTGGGTCAAGGTCAAGGTCACCATAGCTTATAATAGATATTTCTACTTTCTGTCATAGAGCCTTTATTTATTGACTGATATTTTACATGTAGGCACTTACATATTTTCAATTAAAAAATGAAATAATGCTTAGCAGCAAACCTACAGCCAAAGTACTCAGGTGAGCGATCCAGGACCATCATGGTCCTCTTGTTTAAGTATACGTAAGAAAGCAAAAAACGGATGATATTGTTATTAAAAGTGATTAATATCTAATTGTTTTTAAACTTCATATCCCTCTTTATCATGCCATTACGGCGATTTCCGTTGATAAACTGCCTACCTGATAAACTTAGCTTTATCAGGCACTTCATCTGACATTGACCGAACTACATTCATTTGTTTATTTTGTGATTTCATACATCCTGTTCTTTTATGTCACATAGATATGTCTTATGAGCATATTTCTAGTGAAAAGAAGTGCATTATCCTACTGAGTTGATTATTTAAATCATTTTACACACAAGACTATAGCTAAAAAACATCGATTAATCCTGTTCAACTTTTGATTGCTTGCATCGGTAAATTCAAGATGGCGAAATTGTGAAACCAGACACCCAAGAAATGTGAAATAAAGTTAAAAGAACGGAAAATTTGTACCTTCTATTAGTTAGAAAATACTCAACTGATAAATTTTGAATCTAACAGTTTTTTTTTAAATATTAAAGTTTCTCTTACTTATGACTAAAAATATTCGGAACTGTTTCTTATCAATTTACTCTCTTGACTGTAAATACACATATTATTGCGCGTGACATGAACTCGAAAGGCTCTGGAGAGGCTTTTTTTGATATATTTAAAATTTTAAAAAAGAAACGCAAATAAAAGTTCAAAACATGATAAATAGAATACCGAACAAGTGTCTGATATTATAAAATTTATCAGGCTCGGCACGAAAAAAATGTAGAGCTCGGCAGAGCCTCGCCGTCATTTTTTTCTAAGCCTTGCCTGATAAATTTTATAATATCAGACACTAGCTTGGTATTCTCTATATATCAAGCTTTATATTAGCCATTATTCGAGAATTAAACATGTCTTCTTCATCTTAAAACATTGCTTACTTTCATTGTTTTCTTTAAACAAAGGGATCGATTATTTGTTTTCAGTTTTAAAAAATCAAGTTGAACAGTAATGTTTAATATATTTATAGATGTTCGTTATCCACGTTCTTTTTCATATATAATGAAACTGAAGTTTTTCAACAGACAACAAATTGTTTTAAATACTGCCAACAGTGTTTTAAAAATATCGCCTATGTCATCACGTTCCCGCCAAAACCTATTCCATAAAGCGCTGCGCTAAAAATAATTTAAACGATGGGCAGAACGGATAATTATAATGATATTGATATTTCCTTGGATTTTTCCGATACTACTGACTCTTTATAACGACATTTATAACGATGATTTTGTCAGTTGCCCAGAAATGCTAATGGTAAAAGACACAATCTTGAATATTTTCTCATTCTTTAATAATTAGATCAGCGAAAAACCTGACGTCTTGTTTTCTCAAGTCAAACATGCCATTTATTTTTTTTTTTGTTATTGAGAGTGTACCTATAGTGTAAAAGTGCACTGGTGCACAGGTGCGGGCTGTGCTTTAACTGATATGTTCTGTAGTTTTGGCACGGAATGTCGGAAAAATACGTTGTTCTGAAACAACGAAAATTCCATTACCGTGTTACAAAATGTTATTTACATCACTCTGAATATGAAAATACAGGTAACATTGGCAAATTGCCAACAAATGTTATGGACGTAGAAAAGGTAAAGGGAAATGGACTAGAAAAAAAGATTGTTGTTTCTAATAACCAAATGTACAACATTATTGACGTAATGAATACATGAACAACGTTCTAAACATGTTAACATATAATTTTTCTGTTATCCCGATCAAGACTACTAAAGGTAATATTTTCTCATAAAACAACATTTTAAGTTAAACTTTAGAGACTATCCCCAAATTTGCATAAACGAATACTTCAGTCATACTACTACCGCTTGCAAAACTGATTAGAGTTTACACTGTTAGGTAAAGAACGAGACTCGTCGGTACACCTGTCAAAAATGAATTAAAGCGTTGTGTTTCTTTTAAACTCCGCCTTTTACCTGTCAGTAGTGTCATTCTAATGCCATTCTGTTAACGAAATGTAAAAGCGGTTAGGAAAATACTGAGTGAAGATTTCCGGTAGCAACGCAGCGACAGTTTACGACACAGCAACTTTGGCGCCGCCCGGACACATTTTTTCTGGCTGCGGGTAGATTGCAAGACGCAGTTTTATTGGTATACATGAGAAAACTGCCTCGCTGTGATTGGATGGTCAGTAAAGTGACAGATTAAGCTACTGAAATAAGCATCTTAACGTCACTTTTTACCGAATACGCGAAACTCTCATCAGTTTTGCAAGCGGTAATATTAATTACCTAATCATATTAATCCGAAATATGTTTTTAAAATAATAAAATCATTTGTCTACATTACACCAATCAAATAGTTTTCGTTTGTCGCATTATGATTCATTTGTATGGCTTAATAGAGATGATAATAACTTACAAAAGGTCTGTATCTCTATATGGGGCGAGTAGACCAAAGAATATGACGAGTTTTACCTGTGGAGACTTAATTGGTTTGGTGCGGGTTGACTCCTCACAGAAAATCCCAGTACGACCGAAAAGTTAACATTATCGCCAGTTAATGCAAATGTTCACACTAGTGCACAAAACCTTCAATGCTAGAAGTAAATATGCAGTTTAAGTTCATTTATAGCACGACTTGGTTCGCGGGTGTCAACGGTTATAAAACTGCCGACTTTTTCTGTTGTTTCACTGCCATTTCACAGACTGTTTCAAAATCACTAGAAAATGCTGATTTGCATTTGTAAGATTTATTTTTAGAATTCAAGGTACTTGGTCAGTTCAGTGCCGGATAGTATTTTCGACTTGTCGTACGTTTGTTTCCTCCGTAAAATTTCGGTGCTTTCTTTCCGATTCTGTAAGTTCGGACGAACACGTTTTCGAGTACGTTCTTGTTGTTTTGCTATTTTACACCAAAGGTAAAAAATAATGTGGTATTTTAGGTCTTTGTTAATATTGCATATTCAAATGTTTCCTATTTCGATTTATTTATTATTACGGACAGCTTAATAACTTTCGTAGAACGGCAGTGTACCTGATATGATATTGCTTTCTTTATCTTTCACGTCATTATTAATGGATATATTCATATTTTCAATATTAAACATAATTGCGTAAAAATTATTCTCAAAAGTTACGATTTTAATAATAATATATTAATATATTATTTATACTGTAGAAACGCAATCATTTACGCTGCGTAATACTGTTCGCAGTAACCGTTCACGACAGTGTAGTTATCAACAATAAATTTGTTTTCTATGTTGTACGCGGAGGCGAGATATTGACCCATACAAAAAATTACACAAAATCTCGACTTGCGTACAATTAGTTGGACTACTGTTATATTCTGCTGTAAACGCAGCTAATACTCAAATGCCTTATTATCTCGACTATATGAAGTATATGGAGAGCTGTTCTACTCACCCCATTCCGCGTCCACGTCTCCTTTTCTGATTGAAGATTTTGTGCAGTAAAATATTTTTACTGTATCTTCTTTATTTCTTTAGGGATTTACTTTAGCTTCCAAATATATGTTCCTTATTTTCACTCACATCATATGTGGTAAGGTTCATAACTCTAGCAACTATATGTTCATAATTATCTGCCCTTTAAACTTAGAATTGTCCGTAAATATTGTATTATTCCACTAAAGCTAGTTAGTTCTTGAGCTATTTATTTCAAACTTCAAAAATATGTTCCTTTAAATCATCCACATCATACGTGGTAAGGTTCATCACTCTGGCACCCATATTTCCAGAATTATCTGCCCTTTAAACTAAGAATCTTCCTTAAAAAGTGTAATATTTTACACTTGAAGGATCTTATAGTTTTGACATTTTGTGTGTAGCATTTCCTAGTGGACCTCTACCATGTAGGTTCAAATCATGACCCCAGGGTCAATATTGTCCCCGCCCTGGGGCTATATAAAGTTATATAGGAATAACTTTGAAAGTTTTCTTCTATAAACCTCTTGACACAGAACTTTATTATTTGTAGTGAGGCACCCTCCAGCAGACCTCTACCATGAGTGTCAATATTATATCCCTTGTTTGAAGATTAGCCCCACCCCAGGAGACACTTTGTTTTGTGTAGACATGTATAGCCAAAAAACCCCAAAACATTTAATCGGGAGGCACAAAGCCTTTCTCTCCCAACCTTGCATTGGACCCCTCCCCAACTGCACCAGAACCCCCGCCCAAAAGAAATAAAACAATTTTTTTGTCATTTTTGTATTTTGCTTTTTAGCTCACCAGAGCACTGCTCAGGGTGAGCTTTTAGGATCATTGAATGTCCGGCGTGCGTCGTCAACAATTTGACTTGAACGACTTCTCCTAAACCGCTGAGCCAACATTGACAAAACTTGCCTGGGATATTCCTTGCATGAAGCTCTACCAAAGTTGTTTAAAGAATTCAATTCCATCAAGACCTCTGGTTGCTATGGCAACTTAAAGGAAAAACTTTGAAAATCTTCTTGTCTGAAACCACAAGGCTCTGAGCCTTCAGATTTGGTATGTAGCATTGTCTAGTGGACCTCTACCAAGTTTGTTCAAATTATTCCCCTGGGGTCATATTTGGCCCTGCCCCGGGGTTCATTGGTTTTACATAGACTTATATAGAAAAAGCTTTGAAATTTTTCTTGTCTGAAACCATAAGGCCCTGAGATTAACATAGGCTTATATAGTGAAAACTTTGAATTTCTTCTTGTAGAAGGAGAGGTAACATTTTCATTCCAAATAATCTGGAAATTAGTCTGAAAGGTTGTTTCTGTGATTTCTAGCTCAAATTCGAATATGGGTCATCTGGGTTAAAAAACTAGGTCACAGAGCCCGAAAATAGAAAAACCTTGTTGACACTGTAGAGGTTATATTTTCAGTCGAAATATCCCAGAAATTTGTCTGAAAGATTATTTTGATGATTTCTAGCTTAAGTTCGAATATGGGTCATCTGGGATAAAAAACAAGGTCACATAGCCCAAATATGGAAGAACCTTATTAACACTCTAAAGATAACATTTTCAGTTCAAATAACCTGGAAATCTGTCTGAAAGGTTGATCCAATGATTTCTAGGTCAAGTTTTAATATGGGTCATCTGGAGTCAAAAACTAGGTCACAGAGCCCGAAAATAGAAAAAAAACTTGTTAACACGGTGGAGGCTACTTTTCAGTCCAAATATTCTGGAAATTTCTCAGAAAGATTGTTTTGATTTTTTCTAGTTCAGATTCGAATATGGGTCATCTGGGGTCAAAAACTAGGTCACAGATCCCAAATATGGAAAAACCTTGTTAACACTCTAGAGGTAACATTTTCAGTCCAAACAACCTGGAAATTTGTCAGAAAGTTCTAGCTCAATTTTGAATATGGGTTATCTGGGGTCAAAAACTAGGTCACATGGCAAAAAAAGTAGAAAAACCGTGTTAAAGCTCTAGAGGTTACATGTTCAGTCAAAATATCCCAGAAATTTGTCAGAAAGGTTATTTTGATGATTTCTAGCTTAAGTTCGAATATGGGTCATCTGGGATCAAAAACTAAGTCACATAGCACAAATATGGAAAAAACCTTGTTAACACCCTAGAGGTAACATTTTCAGTCCAAATAACCTGGAAATCTATCTGAAAAATTGATTCAATGATTTCTAAGTCAAGTTTGAATATGGGTCATCTGGAGTCTAAAACTAGGTCACAGAGCCCAAAAATAGAAAAAAAAACTTGTTACCAATGAAGAGACTACTTTTCAGTCCAAAATTTGTCAGAAAGGTTGTTTCTGTGATTTCTAGCTCAAATTCGAATATGGGTCATCTGGGTTAAAAAACTAGGTCACAGAGCCCTAAAATGTAAAAACCTTGTTAACACTTTAGAGGTAACATTTTCAGCCCAAATATCCTTGTTATATATCAGAAAGGTTATTTGTATGATTTCTAGCCCAGGTTCGAATATGGGTCATCTGGGGTCAAAAACTAAGTCACTGAGACCAAATATGGAAAAACCTTTTTATCACTCTAGAGGTAACATTTTCAGCCCAAATATCCTGGAAATATGTCAGAAAGGTTGAATTGAGGATTTCTAGCTCAGGTTTGAATATGGGTCATTTGGGTTCAAAAACTAGGTCACACAGCCGAAATATGGTAAAACCTTGTTAACACTCTAGAGGAAACATTTTTAGCCCAAATTTCCTGAAAAACTGTCAGAAAACTTAATTTCTAACTTAATTTGGAATATGGGTCATCTGGGGTCAAAAACTAGGTCAAACAGCCTGAAAATGGAAAAAACCTTGTTAACACACTAGAGGTAACATTTTCAGCCCAAATATCCTGGAACTATGTCAGAAAGATTGTATCGTTGATTTCTAACCCAAGTTCAAATATGGGTCATCTGGAGTCAAAAACTAGATCACAGAGCTTAAATTTGGAAAAACCTTGTTTACACTCTACAGGTAACATTTTCAGCCCAAATATTCTGGAAATATGTCAGAAAGGTTAATTCGAAGGTTTCTAGGTTTAAGTTCGAATATGGGTCATCTGGGGTCAAAAACTAGGTCACAGAGCCCAAAAATAGAAATATCTTGTTAAGGCTCTAGAGGCTACTGTTTCAGTCCAAATATCCTGGCAGTTTGTCAGAAAGGGTTATGGTTGTTCAAATTATTAGATTAGGTTAAAGGTCACAGAGGCTAAAAAAAGATTTATCTACTGTACCTCATAAAGCCTTCATTTATAGACCAATATCTTTGATATTCAATATAAAGGTTCCTTGCATGGACCTCTACCCATGGATAGGGTTTGAGGTCACTGGGTCAAGGTCACCATAGCTTATAATAGATATTTCTACTTTCTGTCATAGAGCCTTTATTAATTGACTGATATTTTACATATTTGGTTTGTAGGCACTTATATATTTTCAATTAAAAAATGAAATACTGCTAAACAGCAAACCTACAGCCAAAGTACTCAGGTGAGCGATCCAGGGCCATTATGGCCCTCTTGTTTTAAAAGCAGTCATATTCAGGTGAGCGATACAGGGCCATCATGGCCCTCGTGTTATTGCATAGGTACCCCCTCTCTTCCCCCGACTCCACCAGAGCCACCCCGATCCCCATCTTTCCCTTCCAAGAGACAATATTTTTTATTTTTGCATTGGTTCTTTCTTTTTTCCCACCCAAATAAAATCAGGCGAAAAAAAACTAATTTTTTTAAAACCGTTTTTGTTTATTTCCTTATGAACATGAAAGTCCGTAACAAGTTCACTGACCTTAACCACAAAACGTTTTTCTGAACAATAACCAAAGAACTCTGTGGCCTACAGTTCTCTGACTTGGTGTGGCTATTCGAGCTAGACCTGAAAATGACGACTATTAATTTTGAAGTCAGTAGGCCAAATGTTAAGGTCACTGTGACCTTGATCACCAAAGTGAGCTAATAAATAAATAGAGAACACTTTGACTTACAGCCTTGAAATAAATTGGGGAGATTGGCAATGACCAGTAGATGACCCCTATTGATTTAAAGCACAATGGCCAAAGGTCAAGGTCACTGTGTCCTTTAACCAGAACTGCTTTTCTGACCAAAAACTAGAGTACGCTTTGGCCTACACTCCTCAGGGTTGGTCGGGAGGATGATCATGACAGGTAGATAAGTCCTTTTGATTTTAAAGATGAAGGTGACTGTGACTTTGACCACATAAAGCTTGTCTGATCAATAACTAAAGACAGGCCTCAGATTTTGTGAGGAGAGTGATCATGACCTGTAGATGGCACTTTTTGATTTTGAGAACAGTACTTCAAAGATCAAGTTTACTGACCTTGACCACAAAAAGCTAGTCTGATCAATTATCAAGGAACACTTTGGCATACAGTTCTCGAATTTGGTGCGCATGTTGGTCATGACCTGAAAATGAAAAATTGATTTTGAGGTCAGTAGGTCAAAAGTCAATGACAGTGTGACCATGACGACAAAAAGAGTTTCTAATCAACAACTAGTGGACCCTTTGGCCTACCGTCATCAGTTTTGGTGGAAAGATTGGTCACGCCCGGTAAATGGATTATATGAATGTTAAGGTCATTAGATCAAAGGTCAATGTCACAATGATCTTTACCCCAAAAGCTGATCTTCAGTCTTCAGATTTTGGTGGTGCGGTTTGTCATGACCGGTAGATGACCCATTTTGATTTTGAGGTCATTAGGTAATATATAAAGGTCATGTTAAGAAGTATTTGTAACATGAGTAATTGGTTGCCATTGAAGGGCCATACATGTTTCACAAACGTCTTTTGTTGATGTTTGAATTCGTATCCATTTTCAACGAGTAGATTTTTCTGAATTTAAAATTAACAGTGCTTCCAAAATCAATAAAGTACACAATCAGACAACCAGTTTTATGAACTGGAAGTAACTGTTTCCTTACGATGTAGCGTCTTTTACGATTGAATGTGTTAGTGTTTTTTCACTGCATTGTACCAGAAGCACGCGTTAATTATAATGAAGATTTTGTATTTTTGTGTTTCTACAGGTTATTCACGAAACATGAAGACATTACTGTGGCCAGTCGACAACGGATAATCTACAGTGAGAAAAGGTATGTTTTGAGCAGTGATAGGAAAGGCTTTTACGATGGCTACTGAAAAAATGAACTTAGACCAACTTCTGTGTACTTTAGGGCTGAAAGCTTACTATCCAGAGCAACTTAGTAGGGATCATCTCTATCAGTTAACAAATAAAACATTGAAGAGAGACAAAAAGGAAGATACACCACTTGTCTGGCAGTTCATTCAAGACATCGTGCTATACAATTATAATGCAAGGAATATTGAAAATAAAGTTACACAAACTAAAAACATTTCTATGTCTGGATTCAGACAAAGACATGTACACCAGAAATCCGACATAACTTCCTGCATTCATCCATTGGATATTATTGTTTCAGTATTCCTTTGCTGTGAGCCAACAGCAAGACAAGATCTTGTCATGCACATGTGGACTTGCAGATTAGCTGTTCCTTTCATTTTGCGTTTATATAAAAATTTGCCTGCTTCTGTTTACCTTTGGCCACTGCGTTCTATCATAGGTCAAGTTGTTGAGAAAAACGAGTTCTTTGAAAGACAGCTCATAAAAGAATCCATGGATTGCATGGGCTTTGTAAGAGTCGGTGAAAATAATACATGGTCAAAGTCATACTTATTGGACTGTTTGATATGGGGACCAGATAAGACGCATTCAACATTTATACATAGAGATTCAGAAGGCTCTAAAAGTACTCGGTCTTTCTGCGTAGATGGACTGGTAGAGATTGCCTGGTATTTACCCAATGAGGAAACTGAAGAACGATTTTCAGGCCCAAAAGTTTTGCTCAATTTAAGAGGAGATTCTAGAGAGCATCATAGCCAGACAAAAATAATTGGAGAAATAGCATCTGTGACGATTGTCTTGACTACAGTCAACGATCTGAGTTCATCAGTTCCTGTAATTAAGGATTTGATTGCGCATGACTCTCGAGTAATCATACTGCTTTCTGACAGGCGAACAGATTTGGATAAAGTGAGTAAAATTGTGGAAGAATTTTTTTTTGATATTCCAATCGATGAATTGGAAATTCTAGAACTTGAACAAAAGCGCCTACCGGAAGTTCTAAAGTTTATTCATTTTAATATCAAACAGATGCAACAGGGCAGCAGAAAGAAAATTTCTTTGTCTGATTTTGTTAAAAATATGTCATCCATGACAGCTTTTGTGGATGAAACAGACACTGATTACAAAGATGCCTTTGAGTCAGCTAAAGACATACTCCATGAAATCATTACACTCGATGAAGAAAGCCGTAAAGCAACGCTATTTCCATTGCAAGAGAATTACTGGAAACAGTGGGCACAAACAGAACGTGATTATAACAGGTTCCACCAGCTTGATGATAAAAAGAGAGAGACATTAAATGTGGAGTCTCAAGAGCAGTTACAAGTTCAGATGGCAAGAATAAGAGCAGATCAGTACAAATATATTGACAAAAATGGTATAAGTAAACCAATTGATCTTTTCATTCAAGCTCTTTTCTCTTTTGACAATTGTCACAGTAAGCGAAACATATTTATGAGATTTTTAAAATTAGAATTAGATGATATATCAAGACGTCAGCTTGTTCCATTAAATAGGAATTATCAAGATTTAATTAACAAATCTGCCGGTGCAAAAGAATTTGAAAAGGTAATGATTAACAGAAAGCTAGGAGAGTTGGATGCTGTTAAAAGTAGCTTGTCATTTGGTCTAGAAAATATATTTAGGGAGGTTGGGCAGATATATGAAGCTTGTGAGTATCAGTCTAGAAAGACGGAGTTGAGACTGTCCGACAAACAGATGTCAGTGCAGCAATATAAAAGGTTACCAAAGTGCCTATGTCACTGTCTAAAGGATGGATATCCATTTGAACTTGTTGATGGCGAAGCACGTTCCATACCACCTTTCTGGACGAAAGCCGTTTTATCAGAACTAGAATCAGTTTTACGTGAAGATAGTACTACCAGTAAGAAACCTACATTGCATGTGATATCTGTTCTTGGAATACAGAGTTCAGGAAAGTCTACATTGATTAATGTAATGTTTGGGCTGCAGTTTCAGGTTGGTGCAGGAAGATGCACACGTGGTGCTTTTATGTTATTAGTAAAGGTTCACGAATCTTTGTCAGCTGCTCTTAATGAAGATGTAGACTACATAGCTGTTATTGATACAGAGGGATTAAGAACGGCCGCCCTTTCCTCTGTAGAATCTTTGAAACATGACAACGAGTCATCTACCTTTGTTATTGGTCTTGCACATACAACTTTGATTAATTTAATGGGTGAAAACGCAACATACTTACAGGAAAATTTACCAATTGTAGTTCAGGCTTTTCTTAGAATGTATCTTGTTCACTTGCATCCGAGATGTACAATTGTTCATCATAATGTTGACAAAAGGAACAGAGAAAAAATGTTACAGCAAGCTCTTATTCTTCAGTCAGTTCTTGACCAGCTTACTAAGCGAGCCTGTGAAACGGAAAAGGTTCCTCAAAAATCTTTTCAAGACATTATTGCTTTTGATGTTGTTGAACATACACGTTATATTCCTAGTCTACTTGAAGGAGTTATGCCTATGGCTCCTATAAGTGTAGGTTACAGTTCTGAAGCTGACAGTGCACGAATAAAGTTAATTGAATTTTTGAAGCCAGATGACACACACGGTGGATCTTGTAAGTACTCAGTGAAAAGTTTTTCAGACCATTTGTTCAATTTGTGGAATGCAATACTCAAGGATAATTTCCTGTATGAATTTCGAACGACAACAGAAGTGGCGCTTCGACTGGAAGTTGATAGAAAGTACTTAGACATACTGCTGTCTTTGATTGAAGACATCAGTACAGTCGTTTCTGAAATGACGAGACAAATCCAATCTGGACAAATAAATTCAGACAGTGCAATACGGAAACTTGATGCATATTTAAATAAACAGGTAACAAAACACCAAAACACGTTTAAATTTTTTTTCGATGGACAGAAGAAAACAACACCTTACTTACCAGACCAGTGGAGATCAAACTATATTGAAAGCTTTCAGGAAAAATATAGGAAATTACTTGAGGATGCCAGGATACAAATTAGAGAATTCGAGCATCGAATGAATAGGCAAAGAAGAATGTCACCAAAAGAGATCGAGGACTTTCTTCAGCGTTGTGATGAAGGGTCATTTGATCAGGCTTGGGTTGAATTTAAGCCCAAATCTTCCACAAGGTCAAATCAGGATTTTTTGTCGGATGCAGTTGAGGCTTTGAAAGATGTATGTTTTTCTGGTAGACATTTACTGCGGTTTGATGAAAATTGCAGACTGGCCGATTTCAGAATACTTGAGGATAAGCACATTAACCATCCCTTTGAAAAGTTTTCTGATCTGGAAATAGCTAGATTAAAAGACTTGATGAATGATGTTATAACGACAGTTAAGTCTGAATATGATTCTGAAAAGTTCAATTTTGTAAATAGAAATCCATCACTTTCGTACTCATCTAGAATACCAAAGAAAATTCTGTTACGCGTTGAGAAAAATTTAAGCGCTCGACTTCAGTCTGAAGATCCGTTACATGGTATAAGCAACCAATTCAAAATAGATCTTTTGTCTTGTGTTGCGATGAGTTGTGTTCATGAAATGAAGAGAATATTTGAAAGAGATCATGACGCGGTAGCAGAGTATATGAAAGGACATTTACGTACGTTAATGTTCTCAAAAATAAAGCTGGAAAATAATCTGTCAATGGCTATTTTTGGTCTTATAGACCAGAGTATAAAGCATAACTTTAACGATCAAATTCTATTTCTAATGTTAGATGGAATGCAACGATCAGTTTACAAACAAAGTATAACCTCAAAGAGGCTATTGATTGGCAGTTGCATGAAGTTTTTCATATCAGAAAATCGTGATGACATAATGATTGAATACATCCAGTACCCCAAGTCTGCTCTGAAGAGTTATCTTAAATTGCTTGTGGATAAATATATATCTGAAGTTTTTCTGGAATATGATTTTCAGTTTTACATTCGCCGTGCAATAGACAATGTGTGGAAGGTGTTTGAGGAAGTTTGGAGGGACTTTGAGATTTCTGAAGGTGAACAAGAGGAAAGTTTATCACAATCAAAAGTTATCAAAACGATTATATCACGTATAGATATACCCAGTATTATAAAAGACATGGCATATGAAAGATTTAAGAGGTTAGTGAAAGGTAGCAATACTGTGAACTTCAAAACGCTGAAAGACATGATGTTGCATTACGTTGAAAGTTTCATTAGAGAAAAAGTGACTGAACTTCAGCAACCAATTCTTGAGAAAAAGAATAAATTTATTTCGATTTTGGCTGACACATTAACTGAGAGGTTAATTGGTTGCTTACACAGATGTCCTCTTTGCAGGGAAATTTGTTTATTGTCAGAAGGTCATAGTAGTAGTCATATCTTTTTACACAGATTGAAATACACAGACAGTGATTTCCATCACAGGACTGAAGACATCTGCAGCATTTGGAAATGGATTTCTTACCAGAAAAGAGATATTCTTTCGACAAGAAAGCTTCAAATGTTTGAAACCGTTCCAGACGAATGGAAATTCATATCCAAAAAGGAAGTTCTTTCTAATATCGAAGATCTTTTTGGGCTCAAATAGAGGCTATGAGAGCGATGATATTACAGAAAGTTAGTTCATTTCTAATATTCATACTTATTTTCTAAAGTAATACATGTATTGCCGTAGTGCGTTAAACCCAGTCTACCGTATGGCATATTGTTTAGGGATGGGAACGAATATTCGAATATTCGAAAATTGACTGAATGTTCGAATCTGAAAATCAAATTAGAATATTCTATAATGAGCTTTTTTTTCAAATAAGGCATCGTTGCTTTTTATAAATGTAAGCATTCTGATTATGCAAAAAAATATATCTGTTTAATATGGTGTTTGTTTATCGCGTGTCAGAAATGATCCAATTAACAATAAAATTGCAATGCACAATTGGCAGGGGCAATCGTTACGGATTAACAGTTTGCAACAGGCGTAATTGTGATACTTTTTAATCTTTTGTTCATTTCAATTGATGGATCCCTGATCCGTCAAATTTGCATGATTTAACAATGAAGTACAGTTATATTTTCACCACAAACACGTATGCAACAAAGGAGCACATGGTAAAGTTTGTGGGTAAAATATATTGTTATAAGATTTAAGGGTCATGCTGTGGATCGATGAATTGGCGCCCGTTTATTTCACAAATTTTAGAAGTTGTTTGTCTCACAATATTCAAGGATTAACGTCCATATTTTACGAAAATGAACAACCAGTCACTCTTATAACTCTGTTGATATTATTTTTTTAGCTGCCCAATCAGTAGAATAGCTCAACTATTTTCCTCTTATAGGTATATTTTAAAAAAAATATATCCTCGCTTTTTGTTTGATCATCGCTTAACAATATTGAAATAAACTGTAAAAATACCTCCCTCGCGTGTTTGGATTTATTTCACGCGGTTTTAAAACTTCAATAAACCAGGCCATTTCTACGCCTTTTCTACATAATACATAGCAGTTTCCCCGACAATGTACAGGTGATAAAACAGTTTTAATGTTGGGATACCAAAATTCGGGTAACTGACTGAACTGAAAAAAACGAATATTCGAATATAATCGAATATGACAAAGCGATTTATTAGCATTCGTTCCCATCCCTAATATTGTTATAAACATGCTTTTATGCTTAGATAAGTCATGAAATGATCGAAACTTTTGATTCAACTCAAGCAAAAGAAAAAAAAACATATCGTCCAGAGCCCTGAAATTTGGTGTGCAGCATTGTATAATTGCTCAACAAAAATGTTTTTTTCATTATTGACCCTTCCCTGAACGAGACATGTTTTATTTAAAGATATGTAAGAAAAACCTTAAAACTGTAGTATTTGGCATCCATTATTTTGTTACAGACTTCTACATTGTGTCCGGGTTATTTCTGAGCAACACTTTTGAAATTAAATGGAAGTTAATAGGAAACTTTAGCACCAGGAGGAAATGACCGGTAACTGCTGTTGTTTATGAAATAAATGTTTGTTTCCTTTGTTGATTTTAATCGTTTCCTTTCTGTTGCTATTAACTTAACTTAAAGTCTATGTTAGAAATTTCGGTACATAATTGTGAAAATTATATATTTTTCAGATAGATATACATGCAAAGATGGATTTAAAGACGTTGCTCTCAGAAACAGAGCTCTTGGACATTTTCCCTGGCCGTCTTAGAAGGCAAGACCTCTTTGCATTATCTCTTAGTGATTTTACCAACGTCAAAGATTCAAAACCAAAAGCTTTGTTTGCAAACTTTGTCAGTGGCCTGTTACACTATAACAGTAACTGCAGATTCATAGATGTTGAACCGCTGAGTACAGCACATGCTGGGTTCAGATCGCGTATGACAACGTCACGTGCTTCAAAAGCAAAATCACGCCTTATACATCCACTTGATTTGTCAACACTGCTGTTTTTATCTTGTGATCCTGTCGCCAGACAGGATATTGTGTGTCGTTTCTGGAACTGTAGACATGCCTTTCCTTTTATTGTTCAGTTTGAGCAACTTACATCGCCAAAACTGTATATTTGGCCTTTTCGAGGACTTGTAGCTAAGTACGCTGAACATGGACCAGATGAAAGAGCAGAACAGGAAGTTGCACAGTTGAAATTTAAAGTTGTTTCTTTTCTCAGATTCAGCGAATGTGACATTTCAAAATCGGACATATTAAACTCTTTCATAAACCGGTCTACCAAAGGCTCATCGGTGTTCTTTCACAGAAACTGTACGGGTAGTGTTGAAGCAAGGAGTGAGATCACTGAAGGAATTGTAGAAGCATTTCCATATATCTATGGCATACAAGACGGAGGGCCAACTTTATATCTTAATCTCCGTGGCAATGCTTCAAATTTCAGTACACAAAGGAACTTTCTTACCAATGTCTCAAACTTAACTGTAATATTATTACAATCAAAAGACATTGAAGCAGTGAAAACTGTTTTTGTTGGTGAAACTATTAAGGTATTGCTTGTTTTAGATGTATCGGTTAATAATGACGAGGAATTCTTGATGTCAAAATTTCCTGAAATCGAACAAACCCCTTGGATACATCTCATTCCAATAAAAGATTTACGTTTGCCAGATATTGTGCATGAACTTACGTACTTACTGTCTAAAATGAGAGACGCAGTGTTTCTAGATAGTTGTGTAGCAAAAGCTAAAGAATTGAATATAGATGTTGATGAGGATGATATAAAAGAAGAACTTGCTGATGCAGAAAATGTTTCTGATCTTATTGGTGAGAGATATCACACTGAGTGTGTCCTTTTCCCAGTACAAGGGAAGGAATACTTAGAATTTGCTCACGCTGATACAGAGTTTCATAAATTGAGATTTATTTCAAGATCCAATACTGTACATGGATACCGTGAAAGTTTACAAAATGATATGCACAAATGCCGTGAAGCTCAGTACAGATTGTCATTAAACGAATCATTGTCTGCACTTTTAAGCAAACGGTATAAGAACATACATTTTCACTTATTTCTCCGCTCTCTTAAACTACATTTGGAACACATTACCCGAGTGAGCGTCAATGTACTCTTCAAGGAATATAATGCATTGTTTTCAGCTATAAGAACGAGTAACCGTGGATCTAGCTATGATAATTGGGGCCGAAAACTCAAAGAGCTGGATGAGAGAATGAATTCTAATTCCTTGTTAATTTCTGATTTTGTCAGGGAAATGGGACAAATATTTGAAGCACGAAAATGGTACGAGAATCGAGTGTTTGTAGAAGTGCCAGTAATAACACCAGCAGAAGTTGAAACTGCAGTTTGTATTCTTTTAGAAGGATATCCAGTCGAGCTCATGGATGGAAGGTCATGTTCAGTGCCGCTCGAATGGATAAAAGCTGTTTTTGTCGAGTTGGGACGAGTTCTAGGAAAGGTTCGAGTGAAAGTAATTTCAGTGCTGGGTGTAGAAAGTTCTGGAAAGTCCACTTTACTAAATGTCATGTTCGGTTGCGTATTTCCTGTCGGTTCGGGCCGATGTACAAGGGGTGCCTACATGTATCTTCAGAAAGTTATTCCTGATTCTACAGAAGTTGATTATATTCTTGTAATTGACACGGAGGGTTTGTATTCATCAGCAACTTACGTAGATGAAGCTGGAGTCCGTGACAAACTGGAACGTGAACTTGCAACTTTTGTCATAGGTTTGTCTAATATTACATTGGTAAACGTAATGGGGGAGAATGTTGATTATTTGAAAGATATACTTCCAATATCTGTTTATGCCTTTCTAAGAATGAACTTAGTCGGACTTTTTCCAAAGTGTAAGCTTTTACATCACAATGTGGACAGAAGTAGGAAGCACGCCCTTGGACATCAAGCAAACGTATTCGAAAATGAGCTGGATAAGTATACTGTGGAGGCATGCTCACTAGAAAATGTTCAGATTAGAAGGTTTAAAGAAGTGATTCAGTTTGATCCAGCCTACGATGTTTATTACTTCCCATCATTGTTTGAAGCGACTTTACGCGAAACTGATTGCCAAGATACTGTCAGTGAGTTTTACAGTCGGGAAGCAATGAACTTAAAATGTGAGCTCTTGCAAGATAATACTTCAGTAACGATAAATGAATTAATTCGCAATGTAAATCGTCTCTGGAATGCTGTTAAGAGAGAAAATTTTGTCTTCGAGTTCAGAAACGTAATAGATGCTGAAGCAAGGGCTGTTCTAGACAGTAAACTTTGCGGATTTCAGTGGAGGATTAGAAATGACATTCAGCTTAAATATATTAAATTTCAAGAACTAGTTTGTAAAGCAGCATCAAAAGAAAACTTACAGACTCTCAAGGAACAGCTAAAGACAGATCTTGAATCACATGTGCAGTTGAATCGAGAACATTTTCTTGCTGGTTTCGACAATTTGGATGACACTTATGATACGGTGCTAGCAAAAACTTTACAGCGACTACGGAGTAGTTGTCGAAGAGACTTGCTAATAATTACCAATGAAAGTGTACAAGAGGTACTGGATGCACTTGAGAGAGACATTCAGTTATGTGAACGGGAAATCAAATTTAAACAAGGTGACCGACAAACGGAAAAGTCTGTAGAGAGATATATTGAAAAACACGTTGCTGTAGATGACCATATATCAGACGATCTTTTTGATCCTGAAAAGCATTTTGAAGCCTGGGCGTGTTCGGAATTAACTGCAGAATGCACAGTGACTGAAGAGCAAATGGAAGCAGATGCAATGGAATGTCTCTCTGCTATTTTTAGTACAAATCAGGCAGCTGTTGACGAAATTAGACCTCTGGGTGATAACGATTTAGTGACATTTTTACCTGTCAGAGATCACTGGCCAACAGATACATATGAGACATGGAGAGATGAAAGAGAGACAGCTGATCAGTTAGTGAAACGTATCAATGACTATTGTTCAAAAATCATGTCTAATATAAAACATAGAAAACGATTTTATCACAGAACATTCTTTCGCGAAATTGCACTTTATGTAAAACACGAAAGACAAAGACTTGGGAAGAAACTGAAAGTAAATCTCAAATTTGATGTACAGTTGGCCGCTGCCGCATGTTCTCATCTTATAAAAGAATTAAGAATATTTGACACTGCAAAGGGTTTGATATCTTTTAATATGATATCAAGCATAAAATCGTTTTTCGTTTCCAAGTGCTTAGAAAAAAAAGGCGGTATTACAAAAGCAGAACTTGTCGTCACGGGTTGTTGTAGCATCATTGAAAATAGTATTGTTGAACAACTAACAGCTTCACAGACTGACAAGACCACATCTCCTTTGGCACTTCGCATCGTCAGTTTTATGATGGACCATTATTCTTTCTTGCGATCGAAATTGGGTCTTACTTCCTTTGTTTGGAAACAGTTACTTCTTAAAAATGATTTGATACAATTACATGATTATCTAGTGTACCCATCAGCAAGTATCAAATCTCAAATTTCAACTTTATTCGGAAAAGATATATCGGGAATTGAGACAGACGTACCAGGTGACGCTCTGTTGTTAGAAAGAATTATCAGACCTCTGGTCAATGAACAGCTTGAACAGATTTGTCAGTTGCTGCTGTCCAGATCGCCATCAGAAATAGAGTTGAGTCTTGACAGTATGGCCAAGATTCTCAATTTTCTTGTTAGTAAACTTGAACAATATGTAGACATTTCAGGAATTTTCAAATACCAGTACTGTTGTGTAGAAATCTCAGACCCCGGTGTGTTTGTACAGATGATAGTTAATAAACTTCGGACGGACATCTTTCGTGACTGTCTTGCCACACAATTACACTACACTGTCCTGGAGAAGAATATGGTTCATGATGACATAAGGCTTCAGGTTGTAAATTCAGTATATGTCTGCATTTTTGGGTGTGAAGAAAGGTGTAGATCGTGTGGTGCGCTTTGTGGCAATATCCAAAAGTTTCACAGCGAAAAGCACAGCGCATTGATACATATGCCAATCGGATTTAGAGACCTAGTGTCGAAAGAGGGAACAACTGTTTCGACAGCTATGTGTTTTGATGGAGGTGTAAGACATCATTCACTTGGAGCTGAATCATTTGGAATTAGAGCAGAGTCATTTCAAAGCAGACCTGTGTCAAATCAGAGGGAGTGGTTAGTCACGTGTGATACGTCTGAAGAGAGTAACGTGTTTTGGAAATACATGTTTGCGACTCATGTCCGAGAACTGGCAAAAAAATCTGGTAAATTGGAACCCCAAAACATACCTGAATCATGGTGTAAAATTACACAAAATGAAGTTATACACTGGCTAGACAAGCAGATAAATAGAATACCAGATCTATAAATTCATCTTTGCATTTTGTGTACCTCTAGTAATAAATCGTGAGAAACATTGCGTAGGTGACAGCCTTGAATAAGTTGTTGAGACATTTAAAGGAAGGGAAACCTCGCTATATAACATATATAACAATATGTAGTATTGCAACTGTTTCTTTTATTTTCATTTTCCATGTCATGTCAGACTGAAATATCATGTCTCGAGCATGTAGAAGTAGGTAAATAAGTTATTTAACTCAGTTGGAGAGACCATCTTAATCAAAGCTATTCGACTTAACGCTAAGGTTTAGGATTTATTTTGAGTTTAACTATTGGATATTTATAAAAAAAAAATACTTGCTATTTTTGCTTTTACCCGCCGGGATTTTTTAAGTCATATGAAAAAAAAGTTACTGTTTTCTAAAGTCTGTTCAGAGCAAATAATCTTTATCTGTATATTTTTGTTGATGGTATTCCAAGACTGTAATAATTTTAAACATTCATAGAAGTTAGCTCATGTAAGAAATTTGTTGAAGTATGAAGCAGAAATAGTTTATGTTCTTGTACAGTCAGGTAAATTGCTCTGTATATGTTTTTTTATGTCCCGAAAGGTGGCATATAGTAGTCGCACTGTCCATCCGTTTAATTCGTCTGTTTGTCCGTATGTGTATCCGTCCGTCCCATCTTCTGCGCTATTCCTCCTACAATTCTCAATTTATTTTCACCAAACTTTCACACAAAGATCATTATGAAGTGCCACAGTGCGTATTGCAATTCAAATATTTTTGGTGGAGTTATTGTCCTTTGTTTAATTTTACTAAATATTTTCTTCTGTACGCAACTCCTCCTTCATTTTATTCGATCTTCACCAAACTTTCACAAAATGATCATTATCAAGTGCCTCAGCACATATACTCTGGCTTTTCGATTCAATTATTTTGGCATCGTTATTGTCCTTTGTTTAATTTTTCTTAATATTCTGTGCACAACTCCTCCTACATTTCTTATGCTGTTTTCATCAATCTTTCAGAGAGTGATCACCATCATGTGTCGTAGCGCATGTACAAAGGCTTTTGCGATTAGGTCATGTTTGGCAGAGTTACTGTCTTTTGCTTAATTTTGCATAATATTGTTTGTGAGCGCAAACATGTCAGTTTTGGAAATTTATTAATTTTACCAGCTATACAAATAGGTAAAGGACATGTTATTGTCTTACCCCAGGACCTATGGGTACATTGTTCAGTTCACAGACTGCAAAACATTTTGGCACAATTGATCAAGGTAACATCAAGTTACTTATATAAGCTACAATGACTGTGACCATTGCCATGTTCAGGGGGCATTCGTGTCTGTGACACATTTCTTGTTATACTTCAAAATGACTCATATCTACTTCAGCATAGTGTATGCGTTTATATCTATTGACTTTAAAGAAAATGTGGTCGAAACAAGTTAAGTCTTTAGAAAAATATTTGTTGATTTGTAAATTTGTAGATGTGTGTACCTTTTTGTTAGACTGTTCAAGTGATTTTTGCATACATTTTAGTAATGTAAGTCTGTATGACCTATGTAAACATGTTCAATGGCATACAGATATGTTTTAAAGGTACTTTATATTCAAAGCTTGTCATTTATATGAATAAATTATATTTATTTTGTTACGGCCTAGTGCATACCTTCCTGTAATTGTATAAATTCAACCTCTGACAAATGCGTCAGGGAATCGATTCTTCTGCTCAGTGTTTAGAGTGTTGGCCTTCTATGCGCTAAGATTGGAGTTCGAATCCCGCTCTGGGTTGTCTTCTAAGATGCATTGCATTTTTCTGTTACGGACTTTCTTGTTCGTAAGAATTTATTATAAATCCGCAGTCACGCAATTGTGTGTTATGTGAAATGTTGAAATATACTTGGCGTCATTAGAATGTTATCACCATGACCATTGTGATAAAATAAATACATTACCAGCTGAAGAAATGGCAGAAGAAGAATGACATCATTCAAATTTTATTATCAGTTAACTTTCATTTGTCGTTTTTCTGATAGTTTGTGAAGGGCACCCGACTCTAGTAATTAAGGAGATTAACCCTGGACAATCATCCGTTTGTTAGACATGAAATAGATATTTTATTTCATCTCCATTAGCTTAATAAGAATATACATTGTGTAAATAATTGTTCTTATGCAACTTGAACTGTTATTTTGAAAATGTATACTTACTTTTTAAATATATACATGTTTTGATGAGTGTTTATTTTATTATTATTGGCTTAAAGGTGATGAGTATATATAATGGCTTTTTTAACCATTGAATTAGGTTTTATTCTATCATGTTCTGTAGTGTAACAGATTGTAACAGGAGTTTACGTATATACGTACCCCGCTGGTAGGAATGCGGTCTCCACTCGATTCAACCAAACATACAATGTTGGTTTACCATATAAACTTAAACATAGCATAGTTTTGATTTTCAAATTATTCTGATCACGAAATCAGCCAAGCGATGAATGTGGTACACAGGTGAAATATATTTGGTTATTTGGGACATTTTATATGACTTATTGAATGTTAAGTCTCTCATATATTTACAATATATCATGTTTAATTTTTACATTTGATATTTGCAAAGTTAATATTCTTACATACTATTATGTGAAGATTAATAATCATGAATAAAGTGAATAGAAAAGGTATATGGTTCGTTTTGAACATCAGAACTCAATTTTTGGACCTGTATAGCTACGTCTGTGTCTGATTGCCTACTCAACTGGCCATTGCATAATGGCTTATACTGAGTGACCAAGATGATGTTTAGCATTACAACAGCTAAAGTATCATGACAAACGAGACTCGTCGTAAACATTAAAGGCTAGATTAATATTAACCTCAGTCATTTAAAAGAATTTAGATAAGTAACTTAAGAATGATAGTTTCTTTCGTCTTTTAACAGAGAACAGAGGTTACCTTGAGTCCTTTTACCTACACTAGTTGCTTTGCGAGGAAACTGGTAGCTTTTATAGGGGACATTGGATTTGTATTACTGAAATATTTCTGAACACGATTAAAGGGGCAATATCTGTTCCGTATAATTAAGTTTTTTGTTATGTTTTTTTTCACTTATGTTATTAAGAAACAAACCATCGAAAACAAACAGTTTATCAATTTGAAGCACTCTTTACAAGTTTTTTTTCTTTAAAAAAATGAAACGGAAGTACATGAAAAAAATCAATAGAAGATATTGGAAATTCACAAAGTTAAAAACTAGGAAGCGCATTTCAGGCAACAAATGTTTGTGAAAAGGGACATCGTTGATTTCCACCAAGTTTCTGCGAAATGCGTCAATACTGTTATATTAGGTATTCAGGTGCATGCACATAAAACTTCACTCAGAGTTATTTCCCCTGTTGTACCGATAACCGCACTGGAAGGTAGGAGACCCCAGGAGTTCGTTTGAAAATGAATGGCTCGTGCATAGCTCTGAAATGACAGTAAATTGTGATCAAGCTGCTATTGTGTAGTTTTCCTGACACTATCATAGGATGATTTACAGCAGGTAGGGTCTTGGAAAGTTATCATACTGAAATGTTACAGGCGAAATTTGCAGAGCTAGAATGTCCTAAAAACCATACAAAAATAATAAGCAAACAGAAACCTGATGCTGAACCCTGACCCAGCTAAATTTAAGAAATGGTCTAGTCCACCACTCATGAAATCTTGACACGCCCATTTTTCATTCTATGGGTATTGACATACATGTGATAACTTTGGTAACTCAAAACTGGATTTTCAGCTGGATTTTTAGCTTGAAAACTGGAATTTTTTATCGACTCGTTTTCGCAAAAAGAAAGACAATGAGAACAGCAAAGAAAACTAATGAAGTGTTTTTTGTTCTTATTTAATGCATACAGGTTGCACCACTTGCATAAGGCATGATCTGTTCCCTTATGTTTGTTTTTGGGGTTTAACGCCGATTTCAACATATGTTATATCTCGGCGGTCAGTCCACCTAACCGGTTTTCCTGGATAACTAACCAGTAATTGCCAATTTCTCCGCAAGTGACTGACTACTGTTCCCACATGATCTCCTCTGAATCAGCGGTGAGAGACAAATGAACATAAGACACAATGTCTGAGAATAATTGTCACGGAGAAATTTTGCCCTGCCCAGGGGTCGAACCAACGACCGATGGATTACTAATCCAGTGCTCTACCTATTGAGCTAAGCGGGCGGGCAACTCTGTTCCCTTAGCACACTTTCCTACCCATTTATATTCAGCATCATACTGATGATTGAATTTTGTTTTTGTCTTTTGAATTTTAGTTTTAGCTTTTTAATTAAATGAAACCCCTAACAAAATTACTGAATAGCAAAACGTGCGGAACATGATGTGTGCGCATGCGGGTGTCTGCACTTGGAAAAGGGTAACAACTGTCACTAGCAGTGTAAAGGGTAAATATACGATAACAAATATAGACCTATGATCTAAGCCAGTCTCTGACATGGGGGTGGGGGTACACTAAAAAAAATCCGCAAAAGGTGAGTGGTAAGGACTTAATAAAACAACGTGTTCTTAGATTACATTTATTTCTTATACATATTTACGAACACTACATTATATCTAAACTGGTTAGCATATTAATCCAAACTCTGTGACTACTTGACTCATTCTCCTATCAGAGAGTACAAAGATGCTGCATTATAATAAGGCGGGGCTAATTATAAATGAGAGGTATAGAATTACAAAGTTACAGACACTACACGCTGACGCTTTTCAAAGTCCTGAGGAAATCATTTATTCAAAAGGTCCTTAAAGCGATTAGTCTGAAAATGGTTGATTGTTAAGAGAATTTCGACAATCCAGACATACGAACAAAAAGACCATCTAATCGTTTAACTCACAGTATTCACACGGATAAGAAAAATATCGCTAAGTTCCACTTTAGCAAGTGAATTAAGATTCGGTTAAGAATGAATTACGTCATGCACTGTAGCATGAATTACTCTTCAAAATGAGAAATTTGGCTGATCTAGCCTGAAGAAAAATGTATACGTATGACTGAACTGTAATGTGTATGCTAAAACGTATTTTCCTTTCATGCAGAAACAATCAAATTGGGTTTAATGGTTTGTGTATGTTGTTAAGGGAACAATATTTTGTTAAGGGAAACAATAAGGGGCCATGTTTGAGGGTTCTACTTATTGCTTGCAAAATGAACATTTAATCTTTTTTATCTATTTATTTAAGATACGACTTTTCCATGACTTCAAATAAAACACGGATAAACTTATTTTTAGAGAAAACAAAACTTCTGAAAAACGATTGTATTTTTTCTGATTTCATCAGATTTTCCGTCTCTTATATAAACATTTGATATAACATTGATTTTATCCAGGAGACTGTTATGTTTGACATAAGATCGATTTTATCCAGGAGACTTTTATGTTTGATATAACATTGATTTATCCAGGAGACTGTTATGTTTGATATAAGATTGGTTTTTATCCAGGAGAATGTTATGTTTGATATAAGATTTGTTTTATCCAGAAGACTGTTATGTTTGGTGCTTTTGTATCTGTATCTATTCAGATCTAGAAATATTCGTAAAATAGAAAAAGGACGATTTGTTTGTGTTTGGTCTGTCAAATTGTCAATGTTCGCATAAGATTCCAGGATGAATGATGATATCTCGGCTATTTCGGCGGTTTTGAGGACATGACTCGGCACACTAGAAGTTTATTCCAATTAAGGTCGAATTATGTTTTTACATTTTTGACAACGCGAGACTGACTTCTAATAATCATGAAAGAAAACCATTACCTAGCTTCAAGTTGTTATTTTTTCTTGGCGCACCTCTTGCACCTTGATTTGAACCACAGCTTGGCGCACCTCTTGCACCTTGATTTGAACCACAGCACCGATGGCAGTTCAGGTGCGCGTTATGTATCCATGTTTGTTGTGCTCCTGCAGCAACCAGTACTTGGTATGATAGCAATGTAACCCGGAAAAATCCACCTGTCCCGAGTTGGGTTTGAACTCTGGTACCTACAATTGTTAAGCAGGCACTCTACCACGTCGCCATAAAAGCTAGCTGATAGGAAAGGGAGTACAAGTGCCGTATTATACCTCTGCTACATACACCCTCTCCTTCTTAGAATTCGTCCTCAAATTCCTGGAGCACTGAATGTCTGTGGGACTTTCTAAGAGTGCCATCACATCTAAACTCGTGAGTTATTTACGTTGGGTGCCAAATGTAACCCGGTACAATCCACCTGTCCTGTGTTGGGTTTGAACTCGGTTACCTTCGATTGTTAAGCGGACACTCTACCACGTCGCCATAAAAGCTAGCTGATAGGCAAGGGAGTACAAGTGCCGTATTATACATCTGCTACAGCAAAACAATTCACCCCCTCAAGATAATTCACCCCTCAGTTTGCAGACAATTCATCTCCTCAATAAACTCACCCTTAAAAATCTGAAAGACAGTCACCCCTCAAAACAGTTGACCCTTACTGAGGAGATATTTCAACAACAATTGAAAGTTTTCATGTAATATATTTTTCTTTACTTTTTCATTAATTTCATCAATTCATCACTATCAGATAATGTGCTAGGATTATTTAACATATAGATAAAATTACAAATCATCTAAAAGTATTTGTAAAACAATCCAGCGCAAATTTTCAGTGTAACCAGTAATTTACGGAGGATAACTTTTAAACTCATCAATATACTGGTATTTTTTCACTGAATACTTCTGAATTAAATCTAATTTTTTTTTCAGACCAATACTTAATTGGACGGATTAACAACTTTAATTGATGATAAATGAATGCATATGTTGGTCTTTTATCCTTAACAGTTAATATGTTGTTAAAATAAAATCAATTTAAGATCAATATAATTTGTACCTTCTTTTTTTCAAGTGCAAGTGCCGCAAGATGTAGTGAGGAACGTAGAATAATGATGCTCCGTGATCTGGGTCTGGTTAAAACGCAGACGACATAGATATAGAGTAGTGCAGACCACATAGGTAAAGAAGGCTTCACACCTTTGCAGACCATATAGATAAAGAGTAGTATTGGAAAACGCAGACAATATAGAATGTGTTAAGGTGTGAACTCCTAATATTGCTGTCTTTTATAAAGTCAAATACTTATGTTTATGATAATCTGAAATAAAATTATTTATTTTTTTTATTATTGTTGTAGTTTTAGTAACGAACTAACGTTATATATAGTTGTCATCTTCACACAGGTTGAATACTGCTCAACCATATGGCATCCATGGCAAAAATATCTCACACACAGAATAGAAATGGTCCAGAGGTCAGCTGCAAGGTACGTTCATAATGATTACCACTATACAAGCAGTGTAACAAACATGATCAAAGAACTAAAATGGTCAACTTTAGAACAAAGGCGAAACCATGCCAGCCTGGTCATGCTACACAAAATAAAAATTACAGACCGAGATTAAGGCTACCCCAACTGTGCCAGCTTTTATCAGTGGACTAAACAAGTTTTATAGATTTTAAAGTACTTAAAATAAATGTTTAAGTAAGATCTTCAGTTAAATCTTGTTTTCTTTGTTATTAACTTTTATAATTTTAAATGTTCCTGACATGTGCCTGCCTAGTATAGTCAGTATTGACTTTCGGCAGTATTAAGTTGAAGTTGAAGTTGAAGTTATTTCAAATCAATTTAAAAACAAAAGAACACAAAATTAAATATATTTTTTTAATATAATTAAAAAACAACCAATGTAATACATTTCATAACAATTTTCATCAATATATAAATTTCATAAAATAACATTAAAGGGGCACTGTACAGTTTTTATCCTGTCAATTATTTCATAACCGACCCGATAAAGGGGGGTCGTATAAATTTTGCTTTATACGGCACATGCTACGTCATCACCGGTGACGTCATGGACTAGTTTTGTGTTTATAAACAATATTATAAATAATCAGAAGGAAGTGATTAAATGGTTGTTATTACAAACAGAGACTACTTGAATAAAAATTAGATATTTCAATATCTAGATCTTATAATATAGCACGATCATTTAAGGAAAAAATATATCGAAATTTTGGAACTATTTTTGTGTATATGTTCACCTGATGGATAACCTTGACATTTGAAACACTTTAAAGATAGGTTTTCAATACCCTAGTAATTTATTGACAAATGCCAGATGTGACAGGATAAATAGAATAATAGGTTACTGTCTTAAATGAGAAAGTTTATCCGGCTCGGCTGCGGTATTTATCGGGTTCGCCTTCGGCTCATCCGATAAATTCCTACGCCTTGCCAGATAAACTTTCTCATATTAAGACACTTACCTATTATTCTCTATATGTCAATAAAAATTTCTATTAGTCCTTATAATCTATATAACAATAGTTTAAAAAAAAAAATAAAAAATTCTGAACATTTCATTTTCAAGTTTATCTAAGAAAAGTTTCACTAATACAAAAAATTAATTTTAAAAAATGACAATACATAATCTGTGTAATAATTGATTTGACATTTTAGCCTTACCAAGTTTAAATTAAGATATAATTATCTTTTTTCCACTACTTGTGTCAACTTAAAGTTATATGGCTCCTGAAATAGATAAAAATTAACCCAAAAATATAGTATTATGCCATCATACACAGTCACCAGAAAAGTAGATTAGCTTACTCACACCTACCCCATAGTGTTTTTATAACTTAATTGACAGGGATCTGTTTATTGTACTACCCAATGAATGACCCATTCGACACTTTCCTCAAAACAGTTGCTTTAACAATTAAAGGCTAAGTTTAAATGAAATACACAATATACAAATCTGAAGACCCATGTAATTGATATTTAATCATATGCACGCATTTGTTTTCATAAGTAATTAGCTGTGGCTTGTTTATTGCGCAATCCATAATTGACATAATCAACAGTGTAGGCTCAACAGTAGCATAAGTGAATTAACACTTGGGGAAAACAACAATAATCTTAAACTTAAAGAAAATCTTAAGCAGAATTGTGCTTTATTGTAAATGTTATTATATTGTACTGTCTGTCAAATTTAGACATTTTCAACATCTTGACTGTAAAATTTCCCTAGTACAGAATGACTTGATATATTTGAAATAATTTTCTCCACAAAGCTGTCCCTGCCATAATTGTTTTCTTTCCACTGAATAAGCCTTACAAGAAATAGTCACTGTTCAAATTATTTAATGTTTTAAATAATATTTCAACACAAGTTAGTTATCTAATATAATATTTTATTATAACTGTATTTAATCCTGATTTCCAAGAAATGAATATTAATCACAGCAAAACTAAATATTATGTTGCTGGTGAAATACATGCATGTATATAAACAATTAAAATGAAGCATTAGGTTTTATACTTACATCCAAATTACTCACAACTTGAGCCATAAAAAGCTAATTGTTGATAACTGCTCCTTTTATCTGCTTTCATGATAGTCTTATGTCAGTAAGATCAAACCATTCTAGCTCGCAAAGAAAACAATCCCATAAGTAATTAATAGAAATAAATAAATCTTTTTCACTAGGTATTTGTTCTTATTTAGCATTTAATTCTATTCTTTAAAGTTTAGTTTTATAAATCACCGTCAGATCTATTTCCAAATAAGTTAGTATTTATCACAGCTCTGACAAAAACACTTATGATCTTATGTAATTTTATACACATTCCAAAGTCAGCAAAATGCATCACTTAAATATTTACAAGTATACTTTAAAAAAAAAAATTTCAAGCAGAAGCAAAAAAAAAAATCAAATATCTTTTCTTTATTGTCCTGTAGTGGACACCGGGTATATAAGGCATTTCCAACAGCCTCGCTGTTGGGCTAGCTCTTTAGTGACATGGTTGGAGTGTCTAGTACATTTGCCAAGTTAAGCAACGTTCTCCATGGTTAGTGCTTGGATGGGTGTCCCAAATTGACCTCATAGGCCAGGTTACTACATTGGTGGCAGCGGTAATTCTACGAATCTTCGCCGGCTCTTTACCTTGGTTAGTGCCTGTGTGCACTGGGAGTGCAGTGGGAATTGAGTCCCTTGCACAGTTGGAGCGGAATGGGGTACGTCTCTGTAGGAAGCTTTACAGTAGATGCCCAGCTCCTAAAGGTTAAAGAGGGGAGGAGTGTAGTGGACACCGGGTATATAAGGCATTTCCAACAGCCTCGCTGTTGGGCTAGCTCTTTAGTGACATGGTTGGAGTGTCTAGTACATTTGCCAAGTTAAGCAACGTTCTCCATGGTTAGTGCTTGGATGGGTGTCCCAAATTGACCTCATAGGCCAGGTTACTACAGTCCTCATTTATAGATACTAAGCTATATTTCTTTAAGAAAACAATATTTCAACAATATCCATATCATCTGCGTTTTCTGTTACCCTTCTTATTACATATGGTCTGCAAAATGAAAACCCCTTCTTTACCTATGTGGTCTGCACTACTCTATTTCTATATCGTCTGCGTTTTAATCTGTGCCCCGTGATCTTGATCTCATAAAAGCTCTTGAAAAGCGCCTTTCAACTGGGATTTTTGTTTCAAACTTTTCGCGGATATAGAAACAGAAGAATAAATAGATAAAAAAGTAATTGAAAAGGTCATCTACTTTTATGCGAAGTCATGTCTTAAGCAACGTCTGAATGAATCCATCAGTGGAAGTTATTGACTTCACCCGCCCCGACAGTAGTAGAAAAAATCTTTTTATCACAAACATACCTTCAGTTCTCCATGAAGACGTCATTGTGGTAAGATATTTGCAGGTTATATGATGGGACAGGGCTCGAATTTAATACAAGCAAAGTGCTGTAGAAAAATCCTACAGTCTTCAGTGAGGATTGAACCTGGGTCTCGGGACAGTCAAACACTTGCCTAGTCTAACTATTTTTTCGCATGTCGAGATGTGTAAATTTTTGTATGGGTGAATATCTCGCCTGTGCGTTATAGCGAGATTCTGATCCATAACAAAATTATCGCAGAATTTGCTCAAGATATCACTTGAATTATTTTGACTAACACTTACCTTGTGGCAAAAGAGCTATCCCAACAGCGAGGCTGTTGGAAGTGGCTAAATGTCACCCAGTCACTACAGTGCTTATGAAAATTAAATTTCTCATGTTTAATATATGACACTTTGAACTTTTGAGCTCACCTGATTTATTATGATCAATACATTATTGTTGGTTTAATGTACAACATGGAGATAAACATAAAACATATTATAGTCTTATGATGTTATTTTTATACATCAACAATTTGCTTTAAGCGACATTACCCCTGAAATCACTTGATATATTTTCACGGGTATATGACAATATATCAACAGACAAATCATCAGCACAATACCTCAGTGACACTAAAATACAACGACATGACAAGTGGCAGAAAGACAACTGATCGAAAAAACCCAGTCAGTCTGTTGTCACACCACGATTTTGTAGTGTTGATCTATTGTCGCAACAAATTATATATATATATTGTATCAACCTTGATATGTTCTCAAAAATAATCCATGGCGGTGAAAGCCATTATTCTAATGAATATTAATTTCACTCACTGCTAACACTTTAAAATGTATGCATAATACTAGTATATATAGATTGTACATCTTGCTTTACATTTCACTTCTTGGCATGTGTAACAGGTGGTGAAAAATCGTGGCTCGACCGGGACTTGAACCCAGGGCCTTCCGCTTACAGGGCGGACAATCTACCAACTGAGCTACCAAGCCACACGGTTCTGCCTTATCAATTTATCACCTATAAACCTGTACCCGGCTACATATACCCCCGCCAAATTTAGAATTCGTCCCGAATTCTCAGAGTCACAGAGAATATTGTAAACACATTCTCGAGGTGCCGAAGCAGTAGCCAAATTATAACGTAGGTTATTTACGTTGGGCGCCAAATGTAACAGGGTGAAAAATCGTGGCTCGACCAGGACTCGAACCCAGGGCCTTCCGCTAACAGGGCGGACACTCTGCCAACTGAGCTACCAAGCCACACGGTTCTGCCTTATCGATTTATCACCTATAAACCTGTACCCGTCTACACATGCAGTATGGAGGTTTTGTTTATAGTAAAGATCAAACTAGAGATACATCAACATATTAGAGTAGTCCAACTTATTGTACGCATGTCAAGATATTGTGTAATTTTGACAATTTTTTGTTTGGGACATATCATATTTTTTTCATCACACTTTTGCTAGACTTGGTTGGAAGTTTTCTAGATGGTCCCTTAGGAGAGAATGAAGACAAGTCTAAAAAAGAACTAAGTTTCATGGAATAGTAACTAGGCTGTCTGTTTGACAAATCATAGTTTGACCATTATTTTTAATAAGAACAGTTGTTCTCAGGTAAGCAATAAAGGGTCATCATGGACCTTGTGTTTATAAGAAACCTTTCAAATACTGTGTTTGTAAAAACCTGAATTACAGCATGAGAAGGAAAATCTTGATTTTTTTTCCTGCAAAAATTTGATTTAACAGACTTTATTTTTGAAAATTTTTATAGTTGTCGTATACCTCAACATGCAAAGGTGTCACATCCTGCTATGCTATCTTGAACAATAAGATTAATTTGACTTTTGTAATAACTCAGGACCATGGATGTCAGGAAAGCTAACATAAGTTTCAAAAAGCTTTGAATTAAAAAAGCAACGGCAATTCCTTTGTCTTGATAGTTTTAGAACTAAAGTCTTCATATATTGTTTATTTACAGCATGAGCTTCTAAAGATATTTGAGTGGTATGGTTTGGTCTATAGGGTGCAAGTTTATCCAGCACAGTGGAAACAAAAACAGGAGACAGAGCAGAATAATGGTAGTTTATGTCAAAGAGAGTAGTTTGTATATGTTTCCATGCAGTCTTATGTGGGCCATATAAGATATGGCCTGTTGGACAGGCTAGATTTTTAGAAAATCTCATGTTTCACCCTTTCAGGTGAACATAAATATTACCCAAAATTGAAAGCCTTGCTAAGCAATTGAGGTGAAATTTATATTTAAATTTTCACATGCATCACTTGGATCCTTGAGAGACTTGAAATAAAATGTTGCATGTCTTGCTTAAAATCCCCAGGAAAATTGTAAAATGTTGAAGTTTTCCAATATTGACATGTGAAAATTTAAGTTAATGTTGCCATGCAGACAAGGTCAGCAACTAATTTAGTTTTTGCTTGTATTTCCTGCAAGTCTTTAACACAAGACATGCTAACAGGATTCCATGCTATTCAGATGAAAAATGGCCTTTTAAAATTGTAACTAGGTTATTGACTTAGAGGCATAATCTGAAAATAATGAAGTTGGAAATACAGGTGCATTGTAATCTCAAAAAAGAACATCAGTCTTGTCTTACTTTGCATGCTAAATTATATATTTATATAAATGCATTCCTGTCAGTTCTACCATGTTTGAGATGTTTTTCTTCATATTTCTTTTTTTTGAAACAGGGGAGGTAACCAGTGGATTCTATGCTTTTGTGACATTTTATTCTGCTATGTCTGCTACAGCTGCTAAAGATGATCACAAGGGTGTGCTGATCTTAGCTGATCAGGAGTGTAAGGTATGTGTAACCTATTCAAGAGTGTAAGATATGTGTAACCTATTCTGAAGTGTATTATATGTGTAACCTCTGTAACTCTGTATTAACCTAGTAGTCAAAGGATTGCTAGCCGCACAGGTTCAGACCCAGTAAGGGGCAAGCTGTTATTTCCTTGAGCAAGAAACTTTACACTCATTGCTTAGTACTAGTTAGTTCCAGGAACAGATTCGAGAGTGTGTCTATAAGCTGAAAGCCTCCTACACAATCGAACTAAAATAAATTTGGTATAAATGAAAGGTATGTGTAAACTTTTGGGGAATGAAAGGTACGTGTAATCTTTTCAGGAATGAAAGGTATGTGTAACCTTTTCAGGAATGAAAGGTATGTGTAACCTTTTCAGGAGTGAAAGGGTAACCTTTTCAGGAATGAAAGGTATGTGTAACCTTTTCAGGAATGAAAGGTATGTGTAACCTTTTCAGGAGTGAAAGGTATGTGTAACCTTTTCAGGAGTGAAAGGTATGTGTAACCTTTTCAGGAGTGAAAGTATGTGTAACCTTTTCAGGAGTGAAAGGTATGTGTAACCTTTTCAGGAATGAAAGGTATGTGTAACCTTTTCAGGAATGAAAGCTATTTGTAGCCTATTCATTATGTTAGCTGATCAGGAGTGCAAGGTATATGAGTATTTCCCAGATGTAATGTATTTGACCTTGCTGTTTCCATGTAACATGATGAAATCATAAAATTTCTACACAAAGAAAGGTAAAGCCTGGTACAAAGGTTATATACTGACACTAGAATTATTTATCTAGGTCAGATGTAAACATCATAATTCCGTTTGTTCTCAGGTCTAGTAATAGACATTGATACAAATATGGTTGGTTAGAGAATTAAAAATGCTGTTGAAATTAGGGGTTGCATATTGACACACAGCCCACTATGTGCAAAGCGGATACATTAAGAATTGAGCATTGCATATGGACACAATGAAGTGATCTACATGACAGTTTTTAGGTGGATGAACAAAATCAAGTGTGGGCAAGACACACAGAAAAATTATCCAAAATGACATTGCCAGATCGCAACCTCAGAAAAGTTCATGCAAAAAGTTACTGACATTGCTAATTCAGAAGCCCCTAACACTGCATCAGAGGGTTGGTATTTCATCATCAGTTGTTTTTCACATCATAAAGTATGAGTTAAGAATATAACCCATCATTACCAGATGAATACCACCATTTTTAGCTCACCTGACCTATGGTCAGGTATAGCTATTAGTATGCTATTTTGTCCATTGTCTGTCTGTCTGTCATCTGTCTATCATCCACAATTGACTTTAAACAACATATTCTCCTATATCATTGGTTCAGTTGCAATTAAACTTTATAGAAATGATGCCTGTATGGTCGTCTTTCAAAGTTGTATAAAAAGTGGAATTCCCTGCAGAACTCTGGTTGCAACTTAAAGGAAAAACTTTAAAAATCCTCTTGTCTGAAGCCAGAAGGCCTAGAGCTAAGGTATTTGGTTGATAACATCATCTAGTGGACCTCTACCAAAGTTAAAGTAGTCATGACCCTGGGGTCGAATTTGGCTCCACCCCAGGGGTCACTTGATTTTACATAGACTTAAACATGTTAAAAAGGAAAATCTTTATACAAATCATGGTCCCTGGATCAAAAATGGCCCCACCCCAGTGGTCAGGTTTTTAAAAAATCTTCTTGTCTGAAACCACAAGGCCAAGAGCTTACATATTTGGTTGATAGCATCATCTTGTGGACCTCTACCAAAGTTATAGAAATTATGGCTGTGTGGTCAGAATTGACCCGAGTCCAGGATCACTTGATTTTACATAGACTTATATATCACCTGGGTTACCCACCCCCCTCCAAAAAAAATCATTGGATGGGGTGAGAAAGTACTTAACATTCATCGATTTTTGGCCTTGAACTTCATTTGACCTACTGACCTACATCCTTTTTTTTAAGCTACATCAATGAAATTTTAACTGTTCATATAAATTTGCATGCAGACTTCAGTTTTTACCTTTGCTGACCTTGACCTACTGACCTACTTCCTTGTTTTTGAAGATATATGTGTTTGAAATTTTAACTGTTTGTATAAGTTTGCATACAGACTTCAAATTTGACTTTGGTTTAGCTTGAACTATTGTCCTTTCTTGGTTTAAAAAACGTTTTTTTGATATCTAATGTGGTATTTGAACTAACATGCCTTAGGTGCCACCCCCAACCCACTCCACCAGTTGTTTGGTAGTTTCTTTTCAGATGAGTGACCTAGGACCATTTGGTCCTCTTGTTTCATGGATATAGCAAGGTTGATAACTTTATATCTGAAAACACCCTAGTATACTACTAGGCATCCTTCTCAAGAAATAATAGACTGTTCTTCTATTGGTTCATTTTAAGAACAGATCTTACAGTCCAAGGGAGGCATCCTTCTCAAGAAATAATAGACTGTTCTACTATTGGTTCATTTAAGAACAGATCTTACAGTCCAAGGGAGGCATCCTTCTCAAGAAATAATAGACTGTTCTACTATTGGTTCATTTAAGAACAGATCTTACAGTCCAAGGGAGGCATCCTTCTCAAGAAATAATAGACTGTTCTACTATTGGTTCATTTAAGAACAGATCTTACAGTCCAAGGGAAGCAACCTTCTCAAGAAATAATAGACTGTTCTACTATTGGTTCATTTAAGAACAGATCTTACAGTCCAAGGGAGGCATCCTTCTCAAGAAATAATAGACTGTTCTACTATTGGTTCATTTAAGAACAGATCTTACAGTCCAAGGGAAGCAACCTTCTCAAGAAATAATAGACTGTTCTACTATTGGTTCATTTAAGAACAGATCTTACAGTCCAAGGGAAGCAACCTTCTCAAGAAATAATAGACTGTTCTTCTATTGGTTCATTTTAAGAACAGATCTTACAGTCCAAGGGAAGCAACCTTCTAAAGAAACAAAAGACAGGTGGATACAAATGTTCTGGGAAAACCTTTTTTTATCACTCTGTTCATTTAACTTCATGACTTCTTGTTACAGATAGCCTTTGCAAAGAGAAAGAAAGAAGTTCTGAAGAAACAACAGCTTTATTTCAGCAGATGTTATGAGCTGTTGACTTATTATTTAGGCTTCAATAGTTGGTCTACAGCTATTAAAACTGTAAGTTCTTTTCAGCATATTTTACTTTTCTCAAGAGTTTGAGATTGGATTAAGCAGTTCTCAAGAGATGCTTCAGTTGAGATTGATACCAGAAACTGTTGTGTGTTCTAGAGTTTACACTTAACAGTACCACAACCAAAGGTTAAACTCCGCCTCCTGCTGTCAATCAGTGTGTTACTGTGAGACCTGTGACTGTTTTGTAATCAGTTGCTTATTAAAATATAAAACGTATGGAGGCTGAGTTAAAAACAGCATCCACAACATAACACTTCCAGTTTGTATATGATAAAAGCTAAACAGAAAAAATTAAATGATACAGAACAGCAATGGGAGGGTTTATAATGTCAGATATTGATTGAGAGTTCCAAAGGCAAAAAGTCAAAGTGAAACTGTTAACTTAAATGTACTGTGGGAAACAGAATGGTAAGAATTAAAAGCTTTTTGATTGGATAAAAAAGTAGGACAAACACTAAAAAGAAAATAGAAGTGTCAGGTGTTGAGATATGGTTGTCTGTGCTTGTATAACAAGTACAATGTATATGACCCTTTGGAATTTCTTAGTTTCAGACAAGTATCTCATTGACTTAACTGGATGGTCAAATATGCTTGTGGCAAAAGATGTTACTTGCTTAGGTCACAACATGCACTCTTGGTGGAATCAGAACCAGGTGCTGCCACATTAAACATAAATCTCACTAGTCACTAAAAATAATATATAATATATAGGCAATTTTGTAAGGGTATACACTGAAATTATTATCTATAATTTAGTTGTTTGAAGACAAAGATATAACAGAAGAGACTGTACACACAAAGACGGTGAAATATGTTTGTCTGGTAGAACTTACAGTATTAGACTTGAAGACTGATGGGATAGGTGTGTGGCAAGAAACTTACTCAAAAACAGGTAAGGTTTTTATTTCAGGAGGTGTTGCTTCTTTTTCCTTATGTGAAAATGTTATATTTTTAAAAGTTAACACGCGAATACAGGACATCCTGAGCAAGTGACAAACCTTATCAATTTTCAAGTTAAGTTCCACTGTGCTAAAGTGCAATTTATAGAGAAAACTTTTTTTACTTGTCAAATTCAAAGAAATCCAGGTCTGTTTTACCACTGTGAAATGCTGGAGATGTTTACAATGTCTTTATTGACTACTCGGCCACTGATTTTATACCTTCTCCCTTTCAGTTGTGAGAAAAACCTTTATATTCTCAAGGTCAGTCCTAAGAAATACAACATAAAAGTTTTCATCCAGATTTTTAATTAAGTGACAGTTGCATACCATTTTAGAAATATTTTGCCAGAAATTTTAAAAATATGTCATTTTCAAATAGATTTAAGAAGGTTGTGCCTATTTTAATTTCTTTTAGCATTAACATAAATTAAAAAAAGTAATTTACTAATAAGATTTCAGGTTTTCACTGGGTCAAGCATACTTCGAGGCATTAAGTGGGCAAGCCTCTGGGCTTATAAGACAACTCTGTCCTATTTAATTCCATATCCTACATGCCTGGCACTAACCATTGGAAACAAGACACTAACAAAAAACGTCATGATCTGTAGGCAGATACCTTTACTTCCAGGCCAAAGAGAATATGTATTTATATTTGAAATTTAATCTTTCTGCTATTAAGTCAGAGAGCAACTGGCCAATTTAGTACACCAGTGTGTAAGAACTGCAGAGTCACCAGAGTGTAAATAATTTATGATAATTTTATGATGAAGCACATTATTTACCCAAGGAAAACAACTATTAAGTTCAAATAATTATAATATTTTTCTCTTGTGTATAATCATTTTCTTGCAGTTTCAGACATACAGATGTCATGGAACATTGTAAAGGGCATTTGCTATGTATCTGACATGAGCTTACATTTCATATAAAGCTTTAACAGTTAACAGGAAAAATGCAATCAAGGGAGCTTATTGTGTGCTTTGTAATATTTCTGTGGGACTAGCTGAATCAAAGTTAATAACTAATGTTAACTTTTTTTATCAAGTGACCAATACAGCCACAAAATAACTAGATTTCATGAAATCTCAGTTTGTTTTTATCACATGACCAGAGCAGCCATAAAAATTGCTTTTACCTTAGATACAGTCACATTCATTACTATTTTTATGCAAATGAGGCATTTAAAAACCATGTGCAGGGTAAAAAAAATTCAGTAGAACAAGAACATTTATTGGATAAAACTAAAATAGAACACTTTTTATGCTCCCCAAAGGGTGAGCATATAGTTAGCGCTTTGTCCGTCCGTCCGTCCATCATAATTTTGTCCGGAGCATAACACAAAAACTATGAGAGATATCAAGACCAAACTTCATAGGTAGTTAGATTTCATTAAGGAGCAGTGCAGTGCACAAGAACCATAACTCTTGCTTTATTAATTTTTGAGTTATTGGCCTTTGAAATTGTTCATACTTATTTTTTGTCTGGGACATATCTCACAAAGTATAAGAGTTTTCAACTTGAAACTTTATAAGTAGATAGATCTCATTGATGAGCAGTGCAGTGCTCAAGAACCATAACTCTTGCTTTATTAATTTTTGAGTTATTGCCTTTTGAAATTTCTCATACTTATTTTTTGTGCGGGGGATATCTCACAAAGTATAAGAGGTATTAACATGAAACTTTATTGGTAGATAGATCTCTATGAAGAGAAGTGCAGCGTGCAAGAACCCTAACTCTATTTTGCTTAATTTAGGAGTTATTGCCCTTTGTTATTTTTCATACTTTAAAAAAAATGCATATTAAACAATAGCCCTTTTTGAATTGGCATTTATTTGGGGAGCATCCATCGGTTCTACCGATTTCTTGTTTAAACTCAGACATTTATTTGATAAAAAGTTGCAGAAACACGGCAGTCTACATGTATATAAACAATTTTATGAAAAAATAAATGTGAAATGTTGTGTCACATTACATGTGTCATAATTATAAAGAAATACATATTATTATTTCATATTAAAAATAAAGCTTGCCATGTGATAATTGACATGCATTGATCCTGTTTCAGATCCATTGAGCAGAATCCAGGCTACATGTAAATGTAAGAAGTTGTGTCACCAGCGTGCTATTGAAAATGCATTTTCTAAAGTTCTGTTGGTTGTCCTAGGTAACGGGAAAGTTACCGTGGAAATAGACACTACCAAGCCTGAGTTTAGAGTTGAAAACATACCAGAAGAGCAACTTATCAAGGTAAACAAATTGCTTATTATGTAGGTTTATGGATTTGTTTATATATACTATTAAATACAGTTTAATATTCTTTTAAGATATTGAATATATCTCATGTTGTTTCAGTTCTGAAAGAACAGTGAAATTATGACCATGACTTTTGGTGACCTGTCAGTTGTGCCTATTGCTACAAAAAACAGTCAGAACTTTCTTTTAATGAAATATTTTTTTATCTTTTTACAAGGTGAATGAACTTGATGTGAAGCCAGAATCAGAGGCCTTGTTAGATGAAGAAGAAGATATAGATATTACAAGTAAGATATCAGCAGGGGAGATAGATGATATCAACCTGCACATACTTCAAGAACTTGAGGATGATATGTGATATATCAACCTGAACAAGACCCTCAGAGTGATATGTGATTTTGTTTAGCTTGTGGAGTATAGTGATACCAACCTGCAAACACTGGAAGAACATGAGCATGATATGCGATACCAACCTGCAAACACTTGAAGAACATGAGCATTATATGTGATACCAACTTGCAAACACTTGAAGAACTTGAGCGATATATGTGATGCCAACCTGCAAGCACTTGAAGAACTTGAGCATGATATGTGATACCAACCTGCAAGCACTTGAAGAACATGAGCATGATATGTAATACCAACTTGCAAACACTTGTTGGACTTGAGCATGATATGTGATACCAACATGCAAACACTTGAAGAACTTGAGCATGATGTGTGATACCAACCTGCAAACACTTGAAGAACTTGAGCATGATATGTGATACCAACCTGCAAACACTTGTTGGACTTGAGCATGATATGTGATACCAACATGCAAACACTTGAAGAACTTGAGCATGATGTGTGATACCAACCTGCAAACACTTGAAGAACTTGAGCATGATATGTGATACCAACCTGCAAACACTTGAAGTACTTGAGCATGATATGTGATACCAACCTGCAAACACTTGAAGAACATGAGCATGATATGTGATACCAACCTGCAAACACTTGAAGAACTTGAGCATGATATGTGATACCAATCTGCAAACACTTGAAGTACATTTATATCAACCCTACAAGTACACTGAGATGAAATCTGATAATAATACATGAATAAGGGCTTCAGGTTGATATGTGATTCAACTCTTATATTTCCTTAGGAACTTCATATATTGATGTTGACAGGGTGATATCAACCGGTATAATATTTTGCTTATTTACAATTATAAATGCATTTATTTATAAATTATACATTTTAGTTTGGATTTCTCATATTACTGATATGTATCTACTTTTGTATTTCTGTCAGGACTGATCTTGCTAAAGTTATAAAATTAGTGACCCTGTTTAAAAACAAATTGTCAGAAAGGGTCTAAACATCTTTGAATTTTTTACTCTTTTTGTGTAATCCTTTCTTGGAAAATACCTCTTTTCTTACCATGCTATGTAACTGTATAACGACAGTTCTACATGTATATACTCTGTATATATTGCACAAAGTTAAGCTATTTGTCATAACTGCACCATACATTTCTCTAGAGTTTATTGTCTTCAGAACTCGACAGTTTTCCCTAAGTATCTTACATATGTTAAGCAGTTATCAGTATCCAAAGAGGTACTATTATTTTGGAATCATTTTGACAGAACAGAAGCAGAGACTAATTACTTTAAATTTTAGGTCATGTTTAAAAAACTTCGCTGTTCAGTATTAGTTCTAGGTAGCTTCATGTTGATATTTTATTACATTAAAAAGGTGATGACATAAATTATATAAATAAACTGTTTATGCTTTATTCAATTGTATATTTTACACCATTCTTTTTATTTCAACAAAATGTGACAAATTATTACTTAAGTAAGTATAAGGCTTCAAGTATATCTCGGAGTTAAAATGTCAGTGGTCACTAAAGTGTCATGTTGACACAAATAAGATGGCCATTGGTCCTGTGGTATCATGCTAGACTTGTATTCCAGGGACATTTGTTCCTGTGGTATCATGCTAGACTTGTATTCCAGGGACATTTGGTCTAGTGTTATCATGCTAGAGTTGTATTCTAGGGACACAAGTTTGTTGCCCTGTTCCTCCACTTACATGTTCCTATCTTTCAGATGAGACAAATTGTGGCCCAGTTTATCGTTGTTGTTAAGGCTATGTAAAGAAGCAAAAAATTTATTTATAACCCTTTCTATATTACAATATTCGTCATATCCTAAAAGTTTCTTGGTTCAGAAAGTGTTGTGTAGAAGGCAGTCAGTACTGATAACCGGTAATTATTTTCGAATAGATAGTAGTTTAGTGGTATTACACAAGAGTTGTGAGTAAGAGTTTGCTGTATTGAAAAGTTGATGAACAAGCTCTCAGTTCAAATATCTAATGTCACAATGTCAGGAATTAAAAATTCCGAGCAATTTTCCTTCATAGTAAGATGGAGAAAACATCTGAATATACAATCAGTGAAAAGCTTTGCAAATGTTGCTTATATAAGCCTATAATACAATAACTGAAGGCATCACAAGGCAACATCCAAGACAAATTAGAATGAAGTTTTTTTAAAAAAGAATTGTATGTCTCCCACCAGAATCAATAAACTCCCTTAACTCAAAAAAACAGTCAACACAAAAATTCTGAATGTGCACAACTACACCAGGCACTGAACGTTTCTGTAAGGTTTCATCTAAATTTAATCATGCATGTAGGAGTTTTGAAGACAAACTTTATGACAGAATGGACAAATTTTATTCAGTATATACAATGTATACCAACATTTTTGTGGTGAGATACATAATTTATATTCAAAAGGGAACATACTCTCAACTTCTGGAGCCTTAATGCCAAAAAAATCGCCGCCAACGCCTATGCTAAAGAATTTTTAATTATTTAAACCTTTAGCCTCTAGTATGGCAAGTGCTTGTTCATTATAGTGTAACCTGTACTGAAAGGGCCAGTCTCTTGGGCTAATGTACACATTTACCCCCTGATTCCTTAACCAAAGTGCCTGGCCGCCAGGCAGTTGGTAACCATTCTTCAACTAGTTGGCAGTTACCAACGAGTCCAGTCAGAAGCAGCCCCTAACATGATTCAAACCTTCAACCTCCCTCTCAATAAGTGGAGCCTTAACCACTAGGCCACGCAGACAGTTTGTGCATGTATGTGTATTAGAACTTCCAGTGGTGATCACTTGTTTGCTCTTTATACCCAACTGATTTAACCACAAAGGTCAATCACATAGCAGTCAAGGTCAAACTTGTTGAGTTGACTGTGAAGCTCAAACTTGTTGAGTTGGCTGTGAAGGTCCAGTTATTAATGAAATAGGTTTTTTGTAATAACTTAGTTTAAAAGGAAAGGTAGATGGTAGGAATTATTTCATGCCAGTGTGGTGGTTTAGTTATTATAACATAATAAAAAACAGACATATTCCTTTAAATATACTTTATTGTAAAAATACAAAGTAGTTTTATTACTGAAATATGCAGAGAAATGACAACAATGACAGATACAATGTGCTTCTAACTCAATGCCTTGATTTGAGTGATCACATGGTAAGAAATAGTGTTTTTGCTATGTATAGTTTGTATGACAAGAAAAGTGTATAGATTACATCAATAACCTTTCTGTCAGTCTGTCTTAATAAATGTTTTTGGCCCTCATCTGGCTCTACCTAATTTTTAGTCAAATTAAAAAAAAAGATTCTTTGATTCAGCACCAGAATTTTTTAAGCTTCTCCCTCATGAACTGGTACTAGCTTAGTTTAAACACAGTTCCCAATGAATTAATGAGAAGCAAGAAGTAAGTACAGGCTATACATGAAAATAAATGTTTAAAAAATATAATATAATATTTACACATAAAATAATTGAGTGAGATTACATGTAATGTATTACACATTTCTTTTAATTCAACTACGGAAAATTTAAGAATAAATGTCTTTCAGAACAAAGCATTTACTAAATAAATTGAAGATTGTTTTTCCAACATTTTGTTCATGGTACTTAAGGTACTGTGAATGGCTACCATTTGTGGTATTCATACATATACTTCAAGCCATACTTTTAGTTATGACAGGCTATATTTCATGCAAATGTCAGCTTTCAACTTTCGGAGAGTGAAAATTTACAAGTATTCATTATTTTATATCATTAATTGTATCAACAATAATACAAAAAATATAAATAGGCTCCATGTTAATTGAATGCATTAAATAATAATTGATATTCCTGTAAGTTGAGAGAAAAATACCAAACAGTTCCTCTGCAAAATGACATCAGCTAACACGATGGAATAATTTCCTCACTAAGGCAAGGGAGAGCACTGGATTAAGAACAGAACTTTTATCCCACGACCTACCTCTAGTCAAGAAAGTACCTTTTGCACAGCACCAGTGAAATGCATTTCGGGCTATTTTATGGTTGATAAAAAAAAGTAAAAATTTATTTGATGGAATAAAAAATTAACCTGATATTGGTGCCCAATATTAAAAAGGGGGCATCAGCTGGTCAAACTTTTAAGTTTTACAACTCTGAATATGTTGGAAAAACGAATTCCACAGCTGTTAAAATATCAGAAATAACCATCTTTATACGTACATTAAAACAAGTGATACCTGGAGAAACCTGAAACAATCTGTACAAATATGATCTCCAAAGTTTCTGTGCACTATATACATAGTCTTAAACAATCTTCATCCTTGAATGTTTCTCAATATTGTGGTGGTACTGTTGACATCTTGTATCCGGCATACGGTGGTGGAGCTTTCGCTTTACGTCTGATCTGTGCAAGTCGAAGGCTGTCGACAATAAGACACATTCCGGAGAAAATGGCCAAAAAACCAGCAACAACCGCTAAACCGAAGGACCATGACAGATAGTTCTGATCTGGACGTGACAGCCATTGTCTGTCTATGTCAGATTTCACACCAAAAATGATCACGGATAATGTGATGAAAAGCCCTGAAAGAAAAAATAAATTATACAATGATGCTACAAAATAATCTTAACAGCACAAAACATGTCTGGTATAAGCAAGCTGGTCTAATTACTGTGACTGGTTTTGAAAAACTTTCTACTACGTACATCTACTCCCATTTCTAGAGCCTGGAAAGACATATCAAAAAAGGATTTTGGATAATTCACATTAGAGTACAGATGAGCTTGTTTCTATGTTATTTTACAAAGACAAATTGACCAACTAAAATGTCTGTACACGGTTAAAAGCACTACCCTATATATTTTCCTTTAAAGCAACAGTGTACCAATTTTGAAATAAAATCCCTGGGCAAAATTAGTTACAATAAGACTATGTATATTGTGCACATAAACTTTGGAGATCATATTTGCACTTAGTTGTATATTTTACCGTATATGAAAAAAAAAAAAAAGACAAAAAAAATCTACCTAAAAACAACCACAATTCCAAAAAAATAGTAACATTATTCTAATGTAAATTAATGGAGTGCATCCCCTTTAACCTAAAACAATTGTAAGTTCTATCACTATAGCTGAAATCTAGCCTTCAGAAAAAGACCACCCTTATCCAAGCTCTTCATGGTCTCTTTGTCAGAAGTAGTATGAAAAACCAAGGCTCAAAAAACTGATTTCATGACACTGTTGTCAGACTGAATTTATACACACAGACAGGTCTGCATTTGATCATACAGTAAATAAATAATATTGTCTGGTAGGTAGTGGGGTCTCGATCTCATGACCTTAAATTAGTGACAGCTTTGGTCAATACAGGTCAGCAACCTTGACCAACAGACCAAGATAGATAGGGATTAAGGTATATATTAATAGAAATGAAACTAGACCAAACCAAGGAGCAGATGGGCAACCGGTACCAACAATAAATAAGCTCAAATAGATAGATAGAGACCAAACCATAGGACACTTACCTGCTGTAAAGATCAGTATGGCATTTGTCAGCTGAGCAACTGAGGCTCTGTGTGGGGGACAGAAATTTAATATTCCGAGCAAACACAAGACAGATGTCACCAAGGAGACCACCAAGTTCAAGGTCATCATTATCTGTACAGCCAGGAACCAGGCTGAAATATTAAAAAAAAAATGTGCATGAGAAAATTTCCAGCAGGGAATGAGCATTCTTTCTCTGTTTTGCTGTTGTTGTAGTGTTAATCCAATTACAGGTTTTGCAATGACAGGCTGATAAAAGTCTGAATAAAACTGAACTCATTTACTTCCTATTTTAAAACAAAAAGAAACAATGGAATGTTTGCTGTACCATAGAGCTTTTTATCTTCACATACTTCCATTACGTTAGGTATATGTCATGACCTTTATAATAAGTATGTAATGAGTTGGTACTTGGTACATCTTCAACACACAGTAGTTTAAAAACTGAACTGTATCAGGCTTTTTGATATTGTGCTTTTACAAACCTGAACCACTCAGATTTAAAGAATATTAAAATCATAACATGTCTTTACTGATACAAAAGAAAGTGGGGAGGTACTGTGGTCCAGGGGTAGAGCTCAGGGCTCCGTATCCAGACGTCGCAAGTTTGAATCCCGTCGGAGGCGAGGATCTCTCATGATCTTCACATTCCTCACCGCTGTGCGAATACTGGTATGGAACCCAGGAAGCAGTTATAGAGCGTGGTGAATCTAAGTTTTAAGAACTTGTGTCGCAATCGATGTAAAATAAATGAGTCTAAGTGGACAAAAGAAACAACAAAAACAGAACAAAACATTAAAATGAGGCTGAATGTTCTTCTCAATTCTTAATACTCACAGACTACTTTACACATGCAGTAAGTACCGTATCTTACAGTTTTCTTTTGAAATAACAAGGTACTCACTGGGATTAAGCCAATCGAAAATAGGTCTGTATTCGTATGAAAAGATCCAGGCACATCCATCATACGTTTTTCCTAGACTGTCCCTGTCGTAGGCAAATTTGTTAAAGCAGGCCTCCCACAGTCCAAGATGCTTAAATCTGCTGTTTGCCTCTTCATAACTTTCCAACCAATATGACGTCGAAAATGATACGATAGTGAAAATCGTCGAAAGTCCGGCCAAAACTGCACCACAGAGAGTCAAAATGTCTTTCCCCATTTTGATTTTTGTTTTCACAGGAAGTACTTTGCATCAAGCAGATTAGTCCATTTCACACCTTGAGGGTGTGGTCGCTCAGGTATAAATTATATAAGATGAAAATAAAATCGAAACAAATACCGGTATGTTATTATTCATATAAAACTTTCCGGTCAAACACATTATTTATTATATATTTTTTTATACAACCATTTCTACATATGACCATTGCAGGTAAATCATAATCTTGTTTTTATTGATTTAAGCGGTTTTACCTGAGATGACACAATTAGTCACGCAGGTATTTCAAAGGTAAGGCAAAAAAGTTTGAAATAATATTTGTTCTATTTGAAAACATTCTTAAAAATGTATGTTGTATGCCGTTTTCATGATAAATGTTTTAATTGTCGTTCTTTTTTCTCTCAATCATTGAAGTATTTGAGTCATTCTAATGGCATTAAACAGTCGCTTACAGCACTGGAGCGACTTCCGTGTTTGGCGCGATTGATTCAAAACACCTTTACTGTTAACTGTCAGCACAATGCACTTTCTGTGAGTGTTTGTTTATACAAATACAATAAATTGAAACACAACAGTTATCATTTATCGTGTTATTTCAGCAGCTGAAAACACTTCTGTGCGCGTGTCTTACCTGTCACCCCCACACAGGTGTGAAAGTGGGACAATCCATATAAGGTAATAAACAGGCAAACATTCAAAATGGCGAACGATCCAAAATATAAGATTAGTCCTGGAATGCGATTGTTTTGGTGTGGGCTAATATCATCAGTTTCGGCTTTCTGTAGCGTGTTCCTGGCATTCTGCAGTCCATATTGGTATCAGTCTTGGAGAAGAGTCCACAGCCCATTGGCCAATGTTGGACTGTGGCACATTTGCTTGTCCGGCTATGTCAAACCTAGAGACCCACAGATGCAAAGTTATGTAGGGTGCTGGTGGATTCACTCCTCATTTTTCAAGGATGTTCAGAATTTTATTATGCCACGTGAGTGTTACACTTTATATAACTGAATAATTGTAACATAATTTAGATACAGAAATAGATTTGAATTTGAGTAGAGATCAGGAAATAGACAAAAACTACCATTTGAAAAGCTAGATATATAAGATATTTTAAAATATCTGTAGTGTAGCCACCAGTAAGACAATGATTATAATTAAACATGCATGGTAGAATAACAGAAGTTACAGCCTGTAGCCACCAGTAAGTCAATGATTATAATTAAACATGCATGGTAGAATAACAGAAGTTACAGCCTGTAGTGTAGCCACCAGTAAGTCAGTTAGTATAATTAAACATGCATGGTAGAATAACAGAAGTTACAGCCTGTAGTGTAGCCACCAGTAAGTCAATGATTATAATTAAACATGCATGGTAGAATAACAGAAGTTACAGCCTGTAGTGTAGCCACCAGTAAGTCAATGATTATAATTAAACATGCATGGTAGAATAACAGAAGTTACAGCCTGTAGTGTAGCCACCAGTAAGTCAATGATTATAATTAAACATGAATGGTAGAATAACAGAAGTTACAGCCTGTAGTGTAGCCACCAGTAAGTCAATGATTATAATTAAACATGCATGGTAGAATATCAGAAGTTACAGCCGGTAATAAACTTTTCCTTTTGAACTTTATATTTTAATGAGAATTTTTAATGCAACTCTTTTACTTGTAACAACATTAAAAGAAAGTGTTTTTTTATTAAAAATAAAAAAGTATCTTCCGCTAAAGAAAAATAGTGGTAAAGGAAGATAAAAATTATCTGACAGAAGTTCAAACAACTCAATACTATATTATTCATTGTTATTCAACTTTCTTCTGATTTTCCATCCATTCATTTTAACATGGGAATAATTAATTACTAAGTTGTGGTATGAGCTTATTATTGAATTATATGGTGTGAACAACATCGTGTGTCTCCTTTGAAGACCGTTTTTTATGCAACCTTTTTGGTAATGGGCCTTTTTGTATCTAGACCCCAGTAGCACTTGAACTCAAACCTGAAGGGTCACAAGTAACATATGATATATCTACACTCTGTTTTCCACTGAGCCCTGAGAGAATCAGTTCTTTAATGCATTAGTCTGAAGTTGAATTTATACAAGCAAGTGTGCACTCACCTGCAACAACTGATCTTGTTTCAGCATGGTTTCGAGCCTGTCAGGCCCTCGTTATTTTTACACTGATCTGCAACATCTGTTCACTGGTACTGTGTGTTACGTATGTGGTAGAAAAATGGAGGCGGAAGATATATGGAGACAGATATGTTCTCATCCACATCATCAACTCTGTTCTTCTGTTTGCTGCAGGTATGAACTAATATTAACATACATGTGGTTGTATTCAAAACATTTTTGGGGGTAGGCAGGGGTCTGCTTTTTATATTGTTTAGTTCTTTGTCTTACACCGTCTCCCATATCAAGCATCATACAACAAAAATGCTTTAAAGATCTTCAGAGGAACATTTTATTTTTCAAGAGACATAATTATTTATATTTCTAATTTGTCAAGCTTATTAAAAGTAACTTGACATTTAGGTTTTGTTTTCTGGCCTTCGTTTTAACATCCAATTAAGCATTTATCTTTTATATTGCCTATCTGATCTTAAATAATGATTTGATTTTTTATATAACATTCAAATTGGAAGAAACTCAATGATTCTTGCTTATTTGTAGAGAAAATAGAAATGAGAGCAGGGAATGTAGTTGAAGGCTGTTCCACATGATAATTCAAAGCAATATATTTTATATTTTATCAGCTTTCCTGGTCTTCATTGTTTCCTTGGTGTTTGCCGAGATGGCGAGACAAGAGGACTACTTCCCACGCCCCTGGATGAACTACCTGTCATGGTCATATGGTTTCAATGTCCTCTCGGGATTCTTCTCGGCATTTGGCGGAATCTGCCTTTTTATCATGGCAATGATCTTGAAAGAAAAACTTTTCGCAAGTGATGGTGTTGCCAAGGAGTTTGGTCAGAATCAAGGAAGTGAAAGTGTTATCACAGGGGTGGGAGCTGTATCTGAGAAAAGCAAAAGTGAATCTTTCGTTTAGGAAACTATGTTGTGCAAATTTTCTGATTTATATTTTATTGTTATACTGAATCAAGCTACAGATTCTTTGCTCATTCTTTCAAGATTCTAGAAACCTTTAATCAGGAAAGATCTGAATAGTCATATCAGTAAAGTGTCTTTTTTAAAAACAAATTTGCCAATATTTCGCACTTGCTGTTTTATGCTAGTACCTCTGTTAAGAACAAAAAAAAAAAGAGAAAAAAGATTTAAACATTTCTTTTTAAATTTACACAAGTTTATATGTTTTTCATTAACAGAACAATTTAAATGGTTTAAAAAGTGCACTTGAAACTAAATTGGCTTGAATGTGGGTATAGAACATGTAGTGATACTTTTATTTTGTACATAGTCGTATAAATATCTCCTGTTTATGTCACATATGACTTAAAATATTATGTATATAGAAAAACAGTTTTGTTCATTGGACATACATATAATTTGCAACAGTTACAATTTCTAACTTCATTCCTAGTGTTTAATTGTACTGATATGTTGTTTTTTTTTCTTTTTATAGTTTTCTGTTTGAGAAAAATGTAACATAAATAACCAGTGGAATCTCTAAGTGTGAATGATTCAGTTTCAGACTTTTTTTATTAGTAAAAAACTGCATCTGCAGTGTCACATTGGCGGTTTAAATGAAAACATCTGTGTAATATAATCAAAATCTTGACTGAATAGTAAAATTGTGTAAAAATATATTTCATGATGTAAGAATATATCCAAAGTGCCAGTTCTATTACTTAGCCAGAAAGTTGCAAAATATTTTTTTTATTATAAAGATTTTTTTCCAATATAATGAATTCTTGTTTTTATCAGCAAAATTTCCTACATTTTACATAGTTATACTGTTTAATACATTTCAGTTATGGAGTTTTCTTATCTTGTCTTTGTAAAACCATTACATGAATATCATTAAAGTATGCAATGTTCAGAGGATAGGATAGTTTGTCAGAAAATTGTCTAGTTAATGACTATCTGTCTATATGCTGGTATTGGCTTGGACACCAAAACATGCATATCTAATGAAAATAATTACCTTTTACTGTAGTAATGGTGTATGAGAGAGCATTTCAACAACTCTGCTTTTGGTCTTAGCTACCTAACTACCATATACATGTAGGAACTTACAATACATCATGAATAGTGCATATACAAGTTTGGTATTATTGTTTCGTTTGTTACTCTTGTTACTGGCAAAACATTTTTTATCACTTTAGACAGTGTTGTGTAAACTCATAGAGGTTACATAGCATCCAATCCAATGTAACTGTAAATTAAGTTGTGTGTTTGGGGCTACAAGCTATACAGGAAACAAGTATTTATTATAATTTTCCAAGAAGTAAACTGTAGATTGCTTTCCCAGTACACAATGATTTTCACAAACCTGTACATACATTCATTGTGATCACCATTTTTGTAACTTTCATACATTTTCAGGAATATGCACATTTTCTTATACAAAAATCTTCATCATTCTGTTTTCATGTTTTATATTTGAATATATGTATATAAAAGGAAACTTGTATATTTTTGTATAACATAATCTTGTAAACTTAAGCAAATAAAATAATTTCTTTTCATGAAGACATTTTTTCTTCTTTGGCTCAAAGTTATAAATAGAACTTTGACCTTGACTTTTCACATATTAATAGAACTTTGACCTTGACTTTCCACTTATTAATAGAACTTTGACCTTGACTTTTCACTTATTAATAGAACTTTGACCTTGACTTTTCACTTATTAATAGAACTCTGACCTTGACTTTTCATGAAATGAACAAACATATCAGTCATCTACTGTTCACAAACACTGCATTTATCATTCTTGACTCATAGATAAATGTATAGTTTGGTAATTTTGGCCCTTACTAAAATTATTTACAATGTTTGCACAAAACACAGGAGCCCCCACGTAGGTGTGTTTCACAAGCATGTGAAACTGTAGTAAAAAAAGTAAGGCATAAACATAATTTATCTTTGAAAATTTGAACAAAAATGTCATCCTTCACAACTTCTACACCTAGCCTATTCACCTATGCAACTGAGAAGTTCATCCTCTAATAGATTATTAACCAATGTCAAGGTATCGGTAAAAAAATCTAAACACAACAGATAAACTGAAAACGTTATTGGTCTTTATAGAGAGTTGTTGTTGTTATAATTTTTGGGTGGATAGCTATGAATGCTTTTTGGGTTTCATGACTTAAAAAAGTTTTTGAATACATATTCTTGAAATCATCAATCATTTTTCATTCTATATATAATGAGCCAATTAAATAGATTTGCAGTATAACATCCGTTAATTGAAGGGTATGTCTCTATTTAATAAGTGCAACCCATTATCAGACATTAGGCATATTGCAGTATAACATCGGTTAATTGAAGGGTATGTCTCTATTTAATAAGTGCAACCCATTATCAGACATTAGGCATATTGCAGTATAACATCGGTTAATTGAAGGGTATGTCTCTATTTAATAAGTGGAACCCATTATCAGACATTAGGCATATTGCAGTATAACATCGGTTAATTGAAGGGTATGTCTCTATTTAATAAGTGCAACCCATTATCAGACATTAGGCATATTGCAGTATAACATCGGTTAATTGAAGGGTATGTCTCTATTTAATAAGTGCAACCCATTATCAGACATTAGGCATATTGCAGTATAACATCGGTTAATTGAAGGGTATGTCTCTATTTAATAAGTGCAACCCATTATCAGACATTAGGCATATTGCAGTATAACATCCGTTAATTGAAGGGTATGTCTCTATTTAATAAGTGCAACCCATTATCAGACATTAGGCATATTGCAGTATAACATCCGTTAATTGAAGGGTATGTCTCTATTTAATAAGTGCAACCCATTATCAGACATTAGGCATATTGCAGTATAACATCCGTTAATTGAAGGGTATGTCTCTATTTAATAAGTGCAACCCATTATCAGACATTAGGCATATTGCAGTATAACATCCGTTAATTGAAGGGTATGTCTCTATTTAATAAGTGCAACCCATTATCAGACATTAGGCATATTGCAGTATAACATCCGTTAATTGAAGGGTATGTCTCTATTTAATAAGTGCAACCCATTATCAGACATTAGACATATTGCAGTATAACATCCGTTAATTGAAGGGTATGTCTCTATTTAATAAGTGCAACCCATTATCAGACATTAGGCATATTGCAGTATAACATCCGTTAATTGAAGGGTATGTCTCTATTTAATAAGTGCAACCCATTATCAGACATTAGGCATATTGCAGTATAACATCCGTTAATTGAAGGGTATGTCTCTATTTAATAAGTGCAACCCATTATCAGACATTAGGCATATTGCAGTATAACATCCGTTAATTGAAGGGTATGTCTCTATTTAATAAGTGCAACCCATTATCAGACATTAGGCATATTGCAGTATAACATCCGTTAATTGAAGGGTATGTCTCTATTTAATAAGTGCAACCCATTATCAGACATTAGGCATATTGCAGTATAACATCCGTTAATTGAAGGGTATGTCTCTATTTAATAAGTGCAACCCATTATCAGACATTAGGCATATTGCAGTATAACATCCGTTAATTGAAGGGTATGTCTCTATTTAATAAGTGCAACCCATTATCAGACATTAGGCATATTGCAGTATAACATCCGTTAATTGAAGGGTATGTCTCTATTTAATAAGTGCAACCCATTATCAGACATTAGGCATATTGCAGTATAACATCCGTTAATTGAAGGGTATGTCTCTATTTAATAAGTGCAACCCATTATCAGACATTAGGCATATTGCAGTATAACATCGGTTAATTGAAGGGTATGTCTCTATTTAATAAGTGCAACCCATTATCAGACATTAGGCATATTGCAGTATAACATCCGTTAATTGAAGGGTATGTCTCTATTTAATAAGTGCAACCCATTATCAGACATTAGGCATATTGCAGTATAACATCCGTTAATTGAAGGGTATGTCTCTATTTAATAAGTGCAACCCATTATCAGACATTAGGCATATTGCAGTATAACATCCCTTAATTGAAGGGTATGTCTCTATTTAATAAGTGCAACCCATTATCAGACATTAGGCATATTGCAGTATAACATCCCTTAATTGAAGGGTATGTCTCTATTTAATAAGTGCAATCCATTATCAGACATTAGGCATATTGCAGTATAACATCCGTTAATTGAAGGGTATGTCTCTATTTAATAAGTGCAACCCATTATCAGATATTAGGCATATTGCAGTATAACATCCGTTAATTGAAGGGTATGTCCCTATTTAATAAGTGGAACCCATTATCAGACATTAGGCATATTGCAGTATAACATCCGTTAATTGAAGGGTATGTCTCTATTTAATAAGTGCAACCCATTATCAGACATTAGGCATATTGCAGTATAACATCGGTTGATTGAAGGGTATGTCTCTATTTAATAAGTGCAACCCATTATCAGACATTTGGCATATTGCAGTATAACATCCGTTAATTGAAGGGTATGTCCCTATTTAATAAGTGGAACCCATTATCAGACATTAGGCATATTGCAGTATAACATCCGTTAATTGAAGGGTATGTCCCTATTTAATAAGTGCAACCCATTATCAGACATTAGGCATATTGCAGTATAACATCCGTTAATTGAAGGGTATGTCCCTATTTAATAAGTGCAACCCATTATCAGACATTAGGCATATTGCAGTATAACATCCGTTAATTGAAGGGTATGTCTCTATTTAATAAGTGGAACCCATTATCAGACATTAGGCATATTGCAGTATAACATCCGTTAATTGAAGGGTATGTCTCTATTTAATAAGTGCAACCCATTATCAGACATTAGGCATATTGCAGTATAACATCGGTTAATTGAAGGGTATGTCTCTATTTAATAAGTGCAACCCATTATCAGACATTAGGCATATTGCAGTATAACATCCGTTAATTGAAGGGTATGTCTCTATTTAATAAGTGCAACCCATTATCAGACATTAGGCATATTGCAGTATAACATCCATTAATTGAAGGGTATGTCTCTATTTAATAAGTGGAACCCATTATCAGACATTAGGCATATTGCAGTATAACATCCGTTAATTGAAGGGTATGTCTCTATTTAATAAGTGCAACCCATTATCAGACATTAGGCATATTGCAGTATAACATCCGTTAATTGAAGGGTATGTCCCTATTTAATAAGTGGAACCCATTATCAGACATTAGGCATATTGCAGTATAACATCCGTTAATTGAAGGGTATGTCTCTATTTAATAAGTGCAACCCATTATCAGACATTAGGCATATTGCAGTATAACATCGGTTAATTGAAGGGTATGTCTCTATTTAATAAGTGCAACCCATTATCAGACATTAGGCATATTGCAGTATAACATCGGTTAATTGAAGGGTATGTCTCTATTTAATAAAGGCAACCCATTATCAGACATTAGGCATATTGCAGTATAACATCGGTTAATTGAAGGGTATGTCTCTATTTAATAAGTGGAACCCATTATCAGACATTAGGCATATTGCAGTATAACATCCGTTAATTGAAGGGTATGTCTCTATTTAATAAGTGCAACCCATTATCAGACATTAGGCATATTGCAGTATAACATCCGTTAATTGAAGGGTATGTCTCTATTTAATAAGTGGAACCCATTATCAGACATTAGGCATATTGCAGTATAACATCCGTTAATTGAAGGGTATGTCTCTATTTAATAAGTGGAACCCATTATCAGACATTAGGCATATTGCAGTATAACATCCGTTAATTGAAGGGTATGTCTCTATTTAATAAGTGGAACCCATTATCAGACATTAGGCATATTGCAGTATAACATCCGTTAATTGAAGGGTATGTCTCTATTTAATAAGTGGAACCCATTATCAGACATTAGGCATATTGCAGTATAACATCCGTTAATTGAAGGGTATGTCTCTATTTAATAAGTGGAACCCATTATCAGACATTAGGCATATTGCAGTATAACATCCGTTAATTGAAGGGTATGTCTCTATTTAATAAGTGCAACCCATTATCAGACATTAGGCATATTGCAGTATAACATCCGTTAATTGAAGGGTATGTCTCTATTTAATAAGTGCAACCCATTATCAGACATTAGGCATATTGCAGTATAACATCCGTTAATTGAAGGGTATGTCTCTATTTAATAAGTGGAACCCATTATCAGACATTAGGCATATTGCAGTATAACATCCGTTAATTGAAGGGTATGTCTCTATTTAATAAGTGCAACCCATTATCAGACATTAGGCATATTGCAGTATAACATCCGTTAATTGAAGGGTATGTCTCTATTTAATAAGTGGAACCCATTATCAGACATTAGGCATATTGCAGTATAACATCCGTTAATTGAAGGGTATGTCTCTATTTAATAAGTGGAACCCATTATCAGACATTAGGCATATTGCAGTATAACATCCGTTAATTGAAGGGTATGTCTCTATTTAATAAGTGGAACCCATTATCAGACATTAGGCATATTGCAGTATAACATCCGTTAATTGAAGGGTATGTCTCTATTTAATAAGTGCAACCCATTATCAGACATTAGGCATATTGCAGTATAACATCCGTTAATTGAAGGGTATGTCTCTATTTAATAAGTGGAACCCATTATCAGACATTAGGCATATTGCAGTATAACATCCGTTAATTGAAGGGTATGTCTCTATTTAATAAGTGCAACCCATTATCAGACATTAGGCATATTGCAGTATAACATCCGTTAATTGAAGGGTATGTCTCTATTTAATAAGTGGAACCCATTATCAGACATTTGGCATATTGCAGTATAACATCCGTTAATTGAAGGGTATGTCTCTATTTAATAAGTGGAACCCATTATCAGACATTAGGCATATTGGCCACAAACTTTATTAACAATAAATAGTAGTAAGAGCACTGATCGAGGGGTTAGAGTGCCAGACTCCCGATCCAGAGGTTGCTGGTTTGAATCCCACCAGAGGTGAGAGTCAACAGTGACTTTCTGCATTTCTCACTTTTGGCACGAGTACTGTTTTGAACCCAGGAAGCAGTTATCGAGAGGGATTAATAGAAGTTGCAAAAACTTGCTTCCCAATCAATGTAAAATAATTAAGTTTGAACTAAACTTGATAATTACTACTTTTTTAGAAAGCTTAGTTCATTTCAGACCAATGGCTGATATTCATATTACCCAGTACTAAATGAAAGAACAACCTATCTATCTAGAAAAAAGATGTATCACTCCTATATCAAAGTAGAATACTGTGTTCCATTATTATGACATGGGTACCACTCCCTAGATTTTCTAAGAATGTTTTTTAAAATACATAATAATTTCTAAATCTAAAGGTCCCTCCTAATAACTGAGAACCATCATCTCTGTTGTAAAAAAGTGGTTATACATGTAGTTTTGTAATGGTTTCATATAAAGATCTGAATAATATAATTGATAGAGAGGTAAATTATTATATAATTATATACAGATATAATGTTAACAAGGATTCCTTCAATACTAATCTTACTGACCTAGTTTTTCCCCCTAAATGACCTAGTTTCAAACTTCACCTCAAAATTGCCTTCCATGAAAACAGTAAAAAATGTGGCCTCTAGAGTTTTCATAAACTGACCTAACTGATGGTCTACCTTTATACACCAGTCGAAAGATGGCCGTAAAATGGGAAACCTCATGGAGGGCAGGAAGCATCTAGACTTTGTCTGGGTCATATCTCTGTTGCTAATTGTTTGACTGACTTCAAACTTGTTGTGCAGCTTTCTTGGAATGAGTAGAAGTGCAGTGCCTAAGAACCATAACTATCTAGTCCCATATTTTAATAATCTCCACTTGTGAAACTTGTTTGTCTGGAGCATTACTTAAAATCAATGAAGTGAATTGATGTGAAACTTAAAGTATATATCTGGTGACAAGGAAAAGTGCAGTGCCTAAGAAGCATAACTCTGTCTTATCCAGTTTTAGTGTAATCTTCCCTTCTTTAATTTCTATGATGAATTTTTGTCCAGAGTATAACTTAAACACTATGAAAGGGATTGTCTTGAAACTTCAAACAAAGATAGATGGTAAGAAGTAGAAGTGAAGTGCACAAGAACCATAACCCTTCCTGGTCCCATTTTATAATTATTTCCCCTCTTAAAACATTCTGACCAGAGCATAACTTGAAAAGTATGAAGAGAATTGATGTGACACTTAAAGACAGCTGGCAACAAGGAAAACAGCAAGGCCCAGTTTTTTTTAATCTCCCCTTTTTTAATTTCTTTAATGAGTTTTTGTCTGGAGCATACATTGAACACTATGAATAGGATTGCCTACTGGTTCTCTACCTGGTTCCATTTTTTAATTATCTCTATTCTTACCGTAATAAATTTTTGTCTGGAACATTACTTTAAAGCTATGAAGGGAATTGATGTGAAACTTAAAATTTAGATAGCTGGTGACAAGAGAAGTACATTGCACAAGAAAATTAACTCTCTTTATCCTGTTTTAAGATACCTTGTTTCTTTGGTTTTGTAATAATTTTTTTGTCAGGTAAAGGTAAAGGTTTCTTATTTAACGTGGGTAGTCAACGAAAGTTCCCACCTGGTGTGGATGGAACAACTTATTTCCAGAAGAGCCCACGGTGGGTGTATTTTACCTCCCCGATCCCCAGTCTAGGCTGATACTGCTGGAAACAGTACCCGGTTAGGTTACCACCCAGTCCTGGGAAATTAGTCAATAACCCAGTCTCTACCCGGAATCGAACTCGGGTCGCTAGCTTCGTAGTCCAATGCACAAACCCCTCGGCCACCGAGTCAGGAGCATATCTTCATCATTATAAAAGGGATTGAGTTGGAACTTAAAATAAAGATAAGTGGTAAGAAATAGAAGTGCAGTGTACAAGAAATATATTTCTGTCAGGTCTCATTTTTGAATGATCTCCCCTCTTAAAACATTTTTGGTATATAGATATTTAATGGTATATTGATAAGAGTCTTTAAGTGTTGTTTCAACACGAGTTGTTAAAATATTCTTGCTGAATTTGATGATTTCCAGATATTTGTGCAGTGCTATGAGAAACGCTGGCATCATCAGTTGCAGCCCAGGCTGCTGTGCATATATTGCATCTGCTCTGCGACGCATTTTTCCTGGTTGTCCGGGCTTGTTGAACCACTTTATAACTCCATCTGGATCTTAATAAGATTAAATGTTGTGACAAAGTTTTATTGGAACCAGGTTAAAAAAATATTGCCTCTTTAGAGCTCAAGATGTACCAACTTTTTACTTCTGGAACCATTTTTGAACCTGTCAACAACTGCTACAAACTGAACTAAAAAAATCCCTCAAAAATGTAATAAAAAGACACTTAAGTTTTCATCAGTGGTAAAACTACTACTGAAGAACATGAGCATTCAAATATGAACATTAAAAAAAACAAAAAAACAAAACCAAACAATATAATGTTTTAAGTTCTATATAAAAAGTTGCATTTATTTTCAACGTACCATTTAACTTGAGTAAATCAATCTTTAAAAGCAACAGCATTATTATTTTATCATAATTTGAACCAATTTTCTATTTGTCTCTAATACAGTTTAATTCAAAAGTCTTCAACAAGCATTGGATATCAGGTATAATTATTCAATATCCTGTCCCCAAACACAAGCCATTCCTTACTTCTTCCATAGACTAACATGGCAGTAAAATCTGACAGTGTGTTGTAGAAAAGTAAGCAAAGTCTTATCCAGATGACAGAATACATGTACTGCAAGAGAGTGGTTATAATTGCTTTCCAGGAAATAACTTATTTCAGAATTTTCCATTTTTTTTTTTAATAGATATTTTTCAAAACTGTATCAGTTTTGCTTCTTTTTATTCTGTTTAGCTTTGTTAACTTTATGTTTATGTTGTCGTTCTGTTTGGAATGCCTGTTTCCTGGCCTTGATTTTTCTTGCTTTCACTATCTGTTCTGGTCTCTTCAACTCAGACCCCTTCCTCTTGAATTTGTCCCTCTTGTTTCCTTGGTTACCAATATCAGACCCTTTTGTATGTCCTGAAATGTAGGTAAAGTATCTTGTTAATATATTGTTTAAAATACTTTGTTTTACAAGTTAAGAACAGTGTCCTATGATTTGACCTGTAGGCTCATGTAGGTAAAGTATCTTGTAATATTGTTTAAAATACTTTGTTTTACAAGTTAAGAACAGTGCCCTATGATTTGACCTGTAGGCACATAGGAAATAAATCCAGAACAAAAGTTAAAAACAAAAGTTGTTTTACAATACAAAGGATCTCATTCTAGATCTTTCAAATGAGTCACCCAACTTAACACAGAAAGTTTTTTTTCCTCATTTAGCCATTCCTATCTAATACTTTATTTAAGATTATCAATTGTATGGTGTCTTTACATGTAAGTAGAACATTCTAAGAAACTCAGTGTTAATTCCGAGACTTCATGATTACATCACTGTTGAACTTGAGATCAAATTGTTGCATTTCTTCTGCTCAGTTAAATTGGTCTAAATGGATGCAGGACAAAACAGTTATCAAGACAACTGTTGTATAATGTAAATCATCCTCTGGACTACTTTAACAAAATCTAGTCATAATGTCTTGCCCCCCAGAAAAGAAACAGTAATGATAAAATCCTTCCATGGTAGTCTCACTCATAAAACTACTTTGATTATTTCAAAATTATGTAAAATTCATTAATTTGATGGAATGATAATTCTGAGAATTAAAACAATTAAGAGTCAGCTATGAAGACCAATTTTTAATAAATACCACTTTCAGCCTGGTCTAAGACTGACTCATTATTAATACTACATTCAGACTGGCCTATGACTGACTTAATACTGACACCACTTTCAGACTAGTCTCAGTCAGACTCATTACTAACCCTTACAGATACCACTTACAGACTGGTCTAAGTTGGACTCATTCCTGATACAACTTTCAGACTGGTCTTAGTCAGACTCATTCCTGATAAAACTTTCAGACTGGTCTTAGTCAGACTCATTCCTGATACAACTTTCAGACTGGTCTTAGCCAGACCCATTCCTGATACAACTTTCAGACTGGTCTTAGTCGGACTCATTCCTGATACCACTTTCAGACTGGTCTTAGTCAGACTCATTCCTGATACAACTTTCAGACTGGTCTTTGCCAGACTCATTCCTGATACAACTTTCAGACTGGTCTTAGTCGGACTCATTCCTGATACCACTTTCAGACTGGTCTTAGTCAGACTCATTCCTGATACAACTTTCAGATTGGTCTTAGCCAGACTCATTCCTGATACAACTTTCAGACTGGTCTTAGTCGGACTCATTCCTGATACAACTTTCAGACTGGTCTTAGTCAGACTCATTCCTGATACAACTTTCAGACTGGTCTTTGTTGGACTCATTACTGATTCCACTTTCAGACTGGTCTTAGTCAGACTCATTCCTGATACAACTTTCAGACTGGTCTTTGTTGGACTCATTACTGATTCCACTTTCAGACTGGTCTTAGTCAGACTCATTCCTGATACAACTTTCAGACTGGTCTTTGTTGGACTCATTACTGATTCCACTTTCAGACTGGTCTTAGTCAGACTCATTCCTGATACAACTTTCAGACTGGTCTTTGTCAGACTCATTCCTGATACAACTTTCAGACTGGTCTTCGCCAGACTCATTCCTGATACAACTTTTAGACTGGTCTTACTTGGACTCATTCCTGCTACAACTTTTAGACTGGTCTTACTTGGACTCATTCCTGATACAACTTTCAGACTGGTCTTAGCCAGACTCATTCCTGATACAACTTTCAGACTGGTCTTAGTCGGACTCATTCCTGATACAACTTTCAGATTGGTCTTAGCCAGACTCATTCCTGATACAACACACTTCCTGACTGGTCTATATTCTTTTTCTCCAAACTAGATTTCATAAGCCATATACTAACTTTTGTTAAAAAGTGTCACACCCAGCACTGAGAGTTTATTTTGGGGTCTTTTGTTTTGTTTTGACATATCTTCATCCTCTCCTTCTTCATTCTTGTCTACCTGGGTGTCTGTCTTACTCCTCTGTACCCAGTCTTTATATGTGCTAAACTGTTAAGGAAACATGATAAAGCAGATACCTCAGGCAAAAATCCTTACAGCCCCCAACCATTAAAACAAACCTGCGTTTCAAAAAGACAGAAGCAATAATCAGAGGTGAAAAAACACAAATTTTGTAAACAAGAGGGCCATGATGGCCCTGGATCGCTCACCTGAGTACTTTGGCTGTAGGTTTGCTGTTAAGCAGTATTTCATTTTTTAATTGAAAATATATAAGTGCCTACAAACCAAATATGTAAAATATCAGTCAATAAATAAAGGCTCTATGACAGAAAGTAGAAATATCTTTTATAAGCTATGGTGACCTTGACCTTGACCCAGTGACCTCAAACCCTACCCATGGGTAGAGGTCCATGCAAGGAACCTATATACTGAATATCAAAGATAATTTGGTCTATAACCGAAGGCTTTATGAAGTACAGTAGATAAATCTATTTTTAGCCTCCGTGACCTTTAACCTAATCTAATAATTTGAAAAAGCTTGATAAAGCTTGCTTCATGCCAAATTTTAAAATTCAAGGCTTTGTGGTTTGAGACAAGAAGATTTTTAAAGATTTCCTTTTTAACATATTAAGGGCCCCCGGGGCGGGGCAAATTTTGACCCCGGGCCAACATTTAAACAATATTAGTAAAGGTTCTTTACACAATACTCAACACCAAATATCTAAGGTCTACACCTATTTGTTTTGCAGAAAAATTATTTTTTCATGCTTTTCCTATATAAATCAATGTAAACCAAGAGAACCCTTGGGCGTGGCCAATTTTGACCCAGGAGTCATAATTTGAACAAACATGGTAAACATCCACTAGACAATGCTACATACCAAATATCTAAGGTGTAGTCATTGAGATTTCCAGTAAGAAGATTTTTAAAGATTGACTTTTTTACATATTAAGGGCCCCCCGGGGCGGGGCCAATTTTGACCCCAAGGCCAACATATAAACAATACTGGTAAAGGTTATCTACACAATACTCCACACAAAATATCTAAGGTCTAGTCCTATTAGTTTCGGAGAAAAATGACTTTTGATGTTTTTCCTATATAACTATATGTATACCAAGAGAACCCTGGGGCGTGGCCAATTTTGACCCAGGGAACATAATTTGAACAAACTTGGTAGACAATCACTAGACATTGCTACATACCAAATATCAAAGCTGTAGGCATTGAGGTTTCCAGTTAGAAGATTTTTAAAGATTGCCTTTTTTACATATTAAGGGCCCCCGGGGCGGGGCCAATTTTGACCCCAAGGCCAACATATCAACAATACTGGTAAAGGTTCTTTACACAATACTCCACACCAAATATCTAAGGTCTAGTCCTATTAGTTTTGGAGAAAAATGATTTTTCATGTTTTTCCTATATAACTATATGTAAACCAAGAGAACCCTGGGGCGTGGCCAATTTTGACCCAGGGGACATAATTTGAACAAACTTGGTAGACATCCACTAGACAATGCTACATACCAAATATCAAAGCTGTAGGCATTGTGGTTTCTGAGAAGAAGATTTTTCAAGATTTCCTTTTTTACATATTAAGGGCCCCCGGGGCAGGGCCAATTTTGACCCCAAGGCCAACATATAAACAATACTGGTAAAGGTTATCTACACAATACTCCACATCAAATATCTAAGGTCTAGTCCTATTAGTTTTGGAGAAAAATGATTTTTCATGTATTTCCTATATAACTATATGTAAACCAAGAGAACCCTGGGGCGTGGCCAATTTTGACCCAGGGGACATAATTTGAACAAACTTGGTAGACATCCACTAGACAATGCTACATACCAAATATCAAAGCTGTAGGCACTGTGGTTTCTGAGAAGAAGATTTTTAAAGATTTCCTATACAAGTCTATGTAAAATGAAGTGACCCCTGGGACGGGGCCAATTTTGACCCCAGGGAAATAATTTGAACAATTTTTGTAGAGTTCCATTACAGGGTGCTAAATGCCAAATATCTAAGCTCTAGGCCTTGTGGTTTCAGACAAGAAGATTTTCAAAGTTTTTCCTTTAAGTTGCCATAGCAACCAGAGTTCTTGATGGAATTTAATTCTTTGAACAACTTTGGTAGAGCTTCATGCAAGGAACATCCCAGGCAAGTTTCATTTAATTTGGCTTTTTGGTTTCAGAGGAGATGTCTTTTGAATGAAAAGTTTACGGACGGACGGATGCCGGACAAATTGCGATCACAAAAGCTCACCTTGTCACTATGTGACAGGTGAGCTAAAAATTAAGAAAATAGTCATCATACATATTCATATTAAGCATCTAGTCATAATATCTATCAACATTGAGCACGAAAGGATATGCATTAGACTTGTATGATGCTGGAATCCAGGCTCCACTCTCTGTCCTGATTTTCTTTTTCTTTGGGTCATCATTGCTCTCCCTGACATACTTCTTCCTCTTTCTATCCCTAAATATTAAATCATGTACACTGTCTTAAAAATAATTCAATGAGACATACTTCTTCCTCTTTCTATCCCTAAAACATTAAATCATGTACACTGTCTTAAAAATAATTCAGTGAAACAAAGGGTAACCCCATCAAACATACATCATATTTTATTCCTAAATAACTATAAATGAATCATACTGAAAAAAATCTACCATTTAATAACTTCAATGTTTCTCATGAGCATACAATGATGTATATAAAGCCTTTTTTCTAATTAATTCTTGGCTACAAATATATAAATGCAAAAACCAATGGGCAGGTGTACTGGATAACAAAACACCAGCAGTGCTTATCTTAAAATGATTTATAATAGACAGAATGTTCTAGTATTTAAAGTCATACATATACTTACCATTTCAAGGCATTTATTTTCTTTTTGGCAACCTCCTCATCATCACCAGCTATATCCAAAATGGCTCCTGACACTTCCCGATCAAAACTACTTCCAAGTTTTAACCTGATAAAAAGGCTAAAGGTTAAGTAAAGATCTCTGTGAAACACATTTCAGAACACTGTCAGAAACCAGCATTTTTATTTCCATCTTTTGATACATTTGCATTACAATGAGTTTGAATGACTTCTACTGGCTTCTTCAATCAAATCAATACAGATCCAACCTCCAAAAGCAACAATTTCAATGCCTTAAAGGATATGTTAACCAATCAAGCTATGATGATTAAGAAAATAAGTTTTAAGTTCAGCATTAAAATGTCTTGTTTCTGTGTAGATATTTCAACAATTAATAGATCATTTAAATAGTCATAGTTTGTTTCAATGGAGTTGGATCATTCTCCCCTAAACACCTAAATGGTACCACCCCAATTTTAAAATGAAAGAGTGTATTTTACCCTTGTTCTGTCTGGTAATCAGCTGGCCTGTATGAGATGTAATATTCTTCATCTCTGATTGGTTCCTTGACTTTCTTGTTTTTCTTCTTGCTATTCTGTGTCCTGGATTCTGACTGGTTAGCAGGACTAGATGAAGATTTATTTCGACCAATTACAACACTGAATGCATCCTGTAAAATAGAAAATATGTAAAATTATCTCAAATACTAAAAGTGTACAAGTTGATCACTATTCTAGTGGTGATTAGCTGAACTGGTAATCCAACTGTCATAAGTTCCATCCCCCATTCCTCCACTAACAAACAAATTGTCTTTCAGATGAGATACTGTAATGGAGCTATACACTAAACATGTATTTGGAATGGAATGCTTTCTGTATATTGCACACAGGTATCTCCTACAACCTAAAATAACTAAACTCTTCAGTGGATGTTTGTCATATGGGAAACTAGTTCTCCAAAAATAAATGAACCCAAACAGAAATGTGCAAATTATTACTTGAATTGACCTAGGTTAGATTACCAGCTTTATCAATATCAAATTCTTGAATACTAGTAAATGCAGAAGATTGTACAAGTAAGCATGTGAGATGTTGAAGCTTTAAACTGACTCTAAAGTTACTGCTTATAGTGTTTCTTTTTCAAAAAAATACCTTAAACTTTGCTTTATAATAGCAAAATAAAGGCACAGAAAAGAAAATACATTGTATTTTTAAAATCTTCAAAAACATACAGTGTACCTGTAAGTCAGATTCCAGTGCCTCCTTGCTTTTCCCTGAAAATTCTCCAGCACCAATGTCTGATTCCAATCTTTTCTCTTCGGCATATTTCTGTTTACTTTCTACAACTTTATCATGAAAACTTCTCTTCTTTTTCATCACATCAAAACTGCTTTTCTTTGCTGTAGAGTTGATTTCAAAAACTGTCTATAAAAAAGACCATATCTCTTTAAATCATGGAAAAATAACCAAGCTGCTCTCCTTATACAGAAAAGACAAATTACTCTCCACTAAAAAATAAAGTCAACCAGCACTACTCTTACAATAAAGTCAAACAGCACTCCTCTTACAATAAAGTCAAACAGCACTCCTCTGGCAATAAAGTCAAACAGCCGTCCTCTTACAATAAAGGCAAACAGCCATCCTCTTACTATAAAGGCAAACAGCCATCCTCTTACAATAAAGTCAAACAGCCATCCTCTTATAATAAAGTCAACCAGCACACCTCTTACAATAAAGACAAACAGCCATCCTCTTACAATAAAGTCAAACAGCACTCCTTTTACAATAAAGTCAAACAGCACACCTCTTACAATAAAGTCAAACAGCCATCCTCTTACAATAAAGTCAAACAGCCATCCTCTTGCAATAAAGTCAAACAGCCATCCTCTTGCAATAAAGTCAACCAGCACACCTCTTACAATAAAATCAACCAGCACTCCTCTTACAATAAAGTCAAACAGCACTCCTCTTACAATAAAGTCAAACAGCACTCCTCTTACAATAAAGTCAAACAGCACTCCTCTTACAATAAAGTCAAACAGCACTCCTCTTACAATAAAGTCAAACAGCCATCCTCTTGCAATAAAGTCAAACAGCCATCCTCTTTCAATAAAGTCAACCAGCACACCTCTTACAACAAAGTCAAACAGCCATCCTCTTACAATAAAGGCAAACAGCACTCCTCTTACAATAAAGGCAAACAGCACTCCTCTCCCAATAAAGGCAAACAGCATTCCTCTTACAATAAAGTCAAACAGCCATCCTCTTACAATAAAGTCAACCAGCACTACTCTTACAATAAAGTCAAACAGCCATCCTCTTACAATAAAGTCAACCAGCACTACTCTTACAATAAAGGCAAACAGCCATCCTCTTACAATAAAGTCAACCAGCACTACTCTTACAATAAAGTCAAACAACCATCCTCTTACAATAAAGTCAACCAGCACTACTCTTACAATAAAGTCAAACAGCCATCCTCTTACAATAAAGTCAACCAGCACTACTCTTACAATAAAGTCAAACAGCCATCCTCTTACAATAAAGTCAACCAGCACTACTCTTACAATAAAGTCAAACAGCCATCCTCTTACAAAAAAGGCAAACAACACTCCTCTTACAATAAAGGCAAACAGCACTCCTCTTACAATAAAGTAAAACAGCCATCCTCTTACAATAAAGTCAAATATAGTCAAACCAGCACTCCTCTTACAATAATGACAACTAGTTTTCCTCTTACAATAAAGTCAAACAGCCCTCCTCTTACAACTAGAAATGGGTTTTTGATTGAACAAAAACATATGTCTCCCTCAGCCAGTTGCTGCAGGTAGTATTGAGTCAGACGATTGTAAAATTTGACATTTAACCTCCAAGTGTGACCTTGACCTTGAGACACCGCACCCGCAAAGTGGGTTCTGCACGTCACCTTGATGAGGTGAACATCTGACCCAAGTTTCATAAAAATCCTTCAAGGGCTATTGAAGATATAGAGCGGACACGATTTTGTGGCATTTGACATTTAACCTCCAAGTGTGACCTTGACCTTGAGACACCACATCGGCAAAGTGGGTTCTGCATGTCGCCTTGATGAGGTGAACATCTGACCCAAGTTTCATAAAAATCCTTCAAGGGCATTTGAAGATACAGAGCGGACACAATTTTGTGGCATTTGACCTCCAAGTGTGACCTTGACCTTGAGACACCACACCCACAAAGTGTGTTCTGCACGTCGCCTTGATGAGGTGAACATCTGACCCAAGTTTCATAAAAATCCTTCAAGGGCTTTGGAAGATACAGGGCGGACACGATTTTGTGGCATTTGACATTTAACCTCCAAGTGTGACCTTGCCCTTGAGACACCACACTTGCAAAGTGGGTTCTGCACGTCGCCTTGATGAGGTGAACATCTGACCCAAGTTTCATAAAAATCCTTCAAGGGCTTTGGAAGATACAGAGCGGACACAATTTTGTGACGGACAGACAGACAGACAGACGGACGGACGGACAACCAGGGGAAAAACAATATGTCTCCCCCATTTTTGGGGGGAGACATAATAAAACCAAAAAGCTCTCCTATTACAATAAAGTCAAACAGTTCTCCTGTTACAATAAAGACAAACAGCTCTACTCCTACAATAAACAGAACATGAAAGACAGAAAGTTCTCCTCTTACAATAAAGACAAATAGCTCTCCTCTTACAAAAAAGACAATCAGCTCTCCTCCTACTATAAAGACAAACAGTTCTACTCTTACAATAAAAACAAATATTTCTCTTTTTACAACATGGACAAACAACTCTCCTCTTACAATAAAGACAAACAGTACAATTTTACAGTACAGACAAACTGCCCCACTCTTACACTATAACAAAACTACATGTACACTATTCTTACTGTACAAACTCTCTGCCTTCCATCAGAAAGGAATAGCTCTTGTCATGAATATCTATAAAGAACCTTTTATAACAAATAAATACAAAACAACAACAATATATCAAAAGTCCTTTTTAATACACATTCTTATATAAACTACCCTCTATTATTTGGATATCAACTGACATTCATACAGCACAACAGTGTTACAGAAATGTCTGACAAATATTCCACTTACTGTGTTAGATTTGTATGCCTTTAAAGCATTCAGCAGTTTCAGTCTCTCACCCTCGGAACTATCTTCAACTATTCCTGTAGACAAAAGAAAACACTGTGACTGAGACTTAAGTCTTTAAATACAACTGGAACTCGATCCTTTAAATTAGCCAGGAACCTTTTTTTATTTTTAGTGGAATCACTGTCATGACCAATAGGAGTTAACAAGTAAATTTCATTCCTCTGAAATTCAGTTGACTGCATTTTGACTGCGTAAGATTTAACAATTAAGTATGCATAACTTTTGGCTATATTAATTCCTTTATCAACTGTGCCAGCTTTCCCCTTGATATGAATGGTAATTGTGAATAAACGGTCTTCTCAATGAGACAAATCGGAATCTTTGGTTTTGATGAAATTCATTCCCCATCAATCAGATTCTTGGTGTACTAAAGGTTAGAAATAATTCTTCCACAATTAAGCAACAATAAAAGAACAAAAATACATTTCCAAAATACAAACTTACATTTTGTAAGCATAAAGATAACTGTTTCAATAACTAAAAGAAAATGTAAAATAAAACTTGATGAAGAAAACAGTATACATGTAGTTAGATAACAAAAATAAATTGATACCAAATACAGGATGTGTGCCAATTGGTTGTTCTATCTTCTCCATTTCCTTCACCCTTTTGACTGATTCTGGAGCCGGGGCAGGTCTTGACCTGATAAACTGACCATAAGCATTACTGCAGACTTTTATCATAGATTTCTGAAAATGTAAGTTCAAAGGTCATAAAGAAGTACTGTATTATACCTGCTATTCTATGAGTACTGTTCTCCGAATATTTAATGACTTGGTCTGTATTGACATATTCAAGATGACTCTTTTGTTCCAAGAGTTTCCCTAGTAAGCTCACTGGCAAAGGTAAAGGTTTCTTATTTAATGTGGGCAGTCAATGAAAGTCCCCACCTGGTGTGGATGGAACAACTTATTTCATGAAGAGCCCATGGTGTTGTATTTTACCCCCCGATCCCCAGGCCGATACTGCTGGAAACAGTACAGGGTTAGGTTACCACCCAGCCCTGGGTAATCAGTTGGTAACTCAGTCACTACCCGGAATCGAACCCAGGTCGCTAGCTTCATTGCTCAACACACAAACCACTCAACCACTGAGTCACCTAATAGGAGTGTTTGACACTGATTCAACAGGTCAAATGTTTGAAACCCAGTCTGAGTGGAAAATAATTAATTTGGCAAAGAAATTTGATACCATAAGTGCTCAAGGCCATTCCAAGAATACAGATATACTACCCTAGGAAGGTACTTTCCAAATGGACAAATTCCCTTTAAAAGATTAACTTACAAAAAAAGACCCCACTCCCCATATTTAAAAAGACAACCACCAACAGAATTTCTTTATTTTGCCTTGTTTGGGTGGGACTGGCCCTAAGCTGCTTTAGACTTTCAAAACAATTAAATACAACTGCAGACACTTTCTCTTGTAAATGATCTGATCCATTTTAAATGGAGTCTAAAGAGGCATTAACTAACTGTGAAAAACATGTTCTGTGGAAACTTGAGCTAATATAATCACAAATAATAATAATTTCTCCCTTATTTTTACATACGTTTAACCATTTCAGCAGCAATTACCTTGACTTACCAACACAAGGTTCAACTAACATGTAGAATACAACGCAAATTGTAAAAGTACATTAAGTTTACATGTTATATTTTGTAGATAACATAAAATACTATGCAAATACTAAATGTACATGTACTTAAAAAAATAATATGTTTCATCTTACAATATCAAAACTTTCTTCATGCCAAGCGTGTAAAGTCTCGGCCAGATCATCTATGACTGACTGGGGTACACTGCCATATAGACCATCCTCATCTGCAACATATATACAATCTGGATTTAGAATAAATGTTTGCAGAATACCATTAACTTTTCATAAAAATGAATCACTATCCAATTAAAAACTAATTAAACTGATTAAAAACTAAACTTCTTTTGTTAAATTAATAATTTCTATACGTGGTACATTACTATTTTGTGTATGTAGTCAAATACAGTATGTCTTACTAAAGTTTTTCTCATTATTCCCAAATAACTCTACATGTAATTTTGAAGTAGGACCTAGTTATCTAAATATATTGTAGGTTAAAACTGAGTTTAAAACTTTCTACCAGTTACAGTTATATTAGGCAAGTAGGTTACCTAACCTCCATTCCTGGGAAGGACCAAGTACTAGACCAAAATTCTACTTAAAAAAACGGCCAAACTTCTCACATACATTGTTACAGTCGGCAGCAAGGCTTGAACTCATGACAATAAGTCAGTGAGAGCTAAAGTGACCTGAAGTCCACAACTTTAACCATCTGACCACTAACATTACAAACTGATACCTTGCAATTAACAAACCCATGGGGACATACAGAATGCTCCTGTTATCCCAAGTCTTGAGCTATCCAAAATCTGCTATGTTTTAAATAGTAAGACGCTGCTATGGGCTAAACGGCATGGTCTTTTGATTATAAACATAATAGCTGACTTTGAACCTTTTTTTCTTGTCTGCAGATCTGTGTATGTTAGATTTAATTTGTATTTTAAAATGCAGAGGGATGCTATTTCTTCTCGAGGATGCTGATGCTATGGTGATGTGTTATATTTATGCACAAAGTAGTGAAACTTTCACAAAACGTTCTGATTTACTATCTGCAATAGATAAATGCTATCTATGATAGGTAAACACTTCAATATGTAATGTGTAAGAGTCATGTATGACATAATGTAAAGCACCTTTGGTTAGGCAGGATTAAGGGATATATCAACAGTCTTGGACTGAAGTTTTGGTATGTCTATCCAGTATGTAATTTTTTTGTCTGATTTATTAGGTAAGCCAAACCAAGCCTCAATGTAACCCAGTGTGCAACATAGTGGGGATAGATTGAACAGAATGAGTTTATGAATCTCTGAATTTCAAAAGGCTGAGATGATTTCAAGTTTTCTTTCATTAGAGCCAATCAAAACAGCACTTGCTCAGTTATTACGACATGCGAAAAATATGGGTTTACTTTTTACCTGTCAGGGCCAGCATGACTAGTCATGACAATTATTGTAAATGTGAAAATTTTTGACATGTATGCTCAAGTTATACAACAAGAAGAAAGAACTAAACATACCCTTGGGGTGGAAACATTGCTCCAGGGATCGAATTATTTCTGCTCAAATATAATCCAGGGCAATTTTCCATTAAATGTATAGGATTGATGTCCTTGAGAAATCCAGGATTCTTGACTATAAGATACTCGAGAGAATTGTATTTTACTTTATTTCATTCATCCATTGTGTGTTTAACAGCAGTAATATGCACTTACTCAACATGGATTATCTGTCTAACATGCTCTCAACGTAAGTATACGTGTACATGAGAAAGAAGTATGACTTCTAAGTTTTGAGGCTATTTAAACAAACAATCAAACAAACAAACGATTTAAAGTAGATTGACACAACAAAGTTCAAACCTTTCCTTTGTTTTCCTATGGGTACATATTTAACTGAGCGACCAAGGAAAACATGTAGATCTAACACATATGCCATTTCATCAGGTGAGATTAAGGAATAGGCAACACCGCTACGTCCAGCACGTGCAACACGACCTGCAAGGCAATATACAACTCATGAATAGTTTTTGAAAATACAACAAACAGTGAAGTTCAACCAATAAGACTTGACAAAAAGTGGTCATTTAATGCAGAGCAGACCTTTTCACAAAAAATCTTATAACAATTTTTTTTCGTAAGAGAAATCTTACGATTAATATCCTTTTCACAAAAACTCGTAAGAAAATCTTAAGTGTAAAATCTGTCTTAGCCTAACGATTGATTTTACCCGTTCGTAAGTGCAAAATGTTACATTTACAAGAAAAACGTATCATAAGTTTAAAAAATTTAACTTACGACTGGTTTTGTGAAAATCACTTAAGATTTCACTTACGATTATAGTAAGTCAAAATCTTAAGATAAATCATAAAATTTTTTGTGAAAAGATCTGCAGGTCTTTATAGCTAGCCTTATTTGTTTTAAATTTCAGAGTTTTTGTTCTTTCAAGCTGTTGTTTATTGTATGGTTTTGAAAATGAAATGATCCTAATGGATCTTGACTGCATAACACTGAAATATCTTGTATAATGAAAAATCTGTTTACAAGTTTCTAAGAAGAACTCATGTTTGGATAATAACATGTAAATTATCAATATCTCAAAGTTCTATGTTTTAGACAGGAAAAAACAACACTGTGATGAGACTGAAATGTTATTAAAAGTTGTAAATGAAAGGGCAAAATATGATTCTTCATAACACCAAGGGTTTCACTAACTATCTATCTATATATATCTATATGAGCTTATTAATCGTCAGTACCGGTTGCCCATATGACCGACGCCCCCCTTAAGAGATTAGTTATGTTATGTTGTGGGGGTAGTGCAAGATACAGAAAGCATCCCATTCCAGAGACACCCCTGGTTCTTTTGCATGCTCAGTGTATAGCACTGATACATGGGACCTCAGTTTAAAGCCTCATCCAAAAGACTATTAGTAATGTTAGTAGAGGAGCGGGGGACTGAACTCGGGACTCCTGGTTTACCAGTCCAGCGCATTACCACTGGACCACATCCAACCATGGTTTCACTAACTGGATGTAACTTCTATTAAATGCAAATTAGCTAAAGTCACATGGGTAATGAATGAACCAATTAAACAGACATTCAGTATATCACTGGTTAACTGGAGGACAACAGTATCACAACACAAACAAAAATTAATATAAGGTAGACTTTAGAGACCACAGGTGTAAGACCATTAAATTTATAAGTTATTGATAAAGTGTCAACAGAACAAACAGCATGTATATCATCTATATCTTATAAATCCTTATAAACTTTTAATTCCTTACTTGTTTATGCTCCATACATTTTTCTTCATAGAGAATACAATGAATAGAGATACAGTGGAACTTCCGAAAACCGGACCTTCTAAAAACCGGAAACTTCTGAAAACTGAACAATTGTCTCAGTCCCGAAATTTCTCCTTCTATTGTTTGTCACTCATACTTCTGAAATCTGGAACTTCCGAATTCTGAATTCCGGACGATTTTTCCGTAAAATTTAGTTTATATCAATGCAATTTCACTTCCGAAAACCGGAAAAATAAAAAAAAGTGCAAACGACAGACCTAAGATCACAAACCCTGCGGCAAAAATTTCACGTCTGTATCTATTGTTTACCAGTTAGCGGTGATCGTTTATTTTGACACGCGTTAGAACAACGAGTTGTCAATTTATGACTGAAATGCAGTCTAATACATGGATAATTAGATAGCGGTAAATAATAAAAGCGATGATTAGTGGATTAATAGCAGGTGTTTGCTACAAGCAACTTTAAGGATTAAATAGCGATTGGGGTGTCTTAAAAAGCGTAATTAATTAGCCAACATCGGCCAATGTGTTGGTTATTGTAATTTGCGATATTTTTTCCAACTTTAAAATTTCAAAGGCGGTTGGTGAAAACAGTAACATTTAGCAGATAAAAAGGTCTTTAAATTATGGCATTTTATGAAATTTTCAACGTTTGCACAGTCAAATGCCCAAGACACTTAATGCAGTATACATGTATATGTGTTTGAAAACATTTGATTTTTTTTCTAATAAAATATACATGTGTAGAATGTTTTCATTAATATTAATTTTGCATTATGTTTTCCATGTTACAAACGATGTTACGCTAAACAATACTGACTGCATTCACTATCATAAAGAACCACAGGTATTTGCCACCTGTACTTGTCCAAATCATTCCGACTTCTGAATTCCGGAAACTTCCAAAATCCGAACTTTTTGGCTGGTCCCATGGGTGTTCGGTTTTTGGAAGTTCCACTGTATAAAGTTAAAGAATATAGTCTTTACTGAAGTTGTATAACTAATGTGAACTGCTAACATAAGAAGAGGCATTATTTTCCACTGACTTACCGACTCTGTGTACAAACAGTTTAGCCTTGGCCGGAAAGTGGTAGTTTATAACGTTATCTAATAGTGGGATATCTATTCCACGGGCAGCCAGATCTGTTACGATCATTACCATCACCTTGAGATGTTGGAACTTTGCCAAGTTGATTTTACGTGCTGTGGGATCCAGTGAGCTGTAGATGTATGTACAGGAAATTTCTGCTTTCTGTAGTACCTAGAAATAGAACATCTATGAAAAGTAAAAAGAATCGCATGTGTAGAAATAAAAATTGGTACAGGTCAGGTTGCCATATCTATAAAATATGGAAGAAAAACCTATGACGAATATTTCTCTTTTTTTTTGTACCTTTTAAATACTTAAAAATAAAACAAAAAATAAAACTTTTAGGTAGATGTAAGCCTTAACTTAAGAAAATAGCAAATTAAAATGTCAAACAGATAAATGGGCCTGAATCCTCAGTATAATGTAAAGGCCAGCAATTAATACCACTCTATCATAGTGACTATTCCAATATAACAGACTAGTCCAATCTGATTAAAATCATATCCTAAACATTGCAATGCTATTAGGATCTAGGGACGACCAACTGAAGGTCACCTTCTTGTGACCTATCCATCAGCCAATCAGAGCAACGCTTTCACCCTCATGGAAGTAAATGTTCAACTTGTGAAAATCTATTTATATAGCTGGGATCCCAAACAATTATCTGCCATGTATAAAGTAAATTGTCACCGAACTCAATTAAATTTATTTGTCAAAATCTTTCAAAATAATGAGATTTATGTTTGTGATTAATATCATTTTTCAAAATATCTAAGCACTTTCAATCTCCACTAATGAACATTGTTATGCTAGAGAAGTTTACACGCTGTTTGAACACACATTGTGTACAGGTATCGAGACGCGTCATAAGCCGCAGTGTCATTGGCTGGAATATAAATAAAATAGTGGGAATTCCAGGTTATCAACAAGACAGGAATGAATGCGTCATCTTCAGATCTAACCGTAGGGAGATCGTGAACTTCAGTCAGATTTCAGACTAGTCAAAATTGTAAGTTCTACATAGTAGTAAAATTGTACCATATTCAGATATTCCACGTGGTGTTTGGTGGCAGCAAAGACGACTGTCTGCTGACCTGCTGGTATCACATGCTTCAGTAAGTGTATAAGTACTGCAAGTTTGTCATCTGCTCTACACTGTAGAAAGGACAGCTGAAATAAAATATAACAAGACTTAGTACACTTACATTAAAAATGATTTTAACCTTACAGTTACCAAAACTTTCTAATACAAAACCCAATATGTAAAATGTCTACATCATCTTTTTGGAAAAGGAATTTTAAAAAGATTCATTTTAAGATTACAAATAATATGAACTTTTTATATTACTTTGTTTTATTCTAAATGCAACAAAAGGTAAATATGGGCAAAGAAACCTAACTCTGCAACCCGTAACAGAACAAGACAGTAAGTTTAAACTCTACAATTATATGTGTATAGCAGAGCTAAAAATTCATGTACTATTGAAGTTCTTATCTAAAAAAACAAATTGCCAAAGACCTCAAAACTTACTGATGCAATGGTGATGCCTATGTGTAATTCAAACTTCAATTATAGAGGGTATATATAAATAATCAAAAGGTGACGGTCGTTCCAGTAAAACGTATATCCCACATCAGGAATGCACTTTCAAAATGGATTATGGATATATGATCTAACTGGAATTGCCCTGACATTTCCATACCTTTAACTGGTCACTAAGTTTCGTGTCAACATCAAGTCTGATCAGCGTGGGATCATGAAGGCCGGCTTTAGCAAAATCTACCAACAACTTGGGCAGTGTGGCCGAGAACAGAACTGTCTGTCTGGACTCAGGAAGACGATTTAAAATTTCGTTCAATTGCTCCTGAAACCCCATCTCAAATAACCTGAAATAAAAGAAACATTTTGTTTCAACAGACTCTAGTTTGTACACTACTGCAACAGAAAGCTAATATACCCTGACACTCTTTTTATAAGTAAGACTTTTGTTAAAGTAAGTTTTGATCATTTTAAGATAATTAAGACAAATATAGAGCAGTGCTCATTTCTCCTTTCAGAAATAAGTAAGAGGGAAACATCAGAACTTTTCCAATTCATTGCAAAAAAGTTAAGATATCATAACGATCTCAGTGCAGCAGACGGGCAAAGAGACAAAGACTGAACCACTCCAAAGTAAGAAAGGGGAAATTCATAAAGTGAAATCTAGCAAGATATAAAACAGATGATATAAATATCCATTTACACTTGCATTCAAAACCATCACATAGGGAGACTGAAAGGGCTTCTTTGTAAGAAAAACTCTTTGTTCAAAGGCAACTTTCTAACATAAATTTCAATGTGGTATAAATTAATCTGGCCTTTTTCCCCAAGTGGTCTTATTTCAAGGGTGGTCTTTAAAACCCAGGTTTGTCTGCTTATGCAATAGTTCTTACCTGTCAGCCTCATCAAAGACTACATACTGTACTGATTTCAGCTTCAGATCCATCTCCACGGCAACGTGCATAAATCTTCCTGGGGTAGCAATAATTCTGTAAAACATGGTTTCCTTTCAGACGAAGCAGCTTTACATATATTCAGACACTGTATGTAAGTGTTAAATATTACAAGAAAATTGCACTGTGTGTCATATGCACTTAATGAGATACTCAACAAACTGTCATCAAACAGTGAAACATAAGAATATCACTTTTCCAAAAATCAAACAAACCAACCAGTGTTACATGTGATTAATGTAAACTAAATGTTAGAAATGAAGTAAGCTAGTCAGTGTTACATGTATGTGATTGATGTAAACTATATGTTAGAAATGAAATAAGCTAGTCAGTGTTACATGTGATCAATGTAAAATACATCTTAGGAATGAAATAAGCCAGTCAATGTTACATGTGATTGATGTAAAATACATGTTAGAAATGAAATAAGCCAGTTAATGTTACATGTGATCAATGTAAAATACATGTTTGAAATGAAATAACCCAGTCAATGTTATAATATTTATGTGATCAATGTAAATGAATGTTTGAAATGAAGTAGGCCAGTCAATGTTACATGTGATCAATGTAAAATACATGTTGGAAATGAAGCAGGCCAGTCAATGTTATATGTGATCAATGTAAAATACATGTATGAAATGAAGTAGGCCAGTCAATGTTACATGTGATCAATGTAAAATTCATGTTTGAAATGAAGTAGGCCAGACGATGCTACATGTGATCCATGTAAAATACATATTTGAAATGAAGTAGGCCTGTCAATGTTACATGTGACTGATATAAAATACATATTTGAAATGAAGTAGGCCAGTCAATGCTACATGTGATTGATGTAAAATACATATTTGAAATGAAGTTTGCCAGTCAATGCTACATGTGATTGATGTAAAATACATATTTGAAATGAAGTAGGCCAGTCAAAGTTACAATTGATTAATGTAGAATAATTATCAGAAATAAATTAATCCTGCCAATGTTGAATGCATGTTAGGACTCAACAAAATCAGTCAATATAATAAAATGTACCTAGAAACAAGTGAACCAGAGCAATTTACATGTATACAAGAGCCGGTCAAACCGGGTGATGCTCCCCAAATACCAAGTAGGTTTTCGACACAGAATAGTGTGCATAAAGTCTTTGCCAAATTCAGCATAAAGATATTATGTTATTGGTAGTTGCTGAAAAAGTTTAAAACTGTTTAAATATGCAATGAAGAATGTAAGACAGTTACCATTTTATTCTTTATTTTTCTATCAACTCAGACAGTGGCAGTCCTATCCAGACAGAGTCATGGTCACTGAAGTAGGCTGGTGAAAGGTAAACCAGAGGTTTTTGATACCTCTTGTAGTTTCAGAGTTATGTCTCGGACAAAGTTCAAAGTGTAAAAATGAACAAAGGGCAACAACTCAAAAATTAGGCAATGCAGAGTTATGGTTCTTATGCACTGCACTTCTACTCAATAAGATCTATCTACCTACAAAGTTTCTTCTTGAATGATACTTCCTGTAGTTTCAGAGTTATATCCTGGACAAGAAAATGCGGACGGATGGATGGACAAAGCGGCGACTTTATGCTCTCCCTTAGGGGAGCATAAAAATGGTAATCACAGGAATCAGTCTCACCAATCAATGTCACAAACATACGGATTCAAGCTAACCAGTCAATGTTACTTACATGTCAGGATTTGAATGTAAGGCAGAAAACTGGTCCTCCATTCTATCACCTCCCAGCACCACAGCTGCACGTAGACCTGTGTATTTCCCTAACTGAAACAAGAAAAGATAACAGCATATACCAGTTAACATACATTATTTATTCATATGTATTCTTTAAACCTTCTCAACTCAAGTAAAAAAAAGTAATAAACACAAATAAACAATTTAAGACTGAGTGGGAAGCAGACTATTAAGGGATTAAGAACTGTAATTAATTGAAATGTACGTGTATGCTTATTCATTACATGGATCTATGTACATGTATACCAAGGAACAACTTTTAAACTTTTTTACTGTTTTTAAAGACTTGTTCTTTTTCATTTTGTTATTGTATATTTTCACATTTTCTGAGATGTAATATATTTTTATACATATAGTCTAATATCAAATGCAGTGGAACAGCACTAGTTCAAAGTCATTGTGACTGGGAAAAAACTTTAGATTAATGATAGTTATGATCTGAAACAAGTTCCGGTCCTGTCATGAGAAAAGTGTCCTGTGTAAATCGCAGATGGGTGAACTTATTAATACAATGAGAAAATGAAGAATCCTTTTAAATTTCATTTTCTTTTTAATATAACAAACAGCACTCATGTAATAGCTACAAATAAAACATAAATGCAAAGTAAACATTCTAAAAATTTTCATAGCACGTATGGAAAATGCATATTATACAAGGAAACATTTATTCAAAGGAAATAGCACTAGACACTTGAAAAAAATAAACGCATTTAAGGCACACATTTGACTGTCACTAGAACACTAATATTTAATGATGTAACCGCTTATTATTTCTTAGATTGCTGGGCAATGTTATGTATGAAATTGAATGTTTCTCAAGACCTTATATTACTTTTCGAAAATAGCAACTGGGTCAAACTGAAAATTAAGAAGAGAGCAACAATTTTTATTGCCAACAGCAAAATAAACTCAATGTTAAATTTTGAATCTTGAATGCAATTTTGTTTTGCACACTTACACACATCATTATTTTCTACAATTTTCAATATAAGTGAGGCACAGCCAGTTTAACAGCTTTTTATTCATTCCTGCTGTGAAGATGCTGACAGGTGTGAAAAAAAAAAAACAAGACATCAGCCGCAATTATGCAAACACTAATCACCAACTTCGGATTACTGACTGAAATTAATGAAGAAACTGTTATGTTAGGATTTCACTTCGGACTGCTGATATTTCAGATTTCAAAACTTCCGATTCCACCATGTTTATTAAGTTAAATTAATAAGAAAAAAAATCGGGACCAAGAAAATTATTCAAATTAGCGATAAATTTGGTTGATTGAAGTTCGTACAACTGATGTTCCACTGTATTTACACTTGATAAATACAAATTAATTCATTATGCAGTAAGGTACCGCGTCTACAGCTACATGAATGAAATACCTCTTTTGCAAATTTGAGGGTCTGCAGTGCAAGCTCCCTAGTTGGGGACATAATAAGGGCCCGTGCCCCAGACTTGGCACTGTGTGTCTTCAAGTTCTCGAACATAGGTATTAGAAATGCAGCAGTTTTGCCACTGCCAGTTCTAGCCATGGCAACCACATCTTTACAATCCATGATAACTGGGATTGTCTGAAAGAGGAAAAATGAGAATTCAAAAATGTATGAAAAAATTAAACTTGTCTAGGTTAAATTATTACTGCTACAAAAATGAAATAAATGTTTTGATTAACCTTTACGTTGCTGGAGGCAACTGACTTTGACAAACATGCAAACCAAGATCTGCCTGCACCTCTTTCTGCAGTCTGATCATGGTCTGCACTATCCAACATTCAGTCAGTAAATTTTTAAAAAGGCACCCCAAAAACAATTTATGGATCCATCCAAAATGAGAGATGGACAAGTCCATTTTAGATATTTAGTATGTTAAGAGTTAAACAAATTACTAGGAAAGAGCAAAAAGATTATTTATAACTACCTTTCTTTGTATTGGTGTAGGGATTTTATAGCCCTTCCTTGTCACTCCTTTGAACACATTGTGAGAAAGACCTAAACACAGAACAAACTAATACAACAAATCATTTACAAAAACTTACAAGGTCTATCTTAAAAACTTTGTACAGTTATTTTTAAAAACAGACAAGAAAACTTCAGAATGTTGTTCTCTTGGTTATCCTTTTAAAGCGACTGACTCACAGATGGGCTGACGATGAAAAAAAGAAAATGTTCGAACATCTTGAAATTTTTGCTGTAATTGTGAAGAACATATTTAAACTAAGTTACTGACCCATTTTTTGATACAGAAAAACATCAAAATATAAAATTTTACGCACTTTTATCGGTAAAAAAATTTACCCCGTTAGTCACAGGGTAGATACTTTAGTTTTAAGATTAATTTTGACGCATCCTACTAAACAGGCGCTGTGGCTCAGTGGTCTAGATCGTCGCTCTATATTTTACTGATCGAAAGGTGATGGGTTCGAATCCTGGTTAAGTCAAAACTTTTTTTCAGTTTTCATGGTGTATAGAAGCATAATATTATGTTTTTTCCATAGTATATTAAATTCTCTTCAATTTTAAAGAAAAAAAAATTTTCTGCAAATTTCTGTGAGTCAGTCACTTTAAATGTTCTGAAGAAACTTTTTCTCTACAAGTGAAAAGAAGTCTTTCAAACCAAGTAAGCTGAATACAAACATTTCAACTTCCAAAAATGGCATTAAATGACACTTGCATCACATCTTAAATGCTTTGGTCCAGTCATAATAGTTTGGTTGAGTAGATTTACTGTTATTCAGATGATTACCTACCCATGGACTGAAATCCTCCAGACTTCTTTTTCTTCCTGTTCTGTTGTACTAGAAGTTTGCGAACATCACTAGATTCCTGATCAACATCATCATCATCAGACTCATAATGGACCTCTTCATTCTAGAATGTTCAGTGTGATGGATAGCTAGATATATTTAAACTTAATATTGGTTTGTTTTCCTTAGACATAAAAACTCATGTATTTTTTAATTTTCTGAAAAAACAAAACCCACAAAAAAACTTTGAAAGTTCAGTATCTGGTGTATTTTGTCTGTTTCAAATCTTCCCTGTGGCAACGGATTAAGTTCACTGATAATGATAAGGACACAGGTTAGAATGCAGTTATCTATTTATTTATTAAAACTGATTGGTTTTCTCGATAAGCTCTCTGTCTCAGTTAGGGAAGCAAAATAATGGAAGTGTTATATTTTAGGCTACTGACAGGTAAGTGTCTATCGATATTTCTTTAAAGCCGTAAAAGGTGTTAATTGTTTTTGTTCAGTGGTTAATTGGCATTTTATTGATGTTTATAACAGTTTATTTCAGATCTACTTAAAATTCAATAAAATGTGAGGGTTTTCCCCCCCGCAGTGTCATTCTATTATAGATCGATCAGTGTCTATAGCCATCTAGTTATTAATATCTGGAATTAAGAAAACTGAGGAAAAAATGACAAAACAAGATCTTTCTCCAGATGCTAAAGCATTTACTCCAAAGTATAAAGCACACTGGTTTGATCTCATATTGATTATGGAAATTTGGTCTACTGTCCTGTTACAAAGAAATGCAAGCAATTAATTGAAAATGTACAAAGGCGTGCTACAGCTTTGGTTCCTGAAATTAGAGGTTTATCCTACCAGGAGAGGTTGAGGGAATTGAACATGCCTTCATTGAATTACCGGAGGAAACAGTTCAACTATTTCAAATTATACATGAAAAGTGACAGTGTAAATGTCAGCACTATCTTTAGTTTTGCTGGAAACGGTGGTACTGGGGTCATAACTTAAAACTCTATAAACCTAAAGCCAAGAAATCATTACGTTTAAATTCATTTGGGCACCACACCATATTGTTCTGGAATAAATTACCAGAAGACATTGTTTTAAGTGGTACAGTGAACTCTTTCAAATCAAGACTGGATAAATTTTGGACTTCAAGACTTTGTTGTAAATTCCTGCACTGATTAAAGCGGAGACGTCAAAGAAGAAGCTGAAGGGGACTGTATTAGCTTCAGGAGCTACAGAGTGTCCCCAGAAGACAAAAGGTGAAAGTAATCTAAAGTGTAAATAGATTTAAAATGGTTATTATAATGTTTTCTATGATATAATGAATAAAACATCCAGTTTCGATGCCATTTACAAAATCTCCCTTAAAAAAAATCCCATTCTCACTGACTGCAGCTCGAGATACCTGGCATGTACGAACAGACAGACCATGCAGTTTCCTGCCAAAGACTGAATTTTTAGTTTATATCAAAATTTAATTTTAGATAAATCTTGTTTACTTTTGACTTATCTGGCTCTTCATCAACCTCTTCAAAATCAGAAATGTCCTCATCTTTATTTTTCTTATCTTTCCATGATTTACTCTTCTTTTTCTTATCCAAGCCTTTCTGCTGTTTTCTCTTAATGCCCTTCGCCGAAGGCTGCGGCTTTAGATCATTTAACTGTTTTTCGGGTTTCTTTTTCTGGAACGAATCTGAACTTTTTTTAACTTTCATTTTATTAAAACCTCGCCTTGACTTTTGCTTAGACATTCTGATTTAGTTTAAAGAACTTCAATTTTATAACGTGTTCATGGGCGCTGACATATTGAATAAAATCTCTAAATCAACTATTTAACTTTGGCATACACAAACATTATAAAACAATATAACATTAAAAATAATTACTATTTAACTTTTGATTATAATTTTAACAAATAGTAATCTATAGACTAAAATATGTTTTTTATTTTATTTAGAGACTTTACAAAATATCAACTTCCGGTTAAACGGTGAAGATTAATCTTTTCAAGGATTTCTTATAATATTTTTAATACAACTAATTGAATATTAAAATAAATCCCGTAACGAAACGAAAAGTATGAAGTTTTAAGTTATTTTAAAGTCTTCATTATCATTATTATTTTGACATTGTTGTTGCTAACTTTTGTCACGCTTTTTCGCGACAGTCTTTCAGCTTTTGACTCCAAAGTCATGATTAAGGATGCTGGTCGGTTCTTCAAACTAATTAACTTAATTTATTTAGTAGGTGGAAAGTTTTTTCGTTAATTTGAATAGTAAATGAGAACTGGCCTTGTCAAACTGAATGTATAGCTGTCAAAGTTCGATAGTATATATGGGTCTGCTAAAGTATACTTTTTAGTGTAAAGAGGCGTAAAGTATTATAAACACTGCGAAAAGTATCATGACTTAGGCATAAATTATCATTTAAGATGGTGAAATGTAGCCGGTTACAGGTTTACAGGGGATAAATCGATAAGGCAGAACCGTGTGGCTTGGTAGCTCAAGCTATAATTTTTCACCACCTGTTACATTTGGTGCCCAACATAAATAACCTATGTTATAATTTGGCTACTGCTTCGGCACCACGAGAATGTTCCACAATATTATTGGTGACTCTGAGAATTCGGGACAAATTCTTTATTTGGAGGGGGTATATGTAGCAGGGTACAGGTTTACAGGTGATAAATTGATAAGGCAGAACTGTGTACAGTACGCGCCAGGAGGAACTCACATTTTCCGCTTTATTTCGCGGACGCGGAAAAAAAAATATCCGCCACGACATCGAGGAAAAAAACGGAATTCCTCGATGTCTCGACATCGCGAAATATCACGGCGATATTTGACGACCAGCGCGAAAATAATTAGGGTCATAACTCACCTGGATCAGCTGAACATTTAGTGAAATGACCGTAATGAAACTGAGCATTTTACGTCCGCCAATTCTGTGACATTTGGTAAAATTAAAACCAAATTTCTAATACATTTGCTGTGTAGGTTTATGTGTACTTACGTCGTTGAAAACGCTCGCTATTGTATACCAAAATCGATCAATAATTTTGTCAAGCGCATAGAGGATACAGATGTCGCAGTATGGTTTACATGTTGTATGTTTTCTTTAGATATAGGAAAGCAGTTTTACTACATGTAATTCGGAAACCAGTCAATTTATTTTCTGAAAATAGGGTCAGCTGTTCCGAGAAGCAACAATTACTTTCGGTTTTGAATTGTCATTCCTTCCGTTAACAAATACGAGCATTCGTAAACAAATGCATCAGAATGAGAGTTTAATACATTTAAATGATATTTTAAAGCGTAAAATTCGCCGAAATGCGTGTAATCAGGAACCTTTGTGAGCCTCGATACGTCAATTCTTACCTGTGAAAAAGTTCGCGGAACCATTTAGCGGACGTCCGCCGCGATATTTGGTGACCAAGTCCGCGGCGGTGATCCTCGAAATGCGGCGGATTTGGTCGCGTTTTAAGGAATGGGTAGTCCGCGACGACCTCGAGGAAAACGAGAGTTCCTCCTGGCGCGTACTGTAGCTTGGTAGCTCAGTTGGTAGAGTGTCCGCCCAGTAAGTGGAAGGCTCTGGGTTCGAGTCCCGGTCGAGCTACAATTTTTCACCACCTGTTACATTTTGGTAGAAGATGGTTAGAAGGGAGTAATAGAGGAAATGGTTTAAACCGAGGTAGAGGACGTGGAAATTGAGGCAGGTGGATTTTTCCGGGTTACAGAAATACAGATTAAAGTTTCATTTCATTAGATTATATGCATTTTCACTCTTTTTTTTATATTAAATTACAAGTGGATTTTAAAATGTAAACAAGGTCCAGAATTTCAAATATTTTTCGTATAGAGTTGTAAAGTATTATGAATGCGGCGTAAAGCCTAGTATAAACTCGACGTAAAGTATTATAAAAGTGACTTAAAGTATCATGAACTTGGCGTAAAGTATTATTTAAGATAGCGAAATACAGATTAAAGTTTCATTTCGATTATAACTTTAAGCCTTATTCTAACTAGATAACAGGGCCTTCTCCAGAAAATTTTTTAGGCACAGCTCTGCGGGGTTTGGTGCGAGAGGGGGTAATCCCATGTCGAAACTTCTTTAAATCCTTACAATGAAATGATGCGTTTTGACATACATTTAATGGGAGTTTAAACAACAAAAGGTGTTCAGTATTTACATATTTTTAACTTCTTCCAACATCTTTAATGCATAAATATAAATTTCATACATTGATGCATTATAATATTATCAAAGTAATAAATGATAACACTGAATGTGATTCATACTTCCACCAATGTTGTTGATAGAATCTGATTTCGATACTGGATAGGTGAAAAAGTGAATAACTTTTGTGGCATATGATAATTACAGGGCTCTACAAATTTTTCTGAGTATGAGTTTGGGACAACTGACCATGATAAAACAGAGTTGTCCCAAAACCAGTCAGATGTCCAAGTGACAAGTACAATGTTTTCAGTGCGCATGATAAATGAATGGGTTCTTTTCTGTCATCATATTTTAAGATAAAAAAAATGCATATATTTAGAAGGAATGGAACCTTAATGGTCTCAATGAAAACTTTCAACAAAAATTGAGTACATCTTTTGAAGGGAATCAACGACAGCAATTGTCAAGAGAAAAGGAAAACTTTCTCAATTACAAAGGAAAAAAATAAAAACTGGCATAAATTATCTAATCTTTGCCATTCATCTTAATCAATAAATTAAATTTTATAAGTTTCCCATGTCTCCAAGACACATTTTTTCTCTAAATAAAAAATATAAAAATACGACGGTTCGCGAAAACAGGTGACAAATGAACTATCCGAGATATTTTCGCTTAGATGGTGCTTATGGAATGTAAGAATTTATTTCAACGTGGTTAGAAATCAACAGCATTATACTGTATATTAGATTGGGCTGTGTTTTTGGACAGTTGTCCTACATTATGACTGTCAAAATGAGAGTTGTCCAGGACAAAGAAAAAAAAGTTAACAGTCACTTGTCCAAGAACAATTGTCCCCGACGTCGGACTATTTAATTTGTAGAGCCCTGTTATACAAAACAAACTTGACTAAATTCCATTGTACTAAGCACCTCCCACAAACCGAAGAACATTCGCCAATTAAATCAGATTAAATTAATAAGCAGGCCTCCTTAATCACCGTCGATTGAACAACTGATTTTCAGTCAAAAGCAATTAATGTCATGTGATCATTAAACACATTCCTTTTGATTAATTCATCAAATATAGCCCATTATTACCAGTCTCATGTTTATTCATACATCTTGTCATATTGGGATAACATGGGATTTATTGATTGTGCTGTGCATATCAAGTAACAAACTGAGTGATAAGCAGTCGTCTGCTGCTGTCAAATTCAAGCGCCCCGCCACTAAAATCAACGTGCAAACTGAAATTCAAGCCCCAGATAACCTGGATCACGAAAGTCAAGTGCCCCGCTGCCGGGGCGCTAAATCGGCATGGGGAATGTCCTGAGATAGTAATACTTTATGCCAAGTTCATAATACTTTACGCAGAGTTTGTAATAAAAGTATACCGTCGCATTATGGTGTAGCACTATGAAAGGAAAAAATTCAATGTATAATGTGATTATCTGAGTTATTTTTTGTTAGGTTAGTTTTTAAGCATTAGTCATAAATATTACAAGAACTTTATACTTTTTTGTCATCTGGAGGCCAGTCCCTTTAAGAATTCTTTTTTTTGTGATCGTGGAAATGATGAATTATAGGCTTTTCTTTTCTAAGTAGGGAAATGACCGATTAACGATAGAAATGAGAGCACTTTGTAAAACTTTTGTATCATTTCTCTAATCAGTTTTTATCTATCAGTTAAATATGCGGAGTCCTGAGAAGTGCCAAGATTTTACTTCTTACTGGGCTCTTTTTCACATTAAGTAACTTGTAAAATACTTCTGCAAAGTGTGTAGTGAATTCCTTCAAATTTCGCATAAGTTGGACAATCCTGCCAAGCTCTAATGTAATACTCTGACTTGAACATTACAAGTGACACAGTATCTTTACAACAACGTATAATTATATTTCATAATAACAGTGGTTCCATAAGTGGCCATACATGTATGGCTGTAAATTACTCTTTAATTCTGACCTGTGCTTTGAAATGTGACCTAAAAGATGTCCTGCGTACTTCTGAAATAAACAGTATACTGGCGAATGTACACCAGTGCCCGAATCTTTAACTCGGCCTCTAAATGTCTTATCAATTTCATGGTTAATTGTAACGGTTAAGCTCAGCCCTATTTCCTTGAACTAGTTAGATGCCGCCTGCTTTCACTTGATACGTCTTATCAAGTTAAAGCAACCAGCCTCTAATAGGTCAATAAAGTAGTGCGATTTCTCTTCCCGCCATAATTGACAGCGATTAAATGACTTGTTTAATGATATAATTGAAGGCTGATTGAAGATTGAGTAATTGCTGATTGCCACTGAATGGCAGTATACAGTGGTAAACTTTGTAAACAGAAAAACATGTCTACTGCGCAAAACTTAACGAAGAATGCTTCACAAATATAAGAACAACAGCGCATAGCGCTTCGGTTCAAATAAAATTTGGACAAAAGATAAACAATTTATAAATTTTCATCTCAAAAAATGAGTAAAATAATATATCTGTGCATATAGTTTTATATACGGAGGCTTGTGAATATGATCATTCTGCTGAATTTGGCGATGGAGCATGCACTGAAACAGCATTCGCTCTTTGATGTCATCGTATTAAGCACAAATTCTAAGAAATGAAAACTTGATTTTGAGATAGACGGCATAAGGTCTGAGCAGAAGAAGATGCTTGAATTACAGATAAATGATTATTTTTTGTGTATGCATGTACACGTATTTAATATGAATCATCAATCTGCTTTAACTTCTTTTCTCATTAAATTGTATTCTGATATATTTGACTTTGTTTTATGTTTACACTTCTTGACTATTACTGAACAATTATAATTATAACATGATGTTTCTACTGCTGCTGATGATGGTGACGATGATAATGATAAAACAAAGGCATTGCCTGTTATACTTGACTAGACAAATATAGGTGTACTTCCTAAAATGCGAGATGGTACTTCCAAAAGTTCAGACCTTGAAGTATGGTACTTCCTGAAATCAGAAGTTAGTGGAACTCCTGAACTTAATCAACAGTGGTGTTTTAAAATGTTATATTTTCAGTAACTTTGTATGTGTGTACAGGCATGCATGTGTGTGTTAAAAATCTAAAGAATTTAAAATTCTGAAAGACTGAGTTATAGAAACTATAAAATACAAAGTCTAAGTCAGTAGTGCCGAATCCACCATGTTCTACAAAAAGTAGATAAAAATCATGAAAACCTAGAAAACAACCATGTTTTTTTTTTATTACCGACTGACAATATCATCATAGAACAATGCAGTTAAATTTTTAAAACTATGACTATACACAATTATTAAGTTACTAGAACTGTGTAAATCAGTATATCAAATCTCAAATTTTTTAAAAAATTTAAAATGATTTGAATTACTTTCTCAGTATTTTACCTGGCATTTGTATGGACATTTTACTTATTATTAAAAACATTCAAGTATTGTTAGTTCAAGAAAAATAGACGTTTTTATGCCTTCACAAAGTGGGGAGCATATAGCGTTGCACTTGTCCGTCCGTACGTCCGTCCGTCCGTACGTCTGTCCGTACGTCCCGAAATCTTGTGAAGGCAACTCCTCTTAAACCGGATGGCAGATTTTGCTTAAACTTCCAGGGATGAACAACCTTAATGTGTAGATGGTAGTAAAGGAAGGAATTTTCGCTGCGACCAAATTTAACAGAATTATGGCCCTTTGTTGATTTTTTCACTATATACTATGTAGAAATTTTGTGAACGCAACTCCTCTTAAACCGGATGGCAGATTTTGCTTAAACTTCCAGGGATGAACAACCTTAATGTGTAGATGGTAGTAAAGGGAGGAATTTTTGCTGCGACCAAATTTAACAGAATTATGGCCCTTTGTTGATTTTTTCACTATATACCATATAGAAATTTTGTGAACGCAACTCCTCTTAAAATGGCAGATTTTGCTTAAACTTTCAGGGATGAACAACCTTAATGTGTAGATGGTAGTAAAGGAAGGAATTTTTGCTGCGACCAAATTTAACAGAATTATGGCCCTTTGTTGATTTTTTCACTATATATCATATAGAAATTTTGTGAATGCAACTCCTCTTAAACCAGATGGCAGATTTTGCTTAAACTTCCAGAGATGAACAGCTTTAATGTGTAGATGGTAGTAAAGGAAGGAATTTTTGATGTGACCATATTTAACAGAATTATGGCCCTTTGTTGATTTTTTCACTATATACCATATAAATAATTGAACATATAAATTTTACATTTGTAATTTAATTTAACAAGTACATAAGGTTACCTGTAGATCATTTTAGGTATATGTACAGAAAAAATCTTACATACAGGATATACATGCTCTTGTTTATGAGCACTTATGCATAGTGGGGGCATCCGTGTCCTATGGACACAGTTCTAGTTTTTGTATAAGTTAAATGTGTCCTCTTTATTTCAGAATAACATGATCAAGTGATGGGTAAACGCAAGTCTGATCAGCCTGGGCCACCACCTAGATGGTTACATTGTCCAAGAAAGGGCCAGATCATAATTGGTAACATAATTGTCTAGTTTAGAACAATGCTGCAATCATTTCCTATAGTTTAGACAACAGTGCTACAATCATTTCCTATAGTTAAAACAACATTGCTGCAATCATTTCCTATAGTTTAGACAACAGTGCTACTATCTTTTCCTAATGTTTAGATCACAGTGCTACCATCTTTTCCTATAGTTTAAACAACAGTGCTTAAATCTTTTCCTATAGACAACAGTGCTACAATCATTTCCTGTAGTTAAGACAACAGTGCTACAATCATTTCCTATAGTTAAGACAACAGTGCTACAATCTTTTCCTATAGTTTAGATAACAGTGCTACTATTATTTCCTGGAGATTAGTTTAGACAACAATGCTACAGTCTTTTCCTATAGTTTTGACAATAATTTGTTACGGTTCAGTGCACACCTACATATAATTGTATAAATACAACCTGTGACAACTGCCTCAGGGAATCGATTCTTTGGCTCAGTGGTTAGAGTGTTGCTGTGTCACGCTGGAGATCGGGGTTCGATTCTCACGCTGGGTTGTGTATTCTAAGACGCATTGCATCTTTCTGTTGCGGACTTTCATGTTCGTAATAAATTCTACCATCTTTTCCTAGAAGCTTTTCTCCATCTGTGATACATGTTTTAATTAAACTCAGAACAGGGATATTGTAGGTAGTCTGAACTGCTGAAAGCTGGAGCCTATGTCTTATAACATTTTACCACCACAATTTCATAATTATGGTGTCATATGCAAATTTTATAAATATACTCCTGCATTTTTGGATAAAGCTTCAGGACCTGCAAAATGCTACAAGACAAAATGTTATAATTTGAAAAAAAACTAATTTAATTTACATCAGTTGCTGTACATTAAAAAAGTTAGAAGCAGGAATGTATATAGTCATAAAGGCCTTGTGGCTTGATAGTTTTGAAGAATTGACAGTGGGTGTCCTTTCTTTACCTGTAAAGTCATATGTCAGTGGGCGTCCTTCCTTTACCTGTAAAGTCATATGTCAGTGGGCGTCCTTCCTTTACCTGTAAAGTAATATGTCAGTGGGCGTCCTTCCTTTACCTGTAAAGTCATATGTCAGTGGGTGTCCTTCCTTTACCTTTAAAGTCATATGGGTGTCCTTCCTTAACCTGTAAAGTCATATGTCAGTGGGTGTCCTTCCTTTACCTGTAAAGTCATATGTCAGTGGGTGTCCTTCCTTTACCTGTAAAGTCATAGGTCAGTGGGTGTCCTTCCTTTACCTGTAAAGTCATGTCAGTGGGTGTCCTTCCTTTATCTGTAAAGTCATATGTCAGTGGGTGTCCTTCCTTTACCTGTAAAGTCATATGGGTGTCCTTCCTTTACCTGTAAAGTCATATGTCAGTGGGCGTCCTTCCTTTACCTGTAAAGTCATATGTCAGTGGGCGTCCTTCCTTTACCTGTAAAGTCATATGTCAGTGGGCGTCCTTCCTTTACCTGTAAAGTCATATGTCAGTGGGCGTCCTTCCTTTACCTGTAAAGTCATATCTCAGTGGGCGTCCTTCCTTTACCTGTAAAGTCATATAGTTTCCTTCAATATTTAACTTTTTTGTTCATCATTGTTAGATGTACTAGTACCTGCTTGCTTCAATAACTACAGGGCTTATTTTCCTTCTACAACAGGGGCCGTTTATACATGTAGGCATCTTCCCCTTAGGAAATTTCTTTAAAATCATGAAGTCTTCCCCTAAAATTCAAGTTACATGAAGTTTGTTCTTCCCTTTTTGCAAAAATACCATGCTAATTTTCCCCAAATTTAAGGGAAGGATCCCTTCCCCAACCTGTTAAAAAAAAGCCTTGAACTATACCATGTCTTTCGATGAAAAAGCCATTTATATATGCAAATAAAGCACATTTTCAAAGAGATTCATATGCAGAATTTTAATGCATTGTCATTGTATTTGTTGAACTAAACAGTTAGAGTCACTTATTTTCGTCTTTACTTTTCAGATAAATTTGTACCATTCAAAACACCTTTGGACGGTCGCTATGATGATGATGTTCCTGAGGAGTGTAGATTTACTGTTGATATGTTACTGGAGTCAATGAAAGTTTACAAGGTATGGAATAACAATTTACTTTCTATTTAAGACCAACAGTTTTCAGCAGATGTATAAGTTTATATATCTGACACTGAAGTTGGGATTATTACATTCTAAGTGCCCTGTGCAGAACTGTGGTAAGTCTTTGTGTATATATATATAAAAAAGAATGTTTTCCCAAAGTATTGGTGCTGCGTCATTGATTCACTATTTGAAATAAAACAGTAGTTCTTAGAAAATTTGAACATGAAAATTACAGAGTTGAGTCAAGAAAATTTGAACATGAAAATTACAGAGTTAAGTGACTCTTTACTGTGATAAAAGTGCTTTATTTTTATTAAAATTTAGAGAAATTACTACCTCATACTTTTTGAACAACACAAGACGAAAGTATATTTTCTTTAAAGTTACATTAGTAGTCAGAGTAACCCTGAATATCACCCCAAAAAATGGACTGATGTCAAAAAATGCTGGTCAGTCTTTGTCTTTGAATATATTCATTGATAAAACAGTCTTATAGACTTAGAATTTCTTGTTACCTGTGGAGGGCCCCAAATAATAGCCACTTTATTTCCAATCTTTATTGATAAAGCAATAGAAAATAGTTCTGACCTTTATTCCAGATACAAGTATTTCAAAAATCTTATCTATCTATATCATTTAAAGAAACTGTAAAAACAATTAACTTTATTAAAATTTACGCAATTGTCAATGAAAATTTGAAAAATTAAAAATCATATATTAATTTTTTTTTAAAAACTACTTCTTTAAAGGCAGTGAAAATAAAAATGGTATTCCAAAGTTTTAGAACAGTGAAAAACAGAGAAAACTCTATAATTCACTGGAAAACATAAAATAAAGAATTTTGCAACTATAGTAGAAGTCGTGTTCCCACTTATACATCTTATAGAAGTGTAAGAAGTCTTTGTAACATTTAGTTTACATGAATCCAGGACATTCCTTGTGTTTCTAGCACTCACTTTGTCTCTTCAACATTTTGAACACTGGTACATGTATGTCTTTAAGGCATTTTAATGATTAAATTGAAATTCATTTTTTTTTTACAGAAGAAATTAGGCTTGGTTGTGGATCTAACGAATACCACAAGGTTTTACAACAGCAAGGATGTAGAAGACAAAGGGGTCAGATATGTCAAGATGCAGTGTAGGGGGTAAGTTATGATCTATACTTAATGTGAAAAATCAAAAATGTAACAATATTAGAACAATGAATAAAAAGGAAAATGTTTGCTTTTTTCAAAAGGGGCAGCTTTACTCACTGCATGTTTTTGATTTTGGCGTGTTTCAAAGTTGTACTAAACTGTTGTACTGAAGTGTTATAATGCATATTTAATTTTGTTGGGCATGTTAATTGTATGAATATCCAGTACTTACAAAACGTATTTATAAAATAAAGAAGTGGAAAACAGTGGTTGGGCATAATGGTATATTGCTGGACATAAGGTCTTCTTTTTTCAAATCCCAACAGGTATTAGAGTTTGTGACTTTCACATTCCACACTTGTAGTGCAACCATTGGTTTAAACCCAGGAAGCAGTCATCAGTCAGTCATGTATAAGATGCAAAAAATGTTTCGAAGCATTGTAAATACGTGTTTGAATTATAGGATAAAATATAGAATCGGTAAAATGATGGTTGAATCTTCTTGTAAAAAAAGTCCTGTTTTAGGTGAAAGCACTGCTACATAGTTATTATGTTTACAATTTATAACTTGGCCAGAATGATACAATTTTCTATTATGTATTATTATAGATATGGAGAGACCCCATCTAAAGAACAAACAGAGGCTTTTATACAGCTGTGTGCTAGATTTATCAACCAGAAACCTCTTGAGGTTATAGGTATGAATTTAGTATTGACTTCTTGTACTGTAGAAACATTAAGTTGTTGGCCCCATAATAATGTAGTTGCAGTAAATACCACTTTATCCTCCCTGTAATGTAAGTTGAAATAATAAAAACTTTATAAAGTTTGATTCAGCAGGTTAAGTTGAGCTCTACATTTCTGTTTTCTTTAATTTATCTTTAATTACATTTTTGTATAGTTACATCACTTGTTGGTTGTATGATGCTTGTAATTTAGCCCAGATATTTGTTCCTTCTTTCAGGTGTCCACTGTACCCATGGCTTCAACAGGACAGGGTTTCTCATTGTATCCTATATCATAGAGCAACTGGATTGGAGGTAATGATGCATTTAACTGTATATGACAGAGTCAAACTTTTCTTGCAGTTGCTTCCTCATACAGGTTCTAAGAACAAAACTGAGAGTTGTTCTTCACCTATGGGTTTCAGTCATATTCCCAGCCCCCACAACCATTGCATGGGCAGTCTGTGACTAAGTTTGACTGAAAAGATACAAGTTTTAGACTAGACTGAAAAAAAATTAAGCTGACCATGGTCTTCTTGAAAACTGCAGTGTTGTTCAGAATACTGGTAAATATTATGATTATGTCCCAGGTGCCCCTTGTTAGTTTTTATATTGCATCTTTATTGAAATCTTGGCATCACTACTTTACTCATGTTTAACCTATTCTTGTATTTTTCAGTGTTGAGGCAGCTGTGTCTTTATATGCTCAGGTAAGTGGTGTTAAATAGATAAATGAAATATAAGACAAAAAGGATCTACTGCTTGTTTTATTTGATCAGCATTTTTCTTTACATGTGTATCACAAAAAGTGTCACTGTTTAGAAATGGATGGATATAAAATGTTTTCATGTATCATTCTGCAATTTCCTTGCATTTGCATAATGATATATTCAAAAGGATATATTTTGTAGATGCTTAAAATATTCAAATAAATTTTATTAAATGTGTAACACTACCGTTGATCATTTGGGTGCCAAGGACATTACCAGTAAGAGTTACAGCAAGGTGTATTGTAGAAATCTAAATGTATATTTTCAGGCGCGACCCCCTGGTATATACAAGCAGGATTATTTACAAGAGTTATTTCAACGTTACGGGGACATAGACGATACCCCTTCAGCCCCACCTCTACCAGACTGGTGTAATGGTAAACTGTAACCTAACAACTATCTTAATCAGATATTAAATTACTTGACTATTTTATAAAAGATTTGCTGAAACATTCAAGCTGGTATCATGTAAATTCCTAGCTTATTGTTTTACATCACTGTTGCTTGTAAGTGTTAAATGAAAAAATGCACTTCAGTATGTCATACTTGTATGAAGTCTACGATACTGTGACTAGGACTTAATATTAAAATCAGCAGGTACTAGAAGTAAGGATTTAATATTAAAATCAGCAGGTACTAGAAGTAAGGATTTAATATTAAAATCAGCAGGTTTCAGAGTTCAGGACTAAATATAAAAACCAGCAGGTACAAGAGGTTAGGATTTAATATTAAATCCAGCTGATACCAGAGGTAGGGATTTAATATAAAAACCAGCAGATACCAGAGTTTAGGATTTAATATTAAAATCAGCAGACACTTGAGGTTAGGATATAACATTAAAATCAGCAGATACTAGAATTAAGGATTTAATATTAAAAACCAGCAGATACCAGAGTTTAGAACTTGATATTAAAATCAGCAGATACCAGAGGTAAGGATTTAATATTAAAATCAGCAGACACCAGATTTTAGGATTTAACATTTAAACCAGCAGATACTAGAAGTAAGGATTTGAAATTAAAAATCAGCAGGTACCAGAGGTGAGGATTTAATATTAAAATCAGCAGGTACGAGAGTTTAGGATTTAATATTAAAATCAGCAGGTACTAAAAGTTAGGATTTAATATTAAAAACAGCAGATCCCAGAGTTTAGAACTTGATATTAAAATCAGCAGATACCAGAGGTAAGGATTTAATATTAAAATCAGCAGACACCAGAGGTAAGAATTCCATTAAACCAGCAGACTTTAAAGTGTTGGTTAAGGGGCATATTTTGTTATGATCCTGGGCGTCTGTCCGTCCGTTTGGTTTTCAGAGGATAACTTGAGTAAATGTTTGGCCTACAGTCTTTTAACTTCATATGATTATTGCCCACATTCAGTGGATGACCCCTATTGAATTTGGAGTCAGTAGCTCAAAGTCAAGGTCACAGTGACCTTGACACTGAAAACCATTTCCACCATGTAACTTGACAATCATTTGTTGGAGACACTTCAAACCTTACATCATGATTGCACACATTGAGTGGATGACCCCTATACAATTTGGGGTCAGTGTGTCAAAGATCAAGGTCATAGTGACCTAAATGTTTATAATCATTTACACTTTGTTACTTGACAACCATTTGTCTTAGAGACTTCACAAATTTAGTGAATGACCCGTACTGATTTTGGGTTCAGAAGGTCAAGGTCACAGTGACCTAAGCTCTGAAAACTATTTCCACTGTAAAACTTTATGACCATTTGTCATACAGACTTCAAACTTCATATGATGATTGATTACATTGAGAAAGTGACCCCTGTACAGTCTAGGATCAGTAGGTCAGATGTCAAGGTCACAATGACCTAAACAATGAAAAGCATTTCTGCTGTAATTCTTGGTAATTACTTCCCAAACAGACTTCAAACTTCTTAGGATGATTGCTATCATTGATTACATGACACCTATACTGTTCGGGATAAGTACATAAGCAGTTGAGGTGACAATAAACTAAACAATCAATATTTCTGCACTATAACTTGATAACCATGCATCACAGCATGAACATCCTAACTTCTGAAAGACTGACATTTATACAAATTATAAAACCTAAAATTCAATTATGATAAAGATCTATAAAACTCTAAAATCAAAATTATAAAATGTTCAAAATCAAAATACTATAAATCAAAAACAAAAAAAAATCAAAATTTAAAGCAAATCATTTAATTCCAAAACCTAAAGTTTCCAACCTTATATCACAAATGCATCATACCTAGAAAAAACACTCTTCGGGCATATAATGCTCCACCGGTGCTCTTGTTACAGTATATTAGAAATAGCACTTAGTGATTTATATACAAATTTTGTTTGCCTGAAACATCATATTTAATTCTTGTAAACAATTGTACTTGAGGATAGTCAAAACCTAGCACAAAAAAGCTCTTAATAACTCTTTTGACCAAAAAATGATACAATTTAAGGTGTGAATTTATCAACACTTTGAACAAGATTTTTAGTCTGGAGATAAAACATTACAGATGCAAAATTACAAACCAGTATTAGTTCTGATAGAATCTTGTTTTTCTGTATAAAGGGTAATCATATATCTGTCTAAGTCTTGTAAATTAAGGATTTCAGCAATCATTTCAAATTATGTTCAATGTTACTCAATACAGGTAATTATTGGGCCTGATTTAGCACTGGATTCATTGAAATCTGTTTTGGCATTGTTTATCTGTCATGCCAGTGAGAGACAAGGGCAGTTTAAGACTGGTTTAGGCCTAGATCATACTAAAATAAAATAACAATAGATATACCATTGTTACAGTCTAATTTTCCAGGAGATTTGTATCCATGCCATAGAATCAGGATATAAGGCCAGATTCTATGGAATTCTCAGATGATCTTTGAAATGTTGTCCTGTACATATTTTTAGAGTCTGAGGAAGGTATAGATGACGATGGTAATGTCATAGCCGAGGATGGGTCAGAGCAAAATGGTAGTCGGAAACGATTCAAGAGAGAAGTCATGAAAAAGGTGAACCAAGACTTCTTACATTGCATGATTAAATATTTCTGTCAAACATGAAGAGATAACATTGAATGATCCATGATAGAATTAAAGACCCAGTTTTCATTACAAAGATAACATATACTAAAACAACAGAGTCCACATACATGTATGTGTTACAACCATTCCTCAAACTAAAACAGCTAACTGCAACCCCATGTTGACAGATTTGTAGAAAATGCTATAACAATTTCACTAAATGGAAGTTACAGCCATTAAATGTAAATTAACCGCTAACAAGTGGTTTGTCACAAGACTTTAGAAAGATATAAAAAAAAATTTTGTTTTTTTATAACAGATGTAACAAATGTCAAGAGGCTAAGTTAATGACAAAAGAGTGAAAGTTCAGTATCAGACAGTACATGTGCTGAAAGGAATGAATTAAAAATCAATATTCATGTTTGTTTCTTGTGACTGATCAGGTGTTGTGAGTCATTTTTTAAAGAATATTTATATCACAGTGCACTACAAAAATATCAGTGTCTTCTGAAAATGTGAGATACAACAAAAATGATGCAGTCCTACAAAAAAGCTGTCATTTTTGCCCTTATTCACAAGAATTACAATTCACTATATCTACATATATTTCAAAAGTGTTGTTTATTTTGAATTTCAATTTATTATGTTAAAACAATAGCTGAAATGTTTCTTTTTTCAATATCAGAATGCCAAGTTTGTTGATGGCGTTACAAGTGTAAAACAAGTGACAGATCAGCCACGACTTAGAGATGTACAATCCAGGGTTCAAGACATGTGTGGCTGGAAAGGGTAAGAGGAACTAACCACAGTCATGATATAGAAGATAAATATTTGTTTGGGTGTAAGATTGTGATATACATGTATTTCATTGAGTGAACATCGAATGTGATATTTTCACAAGCCGTGAGCCATGAGTAAACATGTCTTCTCTCAGTGTTAACAAATGAAATATACATCATTACGGTCTAGTGCACACCTTCCTATAATTGTATAAAAACAACCTCTGACAACTGCGTCACGGAATCGATTCTTTGGCTCAGAGGTTAGAGTGTTGGCATGTCACGCGGGAAATTGAGATTCGAAGCCCGCTCTCGGTTGTGTATTCTAAGATGCATTGCATCTTTCTGTTACAGACTTTCATGTTTGTAAGAATATGAAGTTTCAAGAACAAAAAACAATTACGTTTTTCTCATGCTAGAAAAGCTTTTTTTTTTTTGTCTTTTTTGCTGAAATTTTTCTTAAAACTTTCCAGGAAGATGTATGTGTTTTATGAAACAACATAATGATTTTGATAATGTCCAAAACATTTTTTTCAAATATATTTTGTAGTTTACCAAGATTAAATTGCCTGTGAGAAATTAAAATACATACAGTGTCCATATAGTGGCACGCTAGTTTAATTAGTCTAAGAAATGATGTTTTAGTACAATGTTTTTGAGGGTTTTTTTTTTTTTTTTTTTTTTTTTTTTTCTTAAGAAATTAGAAATGCAATATTTCTACTGATCATCAGTTTTCAGTCAGTATCATTTTAGAGGGAAGTTTAAAATACTGAATAGAATAAAATATAAGTTTTTCAAAAACCAGGTACACATGATTGGTCATTAAAGAAGGTAGACTAATGAATCAGAAATCACACATTACTGGCTGGCTTAAAATAAATATGTAAAAAGTTATTGAAAATTATATCACAGGAAGTACCAAGAAAATTGATGTTAGCAAAAACTGAAGTATTTTTGAGGCCAGTTCATAGAGGGAATTAGCTCTAAATAAAGGAAAATATTGAAAGAGTTGGCATTATTTGTCATTTTTTCGATGTATAGGTCAGGGTTTCCAGGATCTCAGCCTGTCTCCATGGATATTAGTAACTTAGACTATCTACGTCAGAAGCCTTACAAATGTAGCTGGAAAGCTGATGGTACTAGGTAAGTTTTTTTATATATTTTCCAAAAGGGTAGTTTAAGAAACATTCTTTTAATTTCACTTATTACAGAGGAGATTTTATTCTATGCTTTATTTTAATTTGGTTTGATTATGTTTATTTTTTTCTGACATTTCACCTTTCTTAAACTGTTTAATATTTGTGCTTTGTTGTATGTATTTTTTTATGTAACTTGATAGATGATCTTAAAGCTAATGCATGCTTTTTTTATCCCCTTACACAAAGCAGAGAGGGGATTATAGGAATGGCCTCTGTTATGACACGATTTGCAGAGCACAATAATTGGGTTGCTACCCCCAAGGTCAAGGTCACACTTAAAGGTCAAGTGTTAAAAACTCTACATTTCGTTTCCGCTATATAACTTTCAAACTGCTGAAAATTTTTTGAAATAACTTGGCACAAGTGATCACCATTATGAGTCAATGTGCAGAGCTCAATAATTGGATTGCTTTCCCCCAAGGTCAAGGTCACACTTAAAGGTCAAGTGTTAAAAGTCTACATTTCGTGTCCGCTCCATAACTTTTAAACCGCTGAAATTTTTTTGAAATAACTTGGCACAAGTGATCACCATTATGAGATGATGTGCAGGGCGCAATAACTGGGTTGCTACCCACAAGGTCAAGGTCACAGTTTAAGGTCAAATATCCACATTTCTCGTCTGCTCTATAACTTACTTACTTGGCTTACGTAAAGTTTTATAATTACTTTGCACAAATGATCACCACTATGACAGGATGTGCAGAACCCAGCATCCAGGTTGCTACCCCCAAGGTCAAGGTTAAATGTTCTCCATAACTTTTTGACTTTATGTAAGATTTTAAATAACTTGGCACAAATAATTACTATCATGAGACTTTGTGCTTATAATAAGCATGGCACAACATCAAGGTCATGGTTGGTTAAAGGTCAAGAAGTACACATTCGTGTCCACTGCGGAAGGGGATTTAACTGTCCTTCAGACTGCCTTGTTTTTTCTGTATTTGTGATAATGTGTTTATGTAATAACCTGTGCCTTTAGTGTAACTGTTATTTCATTAATGTGTTTTATGTACCTGTCTTATGTTGGTAGTCCTTTCACATATATTCTTCTACTGTGTATCTTAAAGTTGATGAAATTTGCTTAACTCTGTAATTTTACCTATCTTGACATCTTTTTTACAGCTTCTGTTTTTTTTTTTTTTCTATTTGATTGTCGGTAAATAGCTTGAAGCTAATATTAGTTGTTATATATGTACCGACGTAAAATAAATTTTCTTCTATTCTTGTATCTTGTAGATGGTTATATTTACACATGTATAATTTACCTAATTCAGCATAGTGATCTCAGGAACATGCTTGTATTTGTTTTTTTAATAATTATCTTGTGGTTTCTGAATCAGACCTTTAACTATAGGGCTAAAAGCAGGGGGTAAGGTTGCGACATTTACTACTTTTTTTCATCCATTTGTTTCTTAATGGAGAACATGCAACCAGGCCAAAACATTCATAAAAAGAGGTAAATATGAAAAGTATGTCTCATTGTGAACGTAAAAATTAGCTTGGACATGTATTCAGAAGTTTCACTTGTGTTACTGGTTGGCATCAGTATATTTTCTATGTTTGCATTATCTGTTACCAAAGTAGCCAATGGCTACTAAAAATTCTGAAATTATTTTCAGATTTTTTTGGTAAAATTATTTTAAAATGGCATGTATTTTTGGATAAAATGAAAAATTTGGCTATGAAGTTTTTTTTCTTAGGGCCATCCATCATTGTAGATATTTGAAACATGCACTTGGCCTTTGTCTGTCAGGTTTTTCTGCTTTACTACATAACAATATAGAACAAAGAAATGTTTTTAAAGCATTTATTAGAACTACATGTACTTCAAGGCAAGTGTATTTTTCCTTTACAAACATGCATACTACAGAAGTCAACCTAGGCAGCATCTCTATCTAAGAACCTCCCAGTTATAGAATATAACGCCATTATCTGTGTTATTTATAAAGCATTAAATGTTTACTGTTCTGCAGGTTTTTAATGCTGATAGATGGTAAAGAGAAAGTATTCATGTTAGACAGAGATAACACTGTTTTCCATGTGCCTCATTTACAGGTGAGTTTATACCCTTAGTTTCTGTTTAAATTTAGTATGCACACATGTCAAAAATGTACCACCGCATGAAAAATAGTACACCATGATGGTTTTAAATATAACAATTTCACAGTGTGTCCATTTTATAATCGTCAGAAATGTTAAGATTGTTGTTATTATGGAAGGTAATAAAGATGGGAAGGAGGTAGGGAAGTCTCAAAGATACCACAGAGACTGTACTTATGTACCTTATTAAAGAAGCAGGGACATAAACCGTAGTTCTGCATATTTGATCAGCCTAGAGACTGTGTACTAGGTAGTTATGCAGGACATGTTGAGAGATAAACCTTATTAATATGTTGCTCACAGGAGAATGCAGAGAAACCAGATTGGATCAATAACTCAAGAACAACTGGGTTGCTCAAACTACAGGATGGTTGGGTATGATGAAAAAATGAATAATATAAACATACATGTACTTAGTCAAAGATCAAGGAACAGGCACCCATGTCAAAGGTCAAGGAACAGGCACTCATGTCAAAGGTCAAGGCACAGGCACCCATGTCAAAGGGGTGAGGAAAGAAATTATGTTTCAATATTAATACTATTGGGATTTCATCAAAATGAATTGATGCTTTTAATCATTTAATTAAATATGCTGAATTATTGAATTTCATTTGGATACTTTTACAGTTCCCAAGAAGAAAAGATCTGAATGCTCATATAACAGACACATTGTTAGATGGTGAAATGATTCTTGATACAGTGAATGGAAAAACTGTTCCTAGATATCTCGTTTATGACATTATTAGGTTTGAGGTAAGTTAGTATTTCAGTCTTCATACAGGAATGGTCTACTGGTCTACTGTTTCCTTGAAACAGTCTAAAGAAAACAGTCCTTAACTACAATATGTATGACAATCAAGGTCAGGCAAGGAAAGACTTTCAGTTCTCATTTACAATATAAGGTTTAAACTACAATTATATGAGATGTGAGTTGGAGTCAACTTTGACAATGCACAAACTTATTTTGTCCACATAATATCTTACCAATCATTTGTAGCTAGATTTCACTATTTAAAAGAGATGACAGTTTGTTAAATCAATACTTCTTATTACACATTATATTTCAGACTTTTATGTTTCTTAGAATGGTCTATAACAGACATTTTCTTAGTACTCTTTTTCCCATTTTAATGTACATGAGTTTAACTCAATATATCTAGGGTCAAGAGGTGGGTAAAACACATTTCAACACTAGGCTGACATGCATAGACAAAGAAATAATCTTGCCAAGAAATACGAAGGTGCAACAAGGTTTGCTGGACAAAACCAAAGAACCCTTCAGTGTCAGAATGAAACCATTCTGGGATATAGTCACTGCTAGAAAAGTAAGTATAGTTGAAACACCATCTTATTAAATTTCTGTTTAACTTTGAAGACATTGTTTGTTCTCAGTCATTACTTAGGATTAGGAATGAAAGCTGTGATACAAAAACTTCGACATAAGAGAAAGATGATCCAGTCCACAGTTTGTTCTACTTTATACAACTATCCTTGTATGTATCTTCAGCTGTATACTGTATTCCTAGAAAAGATTTCGTGCTTTTTAAGTTAGCGTTTTTCGCGTCAAGCATGGATGCGCGAACATTTTTAGCTGCGAAAATGTCACTTCTAACAAAAACGCAAACATTTCTAGCTTTTTCTTAACTTGGAATCTATTACCATTCAGTGTACTTGTATCCATAAATCCGAATTTACACAAATGCATATACGCATTCACAAGTCTGATAAAATAATAATTCAGTCCATTTCCTTTTATTTTCCCTCTATTTAGGTTATATTTTTATAACACAGTATTCAATATTTACATCGAGGTACAAACTACAAAATACAAACGGTAAACTGACAATTTACAAATAAACGTGAACTGTTATATGCATATTGGTTAACACGGGGGTAACACAGGGGATTAATTTGTTACAACACAAAACCTTTATACACAGTTTGCATTACACTTATTGTTTTTAGACAGTCATTTTTATTTACAGTTACTATTAATTAGTATTCTCTTTGGTAAGCATCCCAGAACTGCTACAAGAAGGTAACACACTTTCCAAAGGATCATCAATTCTATCCGATTTTTCAGGTGTAAAGAATTTACGTATCAACATTTTTGCAACCAAGTCAGTTATGATTTCAAATGAGAATAAATAGCTCGGGAATATGTAAATCGGTATGGCTTAATCCTTTCATGAAAAGGTAGATATAAGTAAGAAGTGTTCACAAAGTGTTCATGAGATTAGACATTAAATAACGAGTTGTTGTGTAATAGTAAATCGGGGACTTGAAAGTACAAGTATGTATTTTTACCGCAGCGAATTAATATTCGTGGAGTTCACGGTCGTTATGAGTGCGCGAAAGTTTGTCTCCGCGGAAATGTCGTTGATAAAAAAAACGCGAAAAATTTGTATCCGCGAACATTTCTAGGAATACTGCATATGTTTCTTCTGTTTGACTGATGACATGGGAAAAAAAGGCACTTGGGCATTGTTATACTATTGAAAAAAAATCTAAATCGAAAATCAGCTAAAAATGGCAAATTTTGAGTACCCTTCAAAATGTAAAACCAAAAGGAAATATTGATAGCCTGTATATTGTCCTTCATAAAAATGTCTGTTTTGAATCAAAATTCTTGATGACCATTAAAATGGCAACACTTCTTGGAAACAGTTCTTTCTTATGAAAAAGTTGTTACTTGATTTTAAACACACTCTTGAATGATAATAATTATACTTTTGTAAAATTGTAAAAAGTTGGGATGCAATCAAAAGAAATCGAATTTTACACTAAAATAGCCTAAATATAGATAAATAAAATCTGTGGATTTCATTTACACTGCAACAGGAACATACTTTGTAGGTAAAATTTAAGAACATATAAGGGTAAGTGACCTCATTTTAAGGAATTTCAGTTGTGCACATCATGTTCCTCTCCAGTATGATAGTATATTTGTTTGTCTCATGCAGGTAATATAGTATATTATGTTTGTCTCATGCAGGTAATATAGTATATCATGTTTGTTTCATGCAGGTAATATAGTATATTATGTTTGTGTTTGTCTCATGCAGGTAATATAGTATATCATGTTTGTCTCATGCAGGTAATATAGTATATTATGTTTGTCTCATGCAGGTAATATAGTATATTATGTTTGTCTCATGCAGGAAATATAGTATATTATGTTTGTCTCATACAGGTAATATAGTATATTATGTTTGTCTCATGCAGGTAATATAGTATATTTGTTTGTCTCATGCAGGTAATATAGTATATTATGTTTGTCTCATGCAGGTAATATAGTATATCATGTTTGTTTCATGCAGGTAATATAGTATATTATGTTTGTGTTTGTCTCATGCAGGTAATATAGTATATCATGTTTGTCTCATGCAGGTAATATTGTATATCATGTTTGTCTCATGCAGGTAATATAGTATATTATGTTTGTCTCATGCAGGTAATATAATAGTATATCATGTTTGTCTCATGCAGGTAATATAGTATATTATGTTTGTCTCATGCAGGTAATATAGTATATCATGTTTGTCTCATGCAGGTAATATAGTATATCATGTTTGTCTCATGCAGGTAATATAGTATATAATGTTTGTCTCATGCAGGTAATATGTTGAAAGGTTAATGTCTAAAAAATATGTCCAAGTACCCTTTTTGTCATGTTGTCAGTCATTTTGATACAAGTTGTTATATCATGTAAACATATAAGAACCTTACAGGTGACCTATTTCATTCTCATTTGATGGGTCTGAAGCAGCAGTATTTTGAGTTACAAAAAGACATATTAGGATTAAACTCATGAAATCTATTGATGATAATGAAATTGTTTGTTGATTTTTGTTATTTGCTTACACTTAAATCTCTTTTTATTGACAGAGAACATGACATTGTCTGATTTTTGTAGATGACTCAGTGTTAATGTGTTATGTATGACCCTTTAGTTAGTTTATTATTTAGGATTACTAGTTATAGTATGAAAACACTGTTTCAGATATTAGATGGAGATTTTGCTAGTCAAGTCAGCCATGAAGTGGATGGTTTAATATTTCAACCTGTCCCAGATGTAAGTTTTTCTACTATATATTGTATACTTTGATTCAGAAAATGTTAGAATAGAATAGTTTCAGCATTTTCTCTATATATGGATTTCAAGGCACATAAATATTGTGGATGAATTGTGGTTTAACATTGAAAAATAAAAAATAGATGAATCCACTTTACACAAAGACAGAATGAATAGTTTAGTCTGATGAAAACCATACGCAAGGCAAAATTACAAGGATTTTTTCACTTAAAGCAGCTCATTCACACTTTCCGTGAAAAAAAATGAATTCCTTCTGAAAGACATTTTCTCTAGTCACATATGAATAGTCAAAATTATAACCAACAATACAAGTGAAAATATACTTAGAATTTTGAGAAAACTTGTCCAAAATACATTTAAATTTAAGTTTAACGGTGCCTCAGCACTCTAAGCCTATATTGTTAATGTCTAGTATTATTTTAGAAATCCAGTGACTTACGTACATTATATGAATCTTTGCTTACAACAGATTTTACTGATCATTCTTTCCTAATTATAAGTATTTAAACTATTTTGAAGGCATTCAGTTGTCTGTGCATGACCTACTTTATTACTTTTTCTGACATCTTCTATTAATCTCAATACATAATTACATTGAAAACTTTTGACTGAAAAATCCTTGTAGCATCTTAGTATGTTTAACTCAAGGCAGTTACAACAATGATAGTTTTTGCCTTAATACTGAAGATTTTAAGGTTTACATTTTTGTCAAACAGCAAAGGTATACATGTAAGTACTGCATATATACTACAGGAAAGGATAACCTGTTTTCATGTTTCAGCCTTACCATCCCGGCAGATGTAAAGATGTATTGAAGTGGAAGCCCCCAGATATGAATTCTGTAGATTTCAAGTTAATGATAACTACAGATGCAGGGGGTCCAGGGTAGGTACTATCTTTACTCATATTGATGAGAAAAGTCTTTTTAGTCTTTAATTATTGGCTCCTTTTTATGCCCCTGGAGGGAGCATATTGTTGTTTTTGGTCTGTATGTCTGATTGTTTGTCTGTCTGTCTGTTTGTCACAAAACTTTAACCTTGACCATAACACAGAAGTTCGTCCACCTACAGCCTCCAAACTTCACAGATGCATGCATTTCATGAGCTCTACCCAACAGACCCACTTAGAGGTCACTGGGTCAAAGCACAATGCCCTGAGGGGCATGGATTCATTCAAGCATAGTGCTTGTTTCTATATTTGAAGTGATATAAGCTGTCAAAAACACCCAGAGTTTATTCATAAAACCAAGTTGCACCAAAGTCTACTTGTAGAAAAACAAACATTTTACTGTAACAATCTTTTTACTTTTAATGTAATCACTGTGAGACAAAGTTTACTCCCATTGCTTAAAGTTTGATATTGTAAAAAATGACTGAATTGAATTAACATCTGTCATCATTAATGGAAGTTATATCTTTATTTATGTCTATGTTAGTAGTGTAAGAAGTCTTTATTACTTGTAATTTACATGATTATATCCCCGAAACGCAGTTTGAGGGATATATAGGAGTCACCAGGTGGTTGGTAAGGCGGTTGGTCGGGCTGTCGGTCGGTCTCTATATTGCAATTTACTTGTCTGGAGTATGACTTGAAAACTAATAGTTGAATTCAATGTAACTTTATACAATGGTCAAGCACAATGAAAGGAAGTACAGTGTTCAAGATTCATAACTCCGTCTTCACTACTTGCAGAGTTATTGCCATTTGTTGGTTTTCCGTGTCCGGAGCATAACTTGTAAACTAATCGTTGGAATTCAGTGCAACTTCATACAGTGGTCAAGCACAATAAGAGGAAGTGCAGTGTTCAAGAATCATTACTCCGTCTTCAGTATTTGCAGAGTTATTGCCCTTTGTTGGTTTTCCTTGTCCGGAGCATAACTTGAAAACTAATTGTTGTAATTCTATGCAACTTCATACAATGGTCAAGTACAATGAGCGGAAGAGCAGTGTACAAGAGTTATAACTTCATCTTCACTATTTGCAGAGTTATTGCCCTTTATTGTTTTTCCTCATCCGGAGCATAACTTGAAAACTACTTGTTGGAATTCAGTGAAACTTCATACAGTGGTCAAGCACAGTGAGAGGAAGTACATTCTATAAGATCCATAACTCCATCTTCAGTATTTACAGAGTTATTGCCCTTGGTTGGTTTTTTCTTGTCCAGAACATAACTTGAAAACTTATTGTTTGAATTCAGTGCGACTTCATACAATGGTCATCCACAGTGAAAGGAAATGCAGTGTACAAAAACCACAACTATCTTTAATTGCCCACAACCATTACTCTATTTCAATTCTTTTACAAACTGTTCTGTTATTTATAACTTCCTCAGTTCTGAAGCAGTCTTGCAGGGGTATTAATCACATTTAGTGATAGCTCTATTTTCTGATTATTTACCGTGTTTTTAGCTCACCTGAGCCTGCTCAGGGTGAGCTTTTGGGATCGTTGATTTCATTTCATTTGTTTTACTTACTTATTTTACTCTACTTATTTTACTCTACTTATAGGATTTTACTCTTTTTTTACGTTCAGACTCGCTCAGACGCTTTAAAAAAAATCAGTCAAGCGTCTCCATGATTCGGATCATTACACGTGATCCGCCATCATGGCTTTAGTTTTTACTTTAGCGTTGAAACGTTCGGACGTGTTTTTTGTGTTAGTGACTATTCGTTTGTTGACAGTCGGTTTTTTGCTAAGTTGTACAATTATGACAGAAGCTGCGGTGCAAGCTTCGAAGGACGATAATGTTTCTTCGCCGTTTTCTGTGCGCTCAGAACCTACCACGGCGGGTGGGGAAAGGTCAAAACGTACGACGATTCGGGAGTTGGAATCGAAAATGACTCAAATGCAGTCGTCTACAGATGCGAAATTCGACTCAATTATGAAATTGTTGCAAGACCGGTCTTCGGGACAGGGTCAGTCAACAAAATTAGCAGATAATGACTCGGAGTTTCGGACTCGTGAGTTGAATTCGTCTTCGAAAATTGTCAGCGTGCATGACAGTGATGAACTTTCTCTTCAGCCTGGTCAGGCAGAGTTGGGAAGGTTATTTGGGAGTGACACTTCTTCAGTGAACAGTGATCATTCTTTGTCAGTTGAGGAGAATGTAAAGCATGTCTCTTATAGTAAGTACATTGAAACTTCAGACAAGGCAGACAATTTGGCCAGTATTTTTCAAACTGCTTCTTTGAGACCTGATAGCAAGCAGGGTCTAGTTTTAGATACTTTGCAACAGAATATTTTGCAGAAATCTTGGCGTACTGATGACCCTAGTAGGTTGACGGCATACAAAGATGTATACCGCTTGTCTTTTCCAGTAAGTGACAAATCGGAAGATTTCTTAACTGTGCCAGGTTTAGATGACATCGTTGAACCCATGCTTAGAAAACGTCATGGTTCAAGGTCGTTGAAGTCTTGGGGTAAGGGAAAACAGTTATTTTCTCAGCCTCTCAAATCTATTGAATCTTTGGGATATCAAGGACAGATGGCTTCGCGCTATGGCATTTTGACATTAAGCTACCTTCAGCAGGGGCTTGGCTCCCTCATGAATTCATTGAAGGAAAAAGACCCAAATATTGATCGTACAGTCCAGACAGTAAGGGACTTGTTTGACATGTCTTCAAAGGCACTGGATCAAGTCGGAAGGTCAGGAGCCTATCATCATCTCATAAGGAGAAAAGCCGCCATAGCAGACACGGGCTTGGATACTTTGAACGATATCCACGTTAAAGTTCTTGACTTACCTTTGAACAGTCAAGGGGTGTTTGGGAAAGGTCTTGAAGACAAGTTAAAGGACCGTAAAGAGAAGAAAGACCAATTAAATGATCTGGTCCCAGATCTCTGGGAAAGAAAAAGGACTTGGTCAGCTACTAGTACTAGCACCACTTATGAAAGACCTGAGAAAAGGCAGAAGACTTCTACCTATGTGCCAAAGTCATCACATTTTCAGTCGTCAGCACGATCAAATTTTAGCAAGGGGAACAATCAGAGTTTCCACGCAGACAAAGGCAAACAGAAGGAGAAACCAGAGACTTCGATTCCTCCTTTTCGCATTCCAAAGAGGAAATGACTTACAGGTAAGCAATGTTTCCAGTCAAACTTATGCAGCGCTCCCGCAAGTACCAGTTGGGGGTCGCTTGAGATTGTTTCAAAAAAATTGGGAAAAGATCACTTCCGATCAGTGGGTCCTGTCCACAATAAAAGAAGGGTACAAACTGGAATTTCTGCAAATACCACAGGACACAGGGATACGTCCCACAGTTGTTCCTGTAAGAGATCAGGGTCTTATTTTGCAAGAAATAAATTCTTTAATTCTAAAAGACGCAATCGAAAAAGTCGATGCTCAAAATGCTCACAAAGGTTTTTACAGTACCTTATTTTTAGTCCCAAAAAAGAATGGGAAACTTCGTCCAGTTATCAATCTCAAGCCTCTCAACCGGTATCTTGCAAAGAAGCATTTCAAAATGGACACTTTAGCAAAGGTCATAAACTTAGTGAGACCTCAAGATTGGGCTCTGACAATCGATTTATCGGATGCCTATATGCACATACCAATTTTTGCAAAGCACCGACAGTTTCTACGGTTTTGTTTCCTGGGTCAGTGCTACCAGTGGAAAGTTTTATGCTTCGGCCCAACATCAGCCCCTCGGGCCTTTACAAAGCTGGTTTCTGTGGTAGCAGCTTATCTAAGAACCCAGAACATTCGTCTAGCCGTTTATTTGGACGATTGGCTGGGGCTGAATCAAATCAGAACTGCTTTGCTACACGATCGGAAAATGTGTCTCAATCTTTTGGTCTCGTTAGGTTTCATGATCAATTTAGAGAAATCAAACCTCGAACCATCACAAAACTTAGTTTATCTGGGGGCACTTTTCAATCTCCGTTTGGGTCTGATCTTTCCAACGGAGGAGAGGTTTGCAAAAATTCAAATAGCCTTGAATCTTTTCAACAGTTCACATGTAAAAGCTCACGATTTTCTACATCTCTTGGGGTTAATGGCCTCTTGCATAGAGCTACTTCCAAATGCCCGTCTGTACATGCGCCCGATTCAGTTGCATCTTCTGTCCTTCTGGAAACCATCCAAGGACAATGTAGACCAACAAATTCCATGTACTCCACACCTACTATCTCATTTGGAGTGGTGGAGACAAAAACAAAACATTCTGAAGGGCAGATCCCTTCAGAATCAGTTAACGGAAGTAACTGTCACAACAGATGCATCCAGGACTATGTACGGGGGTCATATGGGGAATCAGATTTTTCAGGGTTCATGGACTACAGAGCAGAAAAATTGGCATATCAACCTATTAGAAATGGAAGCTATTCTGTTGGCTCTCAGACATTTCTTGAAAGATCTTTTACAGAAGTCAGTTCTGATCAAGTCAGACAACACGACTTGTGTGCAATATATCAATCGCCAGGGGGGCACCCACTCCAGCCAGTTATGCTACAAAACTTGGGAGATTTGGAATTTAGCTATTCAGAATCAAATGACTCTGAAAGCTGTTCTTATTTGTGGCAAAGAAAATGTCCTAGCGGACCAACTGAGTCGTCAAAAGATTTTGGCAACAGAATGGTCCTTGAAGACGGAAATAGTGCAGAATATTTTTGCGATGTGGGGTCACCCATTGATGGATCTATTTGCATCGAATCTGAACCGCCAAACAGAAATATTCTGCACTTGGTTTCCGAGCCATCAAGCTTTTGCGACAGATGCTCTCTCAATTTCGTGGGAGAACATGTTTGCATATGCTTTTCCTCCCCTGTGCTTAATACCCAAAGTTCTAATGCACATGTCTCGGTATCGATGCGAGCTCATTCTGATAGCCCCACGGTGGCCACGGAGACATTGGTACACAGATCTGTTAAGGTTTCTGATTGCAGCACCACTTCAGCTACCAGTAATACCAGATTTGCTGGTACAGCCGAAGTCTCAAATACACCATCCTCATCCGGAACTGTTTCTGTTGACGGCATGGCGACTGTCGACAGACAGTTCAAAGATAGAGGCTTTCCGGAAAAGCCTCGTAAGCTTATCCAGGCCTCATGGCGTAAGGGTACTAGAAAGGATTACAATGCCAAATTCAGAAAATTCTGTCGCTGGTGTCATAGCAGGGAAATTGATACCAATAAAATATCTTTGACCCAGGTTTCCGAGTTTCTTGCTGATCTGTTTCATGAGGGCCTGCAGTATAGCACGTTATCAGGCTACAGGTCCATGTTGTCAGTTGTTCTCCCTCCAATAGATGGGTTTAAAGTGGGACAACATCCAGACATAGTCAGGTTAATCAAAGGGGTGTTTAATTCCAGACCTCCACAGAAAAGACTAGTCCCTGAATGGGATCTAGAGTCTGTCCTTTCCTCATTGCAAAAGCAACCTTTTGAGCCGATGAGGAAGGCATCATTGAAACTTGTTACTTACAAGACTGTATTTTTGATCTCTATTGCATGTTTCAGGAGATGTAGCGACATACAGTCCCTGCAGCTAGGTGAGGGTTCGGTCAACATTCAGAATACTGGTATCACCTTTTCTAGACATGGGTTATCAAAACAAGACCGACAAGGTCACTACGGTACTAAAATTTTCATTCCAGCCTTCAACGGAAATAAAAAATTGGATCCAAAGAGATGTCTCTACTATTACTTGATAAAAACAGAACCTTTCCGGAAAGGGCCTGATGGGTCAGATGAGAAAAGACTGTTCTTAAGTCTCAATGAACCTCACAAACCTGTGTAGTCCCAAACTATATCAAATTGGATTGTGCAAACTTTGAAATTGACTCTCCATGATAAGTCACTGAAAGTTAAAGGTCATAGCACGAGAGTAATTGGGACGTCTTATGCCTTATACAAAGGTGCATCACTTAGCTCAATCTTATCGGCAGAAGACTGGAGTCGAGAATCTACTTTTATTAAGTTTTACCTCCGAGATATGAGTTCTCAGAGCTAGATAAGCTCTGGATTTTAAACTTTAGCGAGTCTCAGTGAAGTTCTGTGTAATCACAAGAAGGTGAAGTGTATAAACTGTATTATATACATGTACATATAGAGGGTATTGTTATTCTACTGAATCACATGAAGGAAATTCATGTATGTGACATTTGGTATGATCAAAGTCAACATAGTTTTTATGGTATTATGGGATGTGCTGGTCAACTGGAAGTTGGTTCAAACTCAGCCAAGAAATTCCCAAAACTACACCGCCAGGATAGTAAAAGGTATACATTGCTTTGAAAACTATCCTATAAGTAGAGTAAAATAAGTAAGTAAAACGAATGAAATGAAATTATTAAATTTGTGATCAAATTTGAATTTTATGAAAGAGTTTTACTTACTTATTTTATTTGTTTCCCACCACCACCCTGTTTTGTGAGTTTTTGAGTTGGGAAACGTTTCAACTAAAGCAAAACTAAAGCCATGATGGCGGATCACGTGTAATGATCCGAATCATGGAGACGCTTGACTGATTTTTTTTAAAGCGTCTGAGCGAGTCTGAACGTAAACAAAGAGTAAAATCCTATAAGTAGAGTAAAATAAGTAGAGTAAAATAAGTAAGTAAAACTCTTTCATAAAATTCAAATTTGATCACAAATTTAATAAAATGTCCGGCGTGCGTCGTGCATCGTCAACAATTTGACTTAAACAACATCTCCTCCTAAACCGCTGAGCCAACATTGATGAAACATGCCTGGGATATTCCTTGCATGAAGCTCTACCAAAATGTTCAAAGAATTCAATTCCATCAAGAACTCTGGTAACTATGGCAACTTAAAGGAAAAACTTTGAAAATCTTCTTGTCTGAAACCACAAGGCCCTGAGCCTTAAGATTTGTTATGTAGAATTGTCTACTGGACTTCTATCAAGTTTGTTCAAATTATGCCCCTGGGGTCAAATTTGGCCCCGCCCTGGGGGTCACTTGATGTTACATAGAGTTACATAGGGAAAACTTCAAAAATCTTCTTGTCTGAAACTACAAGGCCTTGAGTTTAGATATTTGGTGTGTAGCATTGTCCAGTGGACCTCTACCAAGTTTGTTCAAATCATGGCTCCTGGGTCAAAAATGGCCCCGCCCTGGGGGTCACTTGATTTACATAGAGTTATATAGGGAACAATTTAAAAATCTTCTTGTCTGAAATCACAAGGCCTGGAGCTAAGATATTTGGTATGAGGCATCATCTAGTGGACCTCTACAAAGGTTGTTCAAATTGAGACCCTGGGGTCAGAACTGGCCCCGCCCTAAGGGTCACTTGATTTACATAAAGTTATATATGGAAAACTTTAAAAATCTTCTTGTCAGAAACCGCAAGGCATGGAGCTTAGATATTGGTGTTTAGCATCATCTAGTGGACCTCTACCAAGATTGTTCAAATAATGACCCTGGGATCAGAACTGGCCCCGCCCTGGGGGTCACTTGATTTACATAGAGTTATATAGTAAATTCTTTAAAAATCTTCTTGTCTGAAACCGAAAGGCCTGGAGCTTAGATATTTGGTATGAGGCATCATCTAGTGGACCTCTACAAACATTGTTCAAATTATGACCCTGGGGTCAGAACTGGTTCCGCCCTGGGGGTCACTTGATTTACATAAAGTTATATATGGAAAACTTTAAAAATCTTCTTGTCAGAAACCGCAAGGCATGGAGCTTAGATATTTGGTGTTGAGCATTGTCTAGTAGACCTCTACCAAGATTGTTCAAATCATGGCCCCTGCGTCAAAATTGGCTCCGCCCTGGGGGTCACATGTTTTACATAGAGTTATATAGTAAATTCTTTAAAAATCTTCTTGTCAGAAACTGCAAGGCCTGGAGCTTAGATATTTGGTATGAGGCATCATATAGTGGACCTCTACAAAGATTGTTCAAATTGTGACCCTGGGGTCAGAACTGACCCCGCCCAGGGCTTATTTGATTTACATAGAGTTATATACATGTAGGGAAACTTTAAAAAATCTTCTTGTAAGAAACTACAAGGCATGGAACTTAGATATTTGGTGTTCAGCATTGTCTAGTAGACCTCTACCAAGATTGTTCAAACCATGGCCCCTGGGTCAAAACTGGCCCTGCCCAAGAGGTCACATGTTTTACATAGAGTTATATAGTAAATTCTTTAAAAATCTTCTTGTCAGAAACTGCAAGGCCTGGAGCTTAGATATTTGGAAGTATTTCTCTTGACCACAGTTGGGTCATCCCCCCTCCCGTGGGGGTCACTCCCCCCCCCACCTGCTCCACCCCCCCCACCCCGCTCAAAAATTTTTACTCATTTTTTAAGTTTTTTGCTATGGCAATAAAATTTGGCCCATTTGTACTTTTTTCAAGATGATTTCAAAAACATTATTCCTTGACCTATATTTTTGACCTACTGACTAATTTTTTTGTTTTTTAGCTACAGCAATGAAATTTGGACCGTGTGCACAGTTTTCTGTTTTGATTTTAAAAATGTCATCGCATGACCTATATATTTGACCTACTGACCTATTTTTTGTTTTTGGAGCTATGGCAAAGAAATTTGGACCATGTGTACAGTTTTTTGTTCCGATTTCAAAAATGTCATCGCATGACCTATATTTTTGACCTTCTGACCTACTTTTTGTTTTTGGAGCTATGGCAATGAAATTTGGACAATGTGTACAGTTTTTTGTTCCGATTTCAAATATGTCATCGCATGACCTATATTTTTGACCTACTGACCTACTTTTTTTGTTTTTTAGCTACAGCAATGAAATTTGGACCATGTTTACAGTTTTTTGTTCCGATTTCAAAAATGTCATCGCATGACCTATATTTTTGACCTACTGACTTTCTTTTTGTTTTTGGAGCTATGGCAATGAAATTTGGACCATGTGTACAGTTTTTATTCCGATTTCAAAAATGTCATCGCATGACCTATATATTTGACCTACTGACCTACTTTTTTGTTTTTTAGCTACAGCAATGAAATTTGGACCATGTGCACAGTTTTTCATTTCAATTTCAAAAATGTTATCGCATGACCTATATTTTTGTCCTACTGACCTACTTTTTGTTTTTGGAACTATGGCAATGAAATTAAGACCATGTGTACAGTTTTTTGTTCAGATTTCAAAAATGTCATCGCATGACCTATATTTTTGACCAACTGACCTTCTTTTTGTTTTTGGAGCTATGGCAATGAAATGTGGACCATGTGTACAGATTTTTGTTTCGATTTCAAAAACGTCATCGCATGTCCTTTATTTTTGACCTACTGACCTACTTTTTGTTTTTGGAGCTATGGCAATGAAATTTGGACCATATGCACAATTTTTTGTTCTGATTTCAAAAATGTCATCACATGACCTATATTATTGACCTACTGACCTACTTTTTTGTTTTTTAAGCTATGGCAATGAAATTTGGACCATGTTGTCAGTTCTTTGTTCCGATTTCAAAAACATCATAGCTTGACCTATATTTTTGACCTTTTTGTTTTAAAGCTACAGCAAATTTTTCCCTGCATGGATCCTATATTCCATTGGTAGGGTTTGAGGTCACTGGGTTAAGGTCAAGGTCACCATAGCTTATGATAGATATTTCTACTTTTTGTCATAGAGCCTGTATTTATTGACTGATACTTTATATGTTTACATATTTATATTTACATTACTTACATATTTTCAATTAAAACATGAATACTGCTTAACAACAATCCTACAGCCAAAATACTCATGTGAGCAATCTAGGGCCATCATGGCCCTCTTGTTAGAATTGATCTAGCCCATCATGCATCTCTGTCAATCTGACAGTGAAAACTACCTACTTTTAAACCATTTTCTGAGAAAGCTTAAGTTCAGATAAAACATTGTCCTACAGGAAAATGTATAAACAGAGTACACAGATCTGTACATTTATTTATTTAACTTTATTTAAAGAGGGAGCACAATTGGTAAAACCAATCTTTCCTGTGGCCCTCAGTTACATACATATTTTCTTCATACATTTATAATATGCATGGCAAATAATAAACAAGAAAGTATCTAGTATATACAAATACAGTAACTTTATTTTAGTTACAAAATACATGTAAACACACAAACAATTTTAAGTAATAAACAATAATATGAAAGTGATAAAACCATCTACATATACTTATCAATGTCAGTAACAGACTTAAATTCCTTTATCAGCTAGTATTTTGAGAGCTAGCTAGATATGATAATCTGGCGAGAAAGTTGTTCAAAAATTATGTTGTAAAAATATAATGGGTTCTTTTTTATATAATACAGGATTATTGAAATATAATTGGGCCTTTTGCAGTCATTACAATTGCAAATTATTTAGTATTACACAATAATCCAGATAGAGCATAATGTTGTTTATTACCAATCTTTGTTTCTATTGAATTAATTCAGATAGTTATTTTTAAAGCTTTGTGTGTCTTTTGAGTCTCTTATCTGTTCTTGGAGAGCATTCCATATTTTTGCTCCACTATAAGTTAAAGATTTTCTATACCGTCTAGATTCGGTTTTGGAACATAAAGATCATTGTTGTCAGTTGAGCGTAAGGGTCAAGTATGCACTTATGATACAAAAGTAAATTTATTTTTTAAATATGGTGGGGAGACTTTGTTGATTGTTTTGTACATAATGATTGATTTTTTATACTCCATCTGCTCTGTAAAAGTCATCCAGTGTAAGTGTTTAAATAGCTCAGAGAATGGAGTTTCCATACTTTCATTTAAAATCAATCTAGCAGCCCTCTTTTGAAAACATATATGTTTAGATATGAGCTCTGCATTGCAGTTTCCCCAAACTGTACAACAATAATCTAAGTGAGGAAGAATAAAGGAATTGTAGAAAAGTTTTCTCATAGGTATGGACAAATAATGTTTAATTCTTCCCAACAAATCAAGTAGAGAGTTACATTTATGAATAGTATTTTCTACTTGAACTGTCCATGAAAGAGTACTGTCAATGGTAACACCAAGAAGTTTTTCTTGTTGTGTTATTTCTATGTTTTCATTATGCAAGTTGAATCTTGTTTTTAGATATATCTAAATTTCTTTTTCTACCATGAGATGTTAAGATCATTGCTTTAGTTTTATTTGTGTTTAACATGTTTAATGTCATCAAATTTGAGTTACACCAGCCATCAATATTTACATTGATCTGTACATTGATCTTCACACTGATCTGTACATTGATCTGTACACTGATCTGTACACTGATCTGCACATTGATCTGTACACTGATCTGCACTCTGATCTGTACACTGATCTGTACATTGATCTGATCTGTACATTGATCTGCACACTGATCTGTACATTGATCTGATCTGTACATTGATCTGATTTGTCCATTGATCTGTACATTGATCTGTACATTGATCTGATCTGTACATAGATCTGTACACTGATCTGATCTGTACATTTATCTGTACATTGATCTGATCTGTACATAGATCTGTACATTGATCTGTACACTGATCTGTACATTGATTTTAGTTCTCATCTTTGATTTCTTGGTTTGATTTACCAGATTTGAGTAAGCAGTGTACTGTTATTGTTATTGTTTTCTTGTTTTTTTTCCAGCCTGCTGAAAACAAAAAGGGCCTATCTCTATGTAACTGGACTAGACAAACCATTTTCTGAAATGAAGGTAATAATTTTTGTTGAGCTGGCTTGTGGTGAGCTCGACTTAGTCGCCACTTTTGGCGTATAGTTTGGTGTATGTGCGTCCGTCCGTGCGTCCGTCCGGATTTTTCTTGTCTATATCTTGCTCATTCTTTGAAGGATTACAGAATAATTTTGTACAAATGTTCACCATGATGGGTTGGTGTGTCGCACACAAAACCCAGGTCCGCCGCTCAAAGGTCGTCACACTTGGGTGTCAGCGCAAAACCCGTGTCCGGAGCGTAACTTCTACATGCATGGAGGGATTTTAATACAACTCGGGACAAATATTCTCCATAGTGAGGCGGAGTGTCCCGCGAAAACTTCAGGTGTCTGTGGCAAAGGTCAAGGTCACACTTAGGGGTCAAAGGTCAAATATCAAAATAAAACATTCATTTGCGAGTATAACTTCTATATACATGGATGGATTTTCATATAAATTAGCACAAATGTTCTCCATGTTGAGTTGAGTTGTCTCGCACAAAATGAAGGTCAAGGGCACAAGAGGTCAAAGGTCAAATAAAAATATTAAAATTTGTTTGTTGGCTCTGTATCTTGCTTATGCTTTGAAGTATTATGCTTAGTGGTCAGAGGATTTGAAAAATTCAAGGGTGTGGCAAAGGTCAAGGTCACATTTAGGGGTCAAAGGACAAATAACAAAATAAAACATTCATTTGCTAGTATAACTTCTTTATACATGGATGGCTTTTAATATAACTTAGCACAAATGTTCTCCATGTTGAGTTGAGTTGTCTCGCACAAAATGAAGGTCAGGGTCACAAGAGGCCAAAGGTCAAATAAAAATATCAAAATTTGTTTGTTGCACTGTATCTTGCTTATGCTTTGAAGTATTATGCTTAGTGATCAGAAGATTTTGAAATTGTTGAGCCCACTTGTTGTGAGGTCGTCTTAGTTGCAGCTTTTCACTTTTGTTGTTTGGTGTATATGCAACCCTCAGTCTGTGCATCCGTCTAGATTTGTCCGGTCTATACAGGGGTAAAAGTTTTCCGGATTGTGCCGGATTTCCGGCCTCTGTCTGGGCTGTTTTTCCAATTCATGTAAATCCGGGTCGAAATTTTAGGGGGTGGGGTGGGGGTCAGGTCGATCTGAAACTTCATTTCGGCGAAAGCTTTGCCGCATCATAAGAGTACTGTTAGGGACCGGGACACAGCTTTTACTCTTCCCGATTTCTATCGCGCATTTTGATTGGATGACTTATTGTTAGAATAATCCAATGAGTATCGCCGATTCATTCTGAAGTTTACATGCAAAGGTGGCCGTTTTTGTTTTATGATTTGAATTTAGAAAATTTACGATGAAATTTTTACCAGCTGGCTACAACGTGAGCGAAATTGATAAGGGAGCGTATTTTACTCTTGTGTTATTTGTGTTGATACTTGTAAATGTATATGTCCTTTACTATTTTCTGAAAGACTTATGTAATTTTAATATTTCCTGAGCTGATTTTGTTAAAAAAAAAATTGTAAAAATCTGATTAAAAATGGTTCCATAAATTTACAAGGAAATGAGATTTTTGATATGCCAAACAGCTAAAATCCAAGAGCTTCCGGGGGCCTCCGGTCCCCTGGACCCCCTGCCAGGGCTTTTCCCTGGACCCACCAGGGGCCCTAGCGGCCCCCTTGCCCCCAGCTTGGATTTCAGGATTTTCTCAATCTGCAACTTTTACCCCTGTCTATATCTTGCTCATTCTCTGAAGGATTACAAAATAGTTTGATACAAATGTTCACCATGATGGGGTGGTGTATCACTCACCAAATGCAGGTCAGCCACTCAAAGGCCAAGGTCACACTTGGAGGGTCGGCTCAAAACCCGTGTCCGGAGCGTAACTTCTACAATATCAGTGCAATGTCAAGATTTTGCCTTGGGTATAAAGAGGATGTGTTGCACACATCTCACCTATGTATACATCTTTCTCCTTGATCTGAAGCTTATAGGTTCAGGTTTGAATTAAGACAAGAGGGCTCGATATTCTGCCCGTGGGCTTGTCATTTGTAGTGTTTTATTCTATCTCTTGTCTCAGCATGAATAGCAAAAAATTCTTTCATTCTAATTTACATGTCAAGTGTACTGTTTGAATCACTTGTCTGTTCAGTTAAAAAACACAGATTTCATTTACTTGTTTCGCAAAAAATATGTTGTCATGCTGAAGGCACATATAAACTGGTCCCTTTAGACATATTTCTGTTTGATGTGGAAAAGGTTCATTGTCATTCCTTCTTATTGAGTAATTTGGGTCTTGTATTCAAGCTTTAGTATTTAAATTCTTTAAATTTAGGTCAGTAGGTCAAAGGTCAAAGTCATATTTGTTTTTTTTTTCTTTACTTTCAGTTTTCTAAAGATTTAAAAGAATTTGACAAAAAGATTATAGAATGTTGTTTTGACCCTACAATCAACAGTTGGAAATTCATGAGAGAGCGAACTGATAAGTCATTTCCAAACCACTATTCTACAGCCATGGGTGAGTTATTATTTGACTTTTTTTTTCATTTTCACTTCTTATCACATTTTTTTTTCTAATGCAATATAAACATTATTTATTTCTTTATACGACACTTCAAAAAGGTCACTTCATCACATTTTCCTGAGCCTTTTAAGTAAAATTTATATAAGATGTTCACTCATTTCAGGTCATATACAAACATGTCCATGTATTTACGTAATGTATTTCATGTATTTATTTCTCTGAACTCAGAATTCTAGGCAGCTTTTGTTGAGAATATGAAACTTGAAGCAAAAATTTTCTCTGTTATCAGCATACAATGATTATGCTTGAAATAATGAATCTACGGAAACTTTTTCATGTATGTGAAATGAATTAATATATAAATTGATATTGGTGTATGTGTATGTAGGACTTTGATGTTGAAATTCACAAGGGATGGTGTGATAATGATTTTTGCCTGCCCTATGGCCATATCAATTTTCTCTGGCACACTTAATGCCAGGTTATCAGTTTCAAAGTGGAGTGTAAAAAAATGTTTGATTAAATTTTACAACCTTGGGATATTGTTGTAATGTAAAACTTTTATACCATGTTTGTGTTGTTGAGGAAGTGTGATCAGGTTTTGATTAAAAGAAATATTATAATTGAAGACAAGTATTTGAGAAAGAACTTTAGTGGTCACTAGAAAACTGCCAAGTTTGTTTACTCTGATACGTACATTTTTTGCTCACCTGATCATATGCTGAAGATAAGCTTTAAGGATGGCCCTGTGTCTGGCATGCAGTATGTTATGTGCTGTGTGCATCAGTTTTCACTTCAAAACAACAGATCCTCCTAAAGCACCAAGATAAATTTGATAAAACTTTGCTGTGATGTTACTTGCATGAAGATCTGCCAAAGTTGTTAAAAAATTGAATTTCATCAAGAATTCTGGTTGCTATGGCAACAGAAAGGAAAAACTTTGAAAAAGTTCTTGTCTGAAACTACAAAGCCTAGAGCTTTGATATTTTTAATGGAGCATCAACTAGTAGTCCTCTACCAAGGTTGTCCAAATAATGCCCCTAGGGTCAGTAGCACTAGCCTGAGGGTCATTTGATTTTACGTTGAAGGCTTATATAGGGAAGACTAAAGAAATCTTCTTGGCTGAAACCAAAAGGCCTAGAGCTAAAAAGCAGACCCTTTGAATGCTTTACAGTAATTTTTGATGTTTCAGAGTAGAAAAACAACTGAACTTTATCAAGAATGTGTTGAAGATTTTGGCTGTGCTCTTAATCCCCTTCCATCACATGCTGGTGACCTTTATATAACATCAGTATTTACCTACATGCATGTTGCTCTCTTGTCTTTCATTAGCATTACATTTTAACTGAGACATATCATGTTTTCTACATTAGCTGTGTGTGAAAGTATACAGAGACCTGTGACAAAAGACATTCTGTTCCGAGTAACTGAGGTTGAAAGATGGATGCCACCAGCAAAGGGGCCTGGAATGTCCATGCCTCCACCCACCTCAAGGCCACCTCATAGACACTGATGTTAAAGTCCCTGTTATTGGAGGAGAAGTAATTATCATAATTTGTGAAAATTATGCAGACACAGCGTAGTGGCAGCCATTTTGGTTTTGAATTGTTCACCCTGGTGCTGAATATTTAAAAAAAAGTGCATTGGTTGAAAAAATATAGGTTGCAGTGCAACTTTAATTTATGTAACTGAGTTGTCGTATCTATGAATGTTTGAAATAATAGTTATCAGAGGAGGGAATTGCAGAGTTGCACAAAAATCTTTTAGTGTGACATGACTAGTTTGGCATTAGTCAGATGCTTGACCAAGGATGAAATTTGTAGATATAGTCTGAAATTATATTGTACCAAGCATTATTGCTTAAGTTATCTGAAACTTTTTCATCATTTGTCCTGTTAATATTGGTTCATAGAAGGAGTGCTAGCATCATGTAATACTTGTGGTGTCATGTTTGTGGCTTGGATTTCATGTGGTTTAGTTTCAGAGATTCTGTTAGTTATAAATAGACTGATGTTAGGTAAGGAAAAAAAAGTATTAACTTAACAAAGAAGGAAAATGTTATTGCACTATCTATACAATGTATATAGACACTGACAGATGTTGATCTGAAGTTGAGCTATTGTTGTGTACAGGAATGGTAATCATTTATGAAATTTGTAATTCTAAGGTACCAGTTTCATTGTTACAGTAAATGATACTGAGTTTCATTGGTACAGGAATGTAATCTGGCATCAAGATATGTGTCTTTTACACTGCCATGTACACTTTGATTGTCAAAACATCTGTTCCATTTTGACTTTGTCAGTCTTCTTGACTAGATATTGTAGAATTAAATCAAAAGAGAATCATTTTCTTTTCCTTTTTTTTTGCCTTTTTAAATGCCCTCTGTTATATTTCATTGGGTGTTCTTATGCCCATGTAGAAGCCATTTTGCTAACAGTTTATCTGAAAGGGGACATTCTCAGTCTCAGCTTTTGTGTTAGTGCTCTTGTTTATCTTTTACAGTGTGAAACTGATGCTTTGCTTTTAGACTTTAAGATGATGTTTTTAACCATCACATATTGACACCAAAAAAACAAAAAAAAATAAAAACAAACAAAAACAGTAAATAATATGTTACTGTTAATTACAGGATGGAATTAATGTTGACCATATTTTGTAGGTCACTTTCATCTAATTTCTTTTAAATGTTGAGATGCAATGTCTAAATATACTTTATCAGCAAAACAGATAGTTAAGTAGTATCTTTAACTTTAAAGTCAAGGTCAAGGCCACCACATTTAAAATGAGAATTTGGGCTTTTAATATCCAACTTGTACAGACCTAACTGGGTATAAATTCTGTAAGATTGTTACTCATTTTTTCGACTGTTCACGTGTTCTTACATTCTTATTACTTCATTCAATTCTTTGTACAATGGTAACTAACAATTATAGTTCTTATTTTTACTCAATTGAGTAAGGAACTGTCAGGGGGTCTGGTTTTATGGAACTTTCACAGTTGGTTTAACAAAGGGAAGTTACTCATGATCTACTGCATATGTATATATTATTGGCTAATTTTCTATAAAATGAAAAATAATTGGTAATGTTAAGATGAATGCATGAGTGTAATAAAAAATGTCTCCTTAGGTTACATAGACAAAAATTATTCGATGGTGTTCATTTAAAGTTAATGGCTAACGTACATCAATATAAACACTGGTGACCATGCATCCATTTTGTTTTTTTGTACCTGACATTTTGCCATCTAGGCATTTGTTCAATATTATTTAGTTATATATGATTTGGAGGGAAATGTAATGATATACTTGTATAATATGCCTCTGAAGTTATCTTGTAAATATTTATTAAAAGTAACTGCTCATGTCAAGTCATACTTTTATTAATAATATTTTCATTTTTGAAGAAAAAAAATGTTCTTTCATTTTTGCTGAATCATGCATTTATGTTTCTTCGACTTTTAAAGAGTTAAGGCCCCTTGTTTTAATGATTCCTTATGTTGAGATGTTTATAGAAGCTTTAATCCTGGTCATAAATAACAAAGCTACAGAAAGTATTGAGTTTTAAGATTTTCGTGTTTGACAAAATTGCTGTGTATAGGCTATCAACAGGCTATGTTACTGAGATAATATTAGCCGTATTCAGTCGTTATTTCTTCCAATATTAGAAAACTTACTGGAAATGTCTCATTTTTTTTTAAATAAAGCTTCTTGGATATATCATTGACATAGAAATGGTTTATTATCATTTTTTTGTATATTTTTCCATATTTCTTAGTTTCTATAGAGATGCTGGTGCTGTGCTTTAGAATGATATGATGGAAAATGAGACCACATATGACGTTTTATACTTGTTACAGAACCAGAGTTGAATATTTACTTCATGCTGATGTTATAAGGTTTCCAAGTGCTTTTATTATGTGAGTTAGACTTGTGTGGCACCAATGTAGTCAAACCAGCAGACAGTAGAAATTTGATAGTAAAACCTGTCTCACTTTGAACTGTACGTGGGTGAAGATATTGATTTTTATTATTACTCTTAGAATAATAACAAGATTTTGCAAAGTATGTAGTTTATTTAAATAATAGGTATTTTCAAAAGAACAAGTTTCATGTTGGTTCTTTTTAGATTTTTAAGTCACTTCAGTCAGAACTATTGGGCAATTTTCTGGTAGTTGTTTCAAAGGCATTATATTTTTAACTATTTACTAAGACTAGCTTTTTGTACATGTTTCTTAATTCATAGGTACATTACATGTAACTCTGGAAGTTAATACCAGTATGAAACAGTGATTGTTGCTAATGATATTTTGGGGTCACTGTTGTGAGAAATTTGTATTTATTTCTGAGACGGAAAGTGTGTGTATGTGTCTGTAGGTATGTGTGTGTGTGTGTGTGTGTGTGTGCGTGTGTGTGTATGTGTGTCCTTTTATAAATAATGCCACATATCCTAATATTGATCATTACTAAATGTGTAAGGTTTTAAGTTGTTTAATAAAATTTCAGGATTTATTGGTTGTGTGTTATTAAATTTATCTTACAGCAGCAAACAAAATGGCATATTTATTATATACTTAGGTTAACGTCATCATTTTCACACACCCTCGATAAAATGTTGGACAACCTCTGTTGTCGCAACAAGCTATGCCATGACATCCCATACTCACAATAAGATGACTGATGGTGTGCTGAGGGATTCCTTCCACTACCACACTCCTGCGCTGAGCTCACGTAATGTTCTGGGTGGAGCACCACGTCTTTGAACACATTTTCCAAGAATGTCCCACACATGTTCGATAGGTGATAAGTCTAGGTTCATCGCTGGCCACGGTAAAGTACTGATATTTGCTCTTCCAGGAACTCGATGACAAGTCTTACCCTACGAGCCCTAGCGTTATTATCCTTGAAGATGAATTCTTGGCCATGACGTTGAGCAAACGGGACAACATGCGGAACCAACATGTCACGGTAGTATTGGCTAGTCACTCTGCCATAGCACACATGTAGCTGTGTTCTGGCAGTCATAGTGATGCCACCTTATACCGTACTGGACCCTCCCCCATATCTGTCGTGGGAAACCCTAGAAGCGTCTGTTAAATGTTCACCTGGGCGACGTCAAACTTCTTCGAGCACCACGAAAGTCTATGTTGAATTTGGATTCATCACTGAACATCACTTGTTAAAATCCCACCGACTCCGCTTTCTACACAACCAAACCTTCATGACGCTGCCTTGCTGAAAACGGCAAGACCACTTGAGGGCACCTAGCATTAAGACCGTCTGAGTGAAGGCGATTTCTGATTGTCTGTCTTGAGACATTGATTCCTCTGACATGTCGAAGGCGTTGTTGAAGGTCTGTGGCCATCATTGCTCTATCATGGAGAGCTTGATTAACAACATAGCGGTCGTCTCGGACGTCAGTACATCTTGGACGTCCGCTTCTTTGAATATCAATCACGCCACCAGTTGTTTGATAGCATGACCACAATCGACAGACAACAGACTGTGAAACATTCGTGTCAGCTGCAGCCTGGGCCTGTGTACTTCCGGTCTGGAGCTTACAAATGGCCCACCAATGTTGACGTTCTGTTAGACGTCTCATAATTCTAGTTGCAAATTACATTGTGTATTTGTGTTCGACATCTACACAACACGATATTCTGAAAGTTTTGTCCAACTGAAGTCACAATTACCATGATTTTGGTCATTGTTACAATCCTTATATCTTAGAGTTGCACGTTCAGCACAAATTTGAACAAGATTTCTATACTTTAATGACCACGCTATCTACATATGAACGACCATTGTAAAATATACAAGATGATTGCCTATAAAGAGTAGGTTTTTCATATCATAACAAAATAACATAATGTCTCCTACTTTTTGTGAACAGTGTAGATAAAATAAAAAACTTTGACAAATCTTCCTACAGCAACAACAAACACACACCGGACTCCTTAGTGGTGTTTTTTTTTTTTTTGGTATAGAAAAAATGCACTGAATCAAACGATTTAACACTATTAGGTTTCAGTACAGTGTTTATTGTACGAGATAATTGGTTTGGATATTGTAACCAAAATAAATACTTCATGAACTAATAGATGTTGGAAAGAGTAGGAGGTTTTAAACGTCCAGTGATATCGCATTGGACTGGTAATCCAGAGGTCACGAGTTCGATCTCGCACTTCTCCACTAACACAACTGTCTTTCAAGTGAGACCTTGAAACCGAGATCCCATGTATCAGTGCTATAGCATGAATAAGAACCAGGGGTGTCTTTAAAATGGGATGCTTTCTGTATCTTGCATTATCGCCTACAATCCAAAGAAACTAAACTGTGCAGGGGGTGCCAGTCATATGAGCAATCGGTACCGACGATTGACTCAATTACACTCACTTTGACCCGCTGTTCTAAAGAGTATATAAGCTCGTATCCCAGGAAGTCTTTGGCTTGGCCGGCTCCGGTATAAGTTCGTATCCAAGGAAGTTTTGGGCTTTTTCTGAAGCATTGCATCATTGCAAAACGGAAGGAAGTTAGTAAAATAATAATGAAACATATATTTTGGTATGCTTCTCTAGAGAAGTGGGAAAGCTTATTTCCTATGAGATCTTTGAACAAGCGTACCAGCTAATAATATGATTAGCAAAGATATAAATGGAAGCATTTAATCACGGACATAAAGGCAGTACATGTATTTAAATGTATTATTATTATTATTATCTATTTTGATTGCAATTGTTGTTGTTATTTGATCTGTACGTATTATTGCCAATATCATCTTGATTAAAATTGTTAATCATATTTCGTCACTTATTTCATACCACGTGCTGAAAGTGACGTCTGCTACATCACGCGATTTTGTCTCCCAAGAGAAGCGTTGCGCGCTTTTACAGTTATTGGATACGGATACGCCGGAGAAAGTCACATTTTAATAAAGTGACTTATAAAATCAATGGCTATAGTAATTCAAGAATAAGGAGAGAATTTCTGTTCTAAGTAACAACAGAGGCATACATTTCCGGAGTCAGGTTTCAGGGGAGAAATCTGTGCGTACTAATTTTAAGTAAGAAAATTGAAAAGTGACTTTGAAAAAGGGGTCAGCTGAAGACCTAAAGGATAAGCCGTATAGAAAAGAATAAAAATGGGACAAAGGGAGTCGTAAGTGTTTATTTTTTTCAACATTTTCATTGATTCATTTTTGTGACTATCTTGTCTATGTTTCATAGAGTATTCTATTCCATTTATACAAAAAGAAACTCAAATGCCGTAGACAATGATACAAAAAATATTTCTAAGAAACAATGATTCAAATATATTCAGCAATCCACATTGCATGAAAATAAGGGCGTGGCCAGTTAAAAAGTCCCCATTTTACGAGTACATGTGTATCATTCGTTTTCTTTAAAAATTATTTAAGTAAACATTCTTTTTTTCATTTTTATTTAGCATATCTTGTTCTTTGTTCGTCACATAGGAAAACAACAACGAATTAATTAATTAACCGTAAGACTTAATTTAAAAAGTGTTTAGTTTCCCGCTTCAGTTTTAGCTTTTTTCCCAAATTTCAATTCTCTAACATAATTCTAGCCTAGCGCCCACTAACATTGATTATTTTGAAGACTTTTTTTCCGTTTATGGTAGAAAACAAGTATTTATTTGATTGCCACTTCCGTTAAATTGTTCAGTGGAATTGACATTAAGGTTTTCTTGACGGTATTATCTATATTATAGATCTAATTTATTTCAAAACATTCTCCCCGAGTTCAGCTGAACATTTTTTTTCTTTAGAATTTAACAGAAGTTAATATACTATGGGGAAAAACATAATATTATGCTTCTATACACCATGAAAACTGAAAAAAATGATTTCACCAGGATTCGAACCCATGCCCTTTTGGAAAGTAAAATAAAGAGCGGTGATTTATACCACGGAACCACAGAGACTAGTAGTTGTTAGTCAAAACAGTATCTACCCAGTGAGTGACGGGGCAATATTTTTTGGATAAAAGTGTGTTAAACTTTATATTGTGATGTGTTTCTGTAACAAAATATGAGTCAGTAACTTAGTGTAGATATGTTCTTCACAATGACAGCTATAATATCTAGTTGTATAAACAGTTTCTTTTTGTCTTATTTCATTTTTTTCCGTTCTTGCATCGTCCCGTCTGTGAGTCAGTCGCTTTTATGGCAATCTTATATGATTGTTTATAGCTTTAATGAATAATGTAGCGATATTTGACAGGGATCTTCCAACAGTTAACTGTAATAGAAACAAAGCAGTTAGACACAGTCAAACTTAAATATGGAAAAAGGAAATTAGTTCAAATTACTGAGCTGAATCATATTCGAAAGACCAAGAGGAATTATAACTTTTCTGGCCACATTTTCATAGTTACAATCAAAAGATAATTGCATCAGAATTTCGAAACAAGCTTTACAACTATGCACTTTGAATAAAAATTGTCCACATGTTTTTAGCATAAATTATTTCAAAGACATCTTATCCGCGCCCGCTGGTACATGTGGTTTCTTCCGTACACAGTGCAGCAGAAATACTGACATGCGAAACCTGATCCTTAGGTTAAATTGTAAACTTATAAAGGTGATCACAGATCATTGAGTACTCACTCGGCCTTAATGAGATTGCGAATAGATGATATTTGGCGGAAATGTAACAAAACCCGTATTATACATTCTCGGTTCAATGAATTGGTTATAGATTTCTTTCTATAAATGTCGAGAACTTAATACGAGAGATATCATATGACATGTATATGTTCTAACATGCGGAATGCATCCTTTTGTAAGAATAAAATATCAAAGAATTTATTTTTTCTGCAAGCCTACATTGGTAGGCTGCAACAGTCACGCTATTACACCGGCCTTTTACAGAGTATTTGATGTTTCTAATTCTCTCTTGAAGGTGATATAAAAAATGAAAATCTCAACAGGTAACCATAACAACCTTCTAATAGGGGAAACGCCTTGATGACGCGCAGTAAAATTGGTATCAATAAAATAATTCAAAGGCAGGTAACTCTAGTCAGAGTAACAATAATGCTTGGTACAAAATGGTGTAAGGGTAATGGGTATAATAAACTGTCATTCTGATATTTTCTAGTGTAATATACACATGATTCTGTATAATGCAGAACTCACAGATGAGCACCACAAAGACCTTATCTATTGTATTTGTGTTACTTCCTGTTCTGTTGCGTTCTGTTCATATGAAAGTGAACTGTAAAAATACATTTTCAAAATTCATTTCAAATTATTCAAAGTAGTGAAATTTATCACCTACTCCTAAATAATTTTCTTTCCTATTGTTGTTGTTGTTGTTAAGAATAGCTGATTTTCTACAATAATAAGTTTAACGATATAGTACGCCTACTAAAATGATAAAACTATCATTAAAACAAGACAGTTATCAAAAATGAACTCAAACCACATGTCAGTTTGACCAAGGTTGGGGTGGGGGTTCATTCAAGTGGTAAACTTGTTGAAATGTTCTCATGCATGTGGTAAACTGGTGTTATATCTGTTTCTTCGACAGTTACTGGTATTGGTTGATGACAAATACTCATAGCCACAGTGTTAGTTGTGGACCCATTATCAGCCTGACTAAAGTACACATTAAAGTAGATTCGCGTTAGATTCGTGATTTTGAAGATATAATTTTAACCAGACTTGGACTTTTACCTTTCTTGTTTACAAATTACAAATTCTAGGCAGAGCCACACGTAAATCATACACTAATTAGTAACATGTACATTGGTTCTTATTTCTGTGTAGATCAAATATGCCTGTTAAACCCACTGTTGCCCCTGTTCAGATATAAGATATCATGTTTATCATGTTATGTATGCGTATATACGTTCAGATGCCTTGTTCTGTTTATGTTTGTACAAACTGAGAATTTTGTAAATAAACTAAAACTTAAAAAATAACAGTCCACCAGTGACTGTTTATGAGCATCCGTATTTGGTTGTCTTCTCTCTGAACTGACTCGTTACATCATGGATTGTTTCAAGAGACTGATAATAAAATTCAGGATAATTTGAGCCAAACAAGACAAACCTGCACTACACTCAACTGATTGGAGGCAGTATTCTCAGTCTTATTTACCTGTATTCTCAGTCTTCTTTACCTGTATTCTCAGTCTTCCTTGCCTGTATTCTCAGTCTTCCTTGCCTGTTTTCTTAGTCTTCCTTACCTGTTTTCTCAGTCTTCCTTGTCTGTAATCTCAGTCTTCCTTACCTGTATTCTCAGTCTTTCTTGCCTGTATTCTCAGTCTTCCTTGCCTGTATTCTCTGTCTTCCTTACCTGTATTCTCAGTCTTTGTTGCCTGTATTATCAGTCTTATTTACCTGTATTATCAGTCTTCTTCACCTGTATTCTCAGTCTTCCTTGCCTGTATTCTCAGACTCCTTGCCTGTATTATCAGTCTTATTTACCTGTATTATCAGTCTTCTTTACCTGTATTCTCAGTCTTGGTTACCTGTATTCCCAGTCTTCCTTACCTGTATTCTCAGTCTTCCTTACCTGTATTTTCAGTCTTTCTTACCTGTATTCTCAGTCTTCCTTGCCTGTATATTCAGTCTTATTTACCTCTATTCTTAGTCTTCGTTACCTGTATTCTCAGTCTTCCTTACCTGTATTCTCAGTCTTTGTTGCCTGTATTATCAGTCTTATTTACCTGTATTATCAGTCTTCCTTACCTGTATTCTCAGTCTTCCTTGCCTGTATATTCAGCCTTATTTACCTCTATTCTTAGTCTTCCTTACCTGTATTCTCAGTCTTCCTTACCTGTATTCTCAGTCTTTGTTGCCTGTATTATCAGTCTTATTTACCTGTATTTTCAGTGTTCCTTACCTGTATTCTCAGTCTTCCTTGCCTGTATATTCAGTCTTATTTACCTCTATTCTTAGTCTTCCTTTCCTGTATTCTCAGTCTTCCTTACCTGTATTCTCAGTCTTTGTTGCCTGTATTATCAGTCTTTGTTGCCTGTATTATCAGTCTTATTTACCTGTATTATCAGTCTTCCTTACCGGTATTCTCAGTCTTGGTTACCTGTTTTTTCAGTCTTCCTTACCTGTATTCTCAGTTTTCCTTGCCTGTATATTCAGTCTTATTTACCTCTATTCTTAGTCTTCCTTACCTGTATTCTCAGTCTTCCTTACCTGTATTCTCAGTCTTTGTTGCCTGTATTATCAGTCTTTGTTGCCTGTATTATCAGTCTTTGTTGCCTGTATTATCAGTCTTATTTACCTGTATTATCAGTCTTCCTTACCTGTATTCTCAGTCTTCCTTACCTGTATTCTCAGTCTTCGTTGCCTGAATTATCAGTCTTATTTACCTGTATTCTCAGTCTTCCTTGCCTGTATTCTCAGTCTTCCTTGCCTGTATTGTCAGTCTTCCTTACCTGTATTCTCAGTCTTCGTTGCCAGTATTCTCAGTCTTCCTTGCCTTTTATTCTCATTCTTCCTTACCTGTATTTTCAGTCTTTCTTACCTGTATTCTCAGTTTTCCTTGCCTGTATATTCAGTCTTATTTACCTCTATTCTTAGTCTTTCTTACCTGTATTCTCAGTCTTCATTACCTGTACATAGTCTTCCTGGCCTGTATTCTAAGTCTTCCTTGCCTGTATTCTCAGTCTTCCTTACCTATATTCTCAATCTTCCTTACCTGTATTCTTAGTCTTCCTTACCTGTATTCAAAGTCTTCCTTACCTATATTCTCAGTTTTCCTTGCCTGTATTCTCAGTCTTCTTACCTGTATTCTCAGTCTTATTTACCTGTATTCTCAGTCTTCCTTACCTGTATTCTCAGTCTTCCTTACCTGTATTTTCTCAATCTTATTTACCTGTATTGTCTGTCTTCTAGATGTTCTACTTTTGTATACCACAGGAAGCGCTAGCCGTGCCATAATTGATCGAATCCTGTTTTTATACTATGGCTTTGTATTCCTGATTGGTATTTCTGAAAGATAACCGACTGAAGAACAAAGAGAATTGCAATTCATTTTAGTATTATGTCTGTGAAAGCTAAAAAAAAAAAAGAAACGATACAGCTTTTTTATATTCGGCAGTAGGGTTACATAGGATATGGCTGTAATTATGTTTAAAATACTTGCCATGGTTTACTGAGTTTATTTTTTCGGTTTAATTTACAACTATGCTATAATACTACGAAAAACTAATTTTGTTATCATAATCGCGTTAACGTCGGCTTGTGTATCATTTGAAGTATAAGAATATATTCATACATTTCATATTCATACATTTCACATACAAATATATGCAACTGTTGTACCTTGTAAACAGAAAGAAGTCACAGCCCCCTCTACCAGAGGATCTGCTTGACATGTACATACGGTCAGAATTCAATGCGATGGACACAGACAAAGACGGGAAGTTATCAAGGAAAGATGTTCGTAGGCTGTTGGCCTTACTTGGTTTCAAGAAATCAAAACATAAATTAAAGGTAATGAAATATCAGAAATATGTGGAAGAAAACAAATATTTTACACTAATATTATTTAATTCAAACTATTTTCACATTCCTTTATTGTCTAGTATCTAAATTAAAAAAAATCCTTTAAGTGACATGCTATAACTGTTAGATTAAAAACTTTTAGAAAAAAATAAAATAAATAAATAAAAAACATATAGGTCTACGTACCTCTCAGCGCCACCAGAAGTTCCATAATTCCAGAAGGAAATATTAACAGGTCGATGTATTTTCAATTGACTTAATCTTTTTTCAAGCACTATAACTTCGCTGCCTAGATGTAGCCAAGGAAAAACTCCCATTGTTTTACTTGTAAAATTTTGCTTTTAAGACCAGGCCAAAACTCGTAGACTTCAAGTGAATAATGAGCCGCTCTTAATTGCGAGCCGTATGTCTTTTAGATTTGAAACGTTGGTCATAAATTGATTACTTTGCGCGTGATTCTGAAATAATCAGTATAGTCTTGAAAGCGAATTGTTACTATAACTACACACACACCCAATTTTTAAAAGTACTGTAATGAGTTTAGATTAGTTTGACCAGTCACGATATGCAGTTTTTTAGTAGTTTTGAGGTAGACGGTGTATACGTAGCGCGCTCTCTCTATAATACCAACTTAAGTTAAGGACATCTATGTCTAAAATATCTTCAGCAGTATAAACTGAATTTATTTTAGTATTTAACAAATGCTCATGGGTATTTGTTTTTCATTTCTAGGCTCTCCACGTTCCAGGTCGTACTGACACAGTAGGGTTGGAGGACTATGTGGCGGCTTTTAAAGCAGACGCCGTCCTAATTGGAAAGCAAGTTCATTTTATATTATCTTTAGTTAAACTTGATTTTTCAACTTGTATGTAGTATATCTACAAAGACATTATACATTATTTAGAAGTTTTTCACGGCACGGTATTTACACATTAAATTGTACAATCTTCGCTTCAGCTGGAGTTTTCTTTATCATTTATTTCCAGTTCTTAATCTTTACTGAGTAGCCCTCCTTCTGATATCATTTTTCCAATCAAAAATCAGTGTTTTGTTGAACAGTTTAAAATTTAATAGATTCGAATAAAAACTGACTCGAAGTCCCGTATCTATTTCATTTTTTTCAATTTAAGTGTTTCCGCTTCAAACGTCTTAATATAAGCACAGAAATATTTGTATCAATAATGTACTGTTTGTGCTTGTTTTATGTTTCAAAACATATATATCATAGTTCTTAGTTTGACTCATAATGCATGCAAGGATTTTTTTAAAATGTCAGATACATCGTCGTTTCAGGACAGACAGATTCAGACAATTGTTTAAAAGATTTGACAAAAACTCAGATGGATGGGCAACTAAGGAGGAAGTGATCAGTGGACTAGAAGAGGTTGGTTCAATAAAAAGTTAACTCTAGTCACAATCTAAACACCTGACAGTGCCATCAATTACCTGACCTAAAACTTAGCGATTTTTTAATACGACAGCTCCTTGTTACAGTTAAATGTCATTAAGTTTTATATCAGTTGTTTGAATTATTACTTGAACGTTAAAAGAGGCTAGTTTAAACCTTCAAAGTATTTTATCAAATAGAGTATAATCTATCCGTCAACGCACATCTTGCTTTTAATAAAATTATTGCATTAAAGATTGTTACATATTTTTTTTTGTTTAAGATTATGTTTCGAATGTTATAAAGCTTCTGTTTTGGAGAAAGTACTTTCGTCTTTGAGGAAGATATTTATTTTCCAAATGTTTCACATCTTTAGTTGTTGAATAACTCAGGTGTGACCCTAACCTAAAAATGACCTTGACCATCAAGGTCAGATAATTGAATTTTGCTTAAACTGTCAGAACTTTCTATAGTTTTTGAACTGTCCGTCCGTCCGTCCGTCAGTCCGTCCGAAAACTTTAACATTGGCGTTATTGTGTTTACGCGTCTTTCGATTCAGAGAAAGTCAATACTTAAACAATGTTTCACATCTTTAGTTTAAGATAAAGTCAGCGAGTTGATGATAGTTACTCATGTTGTTTTTTTTTTTGTTTTTTTTTGTTTAAGAGAAAGTCATTGCGTTTATGATTGTTTATCCTCTTCCGTTTGAGAGAAAGTATTTACACTTATGACTGTTATGAAGGCGAAGTATAATGATTTTCTATTGCGAAACCAAATAATTTTACTTTATGTTCCTTAAATTCTTTTAGGCTGAAGTAGAGGTTGATGACGCATTGCGTGAAACGGTCGAAAAGATGGACGCCAACGATGACGGGAAAGTGTCTTACCAAGAGTTCCTTGCCCTTGAATTTCAAATAGCGCTGAAAATGAAGGAAGACGAAAAGAAAAAATCAATGTTTGACGAAGACTAACATTCGCAAATAATTCTATATAACTGTGTAAAACCTAAATATTCAAGCCAGCTATCTATCTATTTTATGTTATTTCCAAATATAGAAATCCTAAATGAACACTTTCCATTGACCTTGGAAACGTTTGTTTATCTTTCATATTTGACTTTTTTTGTATTATTTCGTAGAAAATTTTTAAGTCGTTGTACGGGTGTATATTTTCTGTTTTATTTACAACATGTCTTGTTACCTAGGTCTATTTTTTATTTTAACTGGGAAATAAAACATGACTTAAATCAGTTTTGATAGGAGTGCCTTAGTTATGCAATTCTGATAACGAAACATTCAAAAAAAAACTTTAAAAACTACTACTTATAGGCATATATGATATTGATTATCAAACGGAGGTTCTTGTTGTTGTTGTTTTTACATGAAGACAGCGTGCATTATTTTGAACAATATTTTCAGTTTCTTGAAACTCCTTGGGTTCTTTCTTACAGGAAGTGAAAGGAACGTTGTGCTTAGAAAGCTCAGTTGGTCCTGAACCTTCTGCAATGATTATTATTTCTGAAGAAAATTTCAAGGTTTTTATTGATAAGGCTTTGTTTTGTTGATTTTCTGTATGTTTGAGTATTTTTCTTTTCGCGTTTGTTCTTTTGTTGACATAGCAACGCGTTGTACTAACAGCCACTAAGCTAAGCAGGCTTCTGGCAGCAAAAACAGAATAATCACTATTTAGTATATATAAGCTAAAGAGTGAAAGTCACTTGGAATATTTATCCAAGGAACGAGTGCAGATTGTAGCATATGTGAACAAAATCAAGATAGTGCAAAACGTTGGTATAGTTCCAGATAGTTGCATCAATGTACATGTGTATGTACGTGTCTCCAGTATTCTAAGTGTCCCTTCTTTCCTATTCAATTGTATATTCTTACAGTAAACGCTGGATACAAAAAAGTGGAGGTGTAATCGCGTAACATTTCATGCACTATTTTGAATTTCACAGCAGTAAAGAATGAAAAATATTTATTTAGCAAGAACTAAAACTTGAGATATGCAGTGAAATTTGTCAGTTCATCAACAAACTCATCTCTTTAGCTTAGCATTCTTTGTTGCACACAATTTTTTTTCATAAGGAATTCAGGTGTAACTATATTAAATTAACTATGTTTTACGGCGATCAAAATGTTTATAAGGTTTATATTATTACAAATTCCGTCAACTCTTTTCTTCGATAAATAAATGTAAAAATAAATCTGTTAATGATTTAAAGAAAGCTTTATTTTTTGTAACCGAGAAAAGTCTTTTCTTTTTCTTCTTCGGAAAAACATAAGATATATTTGTTCGTAACAAAATGTTTGCTCAAAGATTTTCTAAAGGACCAATTTTGAAAGTGCCTTCATATATATGCAAACGCAAATCGATTTTGATTTCTGATAAAAATCTTTTACGGTGAAAAAACAATGCACTCATCAATATTTTTAGAAAGCTTAAAATGAAAGGTATTTTTAAAAGTCTTTCTAATAAACTTTAATGTTTGTGATATTTGTGTATTTGTTATTCGTTCAGCATCCACTAGCGGATCCAGAGGGAGGCGAACCCAGCGCGAACGTGAAATATCATTCAATTCCGATGCATACAACCTCTTATAATACTAGTACATAGCTCTGATCTATCATTATTGTCCAGCGTGCATATTGTGCAGTGAGCGTTTACTTATTATGCACTGTGACTGTAGAAAACGGACATCATATTAATCAAACTTGGGTGCATGTATAGGAACTGAACAGTAGAAGTACACAGCAGTAGCAAAAACGTGAAGTTGGCGGTAACAGTACAACAGTAACAATAGGAAAAAGTGAACTTTGCAGTAGCGGTAAGAGCAATAGCAGTAGGAAAAACGTGAAGTTGACAGTAGACGTACAGCAGTAGCAGTAGGGAAAACGTGAAGTTGGCAGTAGCATTACAACAGTACCAAAAACGTGAAGTTGGCGGTATCAGTACAGCAGTAGCAGTAGGAAAAAGTGAACTTTGCAGTAGCAGTAAAAGCAACAGCAGTAGGAAAACCGTGAAGTTTACAGTAGACGTACAGCAGTAGCAATACGAAAAAACGTGAAGCTGGCAGTAGCAGTAGGAAAACGTGAAGTTGGCAGTAGCAGAAGCAGCAGGTAAAACGTGAAGTTGGCAGTAGATGAACAGCAGTAACAGTAGGCAAAACGTGCACCTGAAAGTAGCAGAACAGCAGTAGCAGTAGGAAAAACGTGAGACTGGCAGTTTCAGAACAGCAGTAGCAGTAGGAAAAAATGTGAAGTCGGTAGTAGACGTGCAGCAGTAGCAGTAGGGAAGCTGCAGAAGGAGAAGAGCAGTAGCAGTAGGAAAACGTGAAATTGACAGAAGACGTACAGCCGTAGCAGTAAGGAAAACATGAACATGTCAATAGGAGAACAGCATTATCAGTTGGAAAAACGTGGTAAAAACGTGGTACTGGCAGTGGCAGTTCGAGCAATAGCAGTACCAAAAATGTTAAGCTGGCAATAGCAGTACGAGCAGTAGCAGTAGGAAAAACGTGGTACTGGCAGTGGCAGTACGAGCAATAGCAGTACCAAAAACGTTAAGCTGGCAATAGCAGTACGAGCAGTAGCAGTAGGAAAAACGTGGTACTGGCAGTGGCAGTACGAGCAATAGCAGTACCAAAAACGTTAAGCTGGCAGTAGCAGTACGAGCAGTAGCAGTAGGAATAATGTGAAGCTGACAGGGCACTATAGGCAGTAGCAGTAGGAAACCAAGAAGTTGGAAGTAGCAACACCAGTAGAAGCAACTAGGTTTTTCTGTATTAGGGCTCATTGACCTAGTTGTTTACTTCACAATACCCATATTCAAACATAAGCTAGAAATAATCAAAGCAACCTTTCTGACAAAATTTCAGGATATTTTCTTTATCGTATAATGTTCCCCCACTCCCCCCATTATAACCAAACAAATAAACAATTTTTCAGTATTTCATTGTATATCTACCATATTTATAAATATTTGGCTGGGCTACTAAAAACATTCCAGCTGAATTTAGTATGGAAAGAAAAGACATAATAGCCATCAGCCTTCTGACCCTCTACTACACTACTTAAACCAGTAGACATTAGCCCCTACTATTCAATTTTCAACTATACCAACTTTGAATACAACCGCTTAAAAACCAGATCTAGTAAAAAACCTTCCTTTAAAAGCTGATTTTCAAGATTAATGTTAAACAGTGTAATCAATAGTCAGGATTTGTAATCCAGGGTTGCTAAATGGTCTCCGGTTCTTGCACTATTCCCCTAGAACCTAAAATGTCAAAACTCTTTGGGGGAATGGACAATGGTCAACTTGTTTCAGCTTTAGATATGTAGATAGATTATGTTGAAGACAGCAAGTGTCATTTTCTTACAATGAAACTAAATTAATAATTTAGGGATCAATAAATAACTTTTTACAGCAATTCATCAGCATATTAAACGCCTTATTTTGATTTTTTTGGTGGTTAAGAACTGTACACAACTTTCTACCGATCCCTCCTCTTACTTAAAGATTACATATAAGAGGCGAGAATAATCTCACTCGGGGTGCCCCAATGTTCAAAATATTAGCAATAGTTTTAGCTTTAAATGTCTTTTATCTGAATAATGTTATAATAAAACATCACATGCTTACCTATGAAAGGATATGCTTCCAATTTTTCAACACAATGCATCTATTGATACTATCATCTATCCTCACGCATTCTTATTTTTAGCTGAATGTAACTTAATATACGTTTAACAGATTTTAATTCAAGTGAATAAAGGACTTGGCTAGCCCCCCTCATAAGAGATTTTGAATGAGTGTTAGCTTAACGTATATGTCTTATAAAAATAGTTCATTTTGTGTAAGTTTTAAAACTTGCATGTTCATGACAACGTTATATACGGTAAATGTTCCCTGATAAATCTGATTTGAGTACAGTTAAAAATAGTTAGTTTTTTCCTGAAGACTTCTTTCTGTATTTGTGATTATTTTGTTTATGGACACTACTTATATACACTATTTCAATCAAAGAAATTAACCTATGATTGTATTGTATTAGTTATAGTTCATGTTTCATATACTAAGGAAACATGCAAATTGTGGACTGTCGTTGGCAAATTAAGTGTCAGCATGTCAAAGTCATTTTAAACATTTCAGTTTCCTTTTATGGAAAAAAATGATGGAAAGTTTATCCAGGAATGTTATGTGATGCAGTGATATTAAAGAGGAATATTTAGAATGACATAGCTTATTTGACAATTCTATATATATATATAGTTTCAGACATGAATGTAGAGAATACCAGGCTAATGTCTGATATTATATAAGATTTTCGGCAAAGCTTAGAAAAAAAAGTGAAGGCGAGAGTTTGCCGTGCTCTTCATTTTTTTCATACTGAGCATGATACATTTTATTATATCAGACACCTGTTTGGTTATTCTAAGTATCATGTTTTCATTTTTTTTTTGCGTTTCTTATCTTTAAAACTTCAGATAAGTCAAAACCCTGTCCTGAGCCGCTCGAGTTCATGTCGCGCGCAATAATATGCGAATTCACATCCGAGGGTCAAATCGATAAGAAATAGTCCCGAATGGTTTTAGTCAAAAGTAAGAGAAACTTCAGTACTGAAAAAAAACTATTCGATTCAAAATAAATAAGTTTTATATTTTCTGACTAGAAGAAGGTACAAATTTGCCGTTCTTTTAACTTTATTTCACATTTCATGGATCTTTTGTTTCATCATTTCGCCATCTTGACTTTATTCGTCATAAGTACAGAAATAACCTATTTACCTTTCTTTACTTCCTGGTCTAACTTTAAAACAATAAGAACGAAGAAGATATTATTTTAGCTATCGGCTTGTCTCAAGGAGATCCCACTTGCTAGCGTAAAAACAAGGTTGACCTGATTCGCAGCTTTACAAAATGGCTTTGTCGATAAGATCTCATTAGCAAAGTATTGTTAGAAACAAAACACAAACTCTGTAATATAATATGCATCGGAATAACTTAATGCGATAATAAACTTAACTATAACGTTTTAAAAGTTTAAAACTCGGCGAAATGTATTGTGAAAAACAGTGTGTGGTGGTGAGGGAGGGAAGGAGTGAGAATTAGATTTTAAGGGGAAATGAATAAAATGTGCATGACCACACATATGTAAACTATCATATCACAAATGAAGAGGCAATCCTTGTTGCACTTAACTTACCAAACCTTACATATTTAGTTATCACTATTGGTCATCACCTCGCAAAATTGAATGACAGAAATTTCATATTTATTTGTTTACAATTTATTATAAGCTGTTATTAATTAACCATCTCAGGTTTTCTGCAGTGTTGAATTTTAGTCTATGTGTACATTTACCCTGGACATGTATAATATTGTTGGTTAAATAAGGAAAGAATAATGACACTGTTAATATGTTTCTGTTAGAAAGGAATTTGTCTTAGAATAATGTCCTTGTCCTGAAGCAAATGAAAAAGAAATTAGAAGTTTTGCAAAAAACGCATGTCTCCCCCAGCGCATCATTGAAACAGGGGCACAGAACAGATGACAAAAGTCGGCTAGCGGGAGGAAGAGACCCAAAATCAATAGGCTTCTTCTACTCAACAAGGACAATCATGCTATTAAGTTTGAAGACTCTGGGTCAAAGAGAACTCTAATAATTGAGCGGAAACCATTTTCATTTTTAACATCACTGTGACCTTGACCTTTGATCAGCTGACCCCCCCCCCCCAAAAAAAAGACTTCTTTTACTCAGCAGGACAATCATCTTATGAAGTTTGAAGACTCTTGGTCAAATAAAACTCATATTATCGAGCGGAAACCAATTTCAAGTTAAAAATCACTGTGACCTTGACCTTTGATCAACTGATCTCAAAATCAATAGGCTTCTTTCACTTATTGAATACAATCACCCTATGAAGTTTGAAGACTCTGGGTCAAATAGAACTCAAGTTATTGAGCGGAAACCATTTTCAAGTTTAAAATCACGGTGACCTTGACCTTTGACTGACTGACCCAAAATAATAAGGCTTCTTCTACTTTTTAAGGACAATCATTTTATGAAGTTTCAAAATTCTATACCAAAAAGCACTCCATTTATTGAGCAAAAACCACTTTTTACATATAAGTTCAGTCTGACCTTGACCTTTGATCGGCTGACACCAAAATCAATAAACTTCTTTTACTTTTTAAGGAAAATCATCTCATGAAGTTTGCAGACTCTTTGCCAAATGGCACTCCACTAATTGAGCGGAAACCAATGTTACATCTAAGGTCACTGTGACCTTGACCTTTGACTGGTTGACCCCAAAATTAAAAACTTGTGTAACGCAAAAAGGGCAGTCATCCTATGAAGTTTGAAGACACTAGATCAAATAAAGCTTTAGTTATTGACCGGAAACCATTTTTACATTTAAGATCACTGTGAGCTTGACTTTTGACCTACATACTCTAGAAACAACAGACTTCTGTAATTTAATAATAGCAATCATTCTATGAAGTTTGAAGACTCTAGGTCAAAAGGTTCTCCAGTTATGAAACGGAAACGAAGTGTGAAAGACGGACAAACGGACAGGGCAAAAACATTGGGGGGAGACATAAATAGTGGACTGGTGAACTTAAAACAGATATTGGTTTAAATTTACATTCCGTGTTCTATATTTTCTAGGACCAGGGCACATTTAAACATTGGGAACATCACCGGAATATTTGATTTGAACAGTGTTATTCAAAATTAGAATCTATAAAACTACTATGAATTTATTATTCTGTCTATATACTGTATGAATGTTATGTCTTGATTTTAAAATTCACAATCGCATGTCTTGTCTTATCGATGGATGTGTTTTCAGCCATTACAACATAGTTAAAAATCTTTATCTGCCCGATACAATACGCTTTATTCAAATTACAGGCTTTTCAAATTGCCAATAAGATAAGAACAAAGAGCAAACCCCGGGGTTAAAAAACATAAATGCTAATCATTCAGGTGCAAACTAATTTACAAGTCAGCTATGCAGATTAAGAATTTGTATTGTTTTACACAGAAACTAAATTGGACAAGACACAAACATATCTTTATGTTATTCATCCCCATCTCATTTAGAACAGTTTGAATTATATCATTATTATCTCCATACGTCCTTCTTTAGTCGTAATACAAAGTTTAACGTCTCATAACTCTTCTACGTTTTATTTCAATCATAATAAAGTTAAAAACAACTATTACTGGTTTTCCAGTCTAGCTGCTGATGAAAAGATGACGTTTAGTAATGCTAGACATTTTAGTACATATGTATTCCTCAGTTCATTTTAAAGATTAACAATGCTAATAATAATTTTCCAAATCAACAACAATCTTCTTTTATTTTTTATTTTTTTAGTGTGTTCTTTATTTATTTTTTTCTAATCAAAGAGCATATTAACAAAAAAGGACACAATAACAGTGTTTATACCGAAATCGAAAGAAATAGATATATTTTTATATATTTTTCATAGTTTTTACTTTAAAAATACAATTTGGTTTTCTTTTTTGTGTTTTAATTTCTTATATGGTGTGAGCCATATATTAAACAATTATTTTTTATACATTTAGTTGCTCATCTGAGCATATTGCATTGTCCAACAGAAAAAAGTTTGCTTGGGCAGTTTCATTAATTCTGTACATTTATATAGATCTGCCTTATGATGGAATAGCATTGATTGTCCAGTTTAAGGACGTGTAAACTTTTGCTATTTTTTCTTGAGCACATTATTCCCCTTAGCTAAAAAAATTGCCAAATTCTGACGTAAGCATGCTGAAAGAGGAAGTTTTCAAATGAGAAATATAATTGCTTTACGGAAGTTTATTTTTCATTGGACCACGGCATACCTATTTGTCTACATTCCAAAGTTACGCGATAACCTCCTGAACCGCTTCAAAGAATTTGCGTGCTGTGTTTTTATCTTAAGGCATTATCAATACCTGAAATGCAACCAAAACCTGAAGTAAACAAACTATTTATCTCATAAGAACTGGGTTCAAAATGGATAATGAACTTGACTAATGTGATAGCGTGCTCGAACAAATAATCAACAAGGACTCATTGTGTTACGTTCATACAAAAATAAAACTGGCGCCGTCCTGCATTAATTTAATAAAAGCGCTGAAAGCACTGAAGTTGTTCAGTACTGAACACTGATATAAGTTAAACAAAACAAAAACAAAAAAAAAAACAAAAAACAATTAAACAGTCCTTGAAGAAACAAAATTTGTTAAGCAAATTGGCTGACTTAAAAAACCAATCATTTTACCATTGTAGCGAGATAAATTCTGAAGGTTAAAGACCATCGATCAAAGGGTGTTTGAGGAATTTGTCAGATGTATCCTTCAGCTTTGAGTAAAATCCAACAAAACGATTCTATACTGTTGGAAGCTGTAGCTTATATAAACATAAAGGGCTGAAACAATCATTTTACCACTGAACCCAGATAAACTTCTAAGGATAACGACCTTTGGATAAATGAGTGGATGTACTTTGAAGCTCAAGGAAAGTTTAACAAAACAATAAGGATAATCTACTCCTACTGTTCAAACAAAATTTGTAAGATGTCGGCCAATACACGGAGGCTCCATAACTTAAAGTAGAAAATCTAATTGTAGTCCTAGTGACCTTGACCTTGACCACAGTGATTGGTTCTGGTTCATGAAAGGTGTCTACCAACTAAATATCTGAACTATGAGACAGCAAATAAAAAGTGGAAAAAACGCAATAAAAAACACAAAACCTCCCTACACAGTCAAAAATAAAGAAACAAATAGCATAGATTTTTAAAAAGTGATCAGTTAAAAAAAAGAAAAAACAATTAACAAAAATGAGAACTTGACCACCTTGGAACGATCGGTGGCTAAACTTGTGTCGCTGGGGGTTTAAACCAGGTTCTAGGGTGCACCAACCTCACACTTGTCCCAACATGTTTTCATAAGAACAAACACGTACAAGTTGTCTTGCTTGGGGATTTAACTCTAGCCAACCCGTCAGCTCGACAAAGTAGCATGCAAAAGCAAACAAACATATAAAACAAAAAAGCTAATGGCATTGTAAAGTGATAAGGATAGGTACTTAATGACCTTACTGAGACCAAAGCACTTGGAGTCAAATCAGCAAAGGCTTTATGCCAGAAAGTAGAAAATCCATTATCAAACTCGGTGACCTTGACCAAGTGACCACAAACCCAGTGATAGAGAACTACATAAGAAACCTTTATACCAAATATCAAAGATATCAGTCTATAAATAAAGACTCTAGGAGGTAAAGTAGATAAATCCATTTTTAGCCTCGTTGACCTTTATCCTAATTAAAAGGAAGAAGTTCATATAAGAAGACTATATACAATATATCTAAACAATTAAACAATAAACAAGATTAATTTTGATGCAAAGCATCAAAGGCGGCGCACATGATTTTGAAATAAGATAAATAATAAGTGTGCAAATTAACCTAAACAATTTTACACGTGTGTAGTACATGTTGTACATTTTGATGATATAATCAAGCTATTTACAGATGGGATGTAAAAAGATTTAAAGGGGGACATTTGAATTCTATCCATGTTTTAATCACTTTTATTGAAGTTATTGAGGCACCGTGGTCTAGGGGTAGAGCGCAGGGCTCCTGATCCGAAGGTCGCGGGTTCGAATCCCGTCAGAGGCGAGATTCTCTCACATCTCTCCACGCTGCGCGAATACTGGTATGGAACCCAGGAAGCAGTCATCGAGCGTGATGAATCTAAGTTGTAAGAACTTGTATCGCAAATTTTCGCAATCGATGTAAAATAAATGAGTCTAAACAATTGAAGTTGTAAAAGCATGTGAATTCACTTTTCTTCAGCAAAATGACCAGATATGAATGACTATATTCTCATAAAAAAATCATTTGATCTTTCACTTTTATGAAAATGGCATATTGTCTCCCTTTAAAATTAAAAATTGAGATAATAATCAAGTGTTCTTCGTCTGCGAAACAATTCAGTAGTTGAATATTCCAAATGTCTACTTTTGCTTTATTTCAACAATCTATACCCTTTTAATGATTTTAGTCTGTTTAAATCCTACTGTTTTGTGTCTTTTTCTATTTTATCCTGGTTGCGCAACCATGATAGACAGGATATAATCCAATTTTTACAAACTCAGATTTTCAATCTATTTCTTGAAGAAATGTTATGTTTTCATGGTTTATATTGTATGCATGAAGAAAATACCATCACACATGCACATGCAGTGGTCATAAGCCTTCAACGTACATTAAATACTATACTTTATATAGATTTGCTGCGATTGACCAAGGAACATTTTGGAACCATCAATAGCAAATTAAGTAAATTGAAACAAGTATGACTTCAGTGATCGGAAAGTTTGAAAAGGGTTGTTAAGTTTACTTTCCAAAGTTTCTAGGCAGCCCAAGACATGTCAAAATTTCAAATTTAAACCTTGAATGACAATTCCAAGAATATGTTTTTCTTCCCACAGAGAATGAGAATTTGAGATCCATGGACGGTTATTTCTGTAGAAGAGAACCGTAGAAGAGAATGGTCATTATAAATTATTTAAAATCACCTCGTAATCCTGCTTTTTCCCCGGTCTGTGTTTAAGAGAAAATTATATCTAAGGAATTACCGTCTCTGGTAGGAAACGGGAAACGAATTTTTTGTGTAGCAGTAGCAGTAATACAGTGTGAGTATATTTCTGATATTGGAACAAAGAGAGCTGCCGACCTGACAGTGCTTCCGATAGGTAATCAACTATGGAGTACACATTCTCATATAATAGATGAAGGACTTTACTACTTAATATTTTCTTGTATGCATAGTATTCCCAGATTTGGTGAAAAATATACCAAGATACTTGTCTCTGAAGGTGTGTCCTCGATTTTGAAATAACAATTCCTGTTATCGACATCTAATAAAATAAAACCTTACATGTAATATCTTTGTTCAAATTCCACATTTAACAGTATGGTATTACATCATTTCAAATATTTTGTAATTTGTCTGCACTAGATAACACCCGAAGTACAACTGGTACTCTATCATATTCATGGTTTAACGGTTTAGTGGCGTAGTGAACAGATATTTTTTTGTTAATATAACTGCTGAATTGACTCCAGCAAAGTAAGAATGTTCTTCAAATTCATCCTTGTGTCAGTATTCATAAAGACAGACTCATATCTTTATTATTACATTAAAACGACAGATTTTGTACAATTTATATTTTCAAGTTAGTTTATACAAATCAATTTTATTTCGATTGTGACGAAAGCTTTTAGCTAATAGAATCATTCTCAAATTCGTCCCTGGAACCAACCAGTACTAAGTAATGAGAATAAAGTTTCTTGCTGAAGGAAATAACCAATGCCGACACAGCCGCTGACGAGGTTCGAGCTCGTGTCTTGACTAGCGATCCTTAGATTACACGTCCGACCTTTTAACCACTCGGCTTCACCTTTCTTTATATAGCTATAGTTGAGAGAATTAACAAAGATTTGCATTTCAGATTAAGTAGCAACACACTGCTAGATACATGGAGTGAATACACAAGTACTTGCAGCGCTTTGATTTGTTTTGAGAAAAGTCATTAAATCTGTAATTTTTGCATCAGAAACTTTTAATTAAAAATACAAACTTACCTGATTTGGATCAATTTACTTTTAAAATTAATAAATTATGAAGTGACATATTTTAAGTGATGTACAGAATAATCGGATTTTTTTTACATTGATAATGATCCAAGATTCTCCCAAATGGATTACATCAGCGCATGGTACAAAATGAAACACTATCCAAATATAGGCGTCGCCGTTCTCGGCTCCGACAATAAAGGCTCTAGTCCAAAAAGTAGAAAAAATCTATTTTTAGTCTCATATCTTGACCTATTGACCTCAAACTCAATGTAACGTTAGAGCCTTTTTAAGTTACCTATACAGCAACCATCTCAAATATCGATCAATAAATGAAGACGCTATGATGATAAGTATCAAAATTAATTATAGCCTCGGCAACCTTGACCTTGACCCCAGTAAATGGCAAAGATTCATGCAGGGTGGCTTTAATAGACAAATATCTAAGATATCTGTCAATAAGTGAAGGCTCTATATGACCAAAAATTTCAAAGGTCTATGTTTAGCCTTGGTGACCCAAGGGGCAAGGCCAATTTTGACCGCAAGACCAAGATTTGAAAACAAAAAATAGTAGATGTCTACTAGGCAATGTTATACATCAAATATCTTAACACTAGAGCTTATGATAACTGACAAGAAGATTTTTAAAGTTTTTTTTTCTTTGCAAGTCTTTATAAAATCAAGTGACCCCAGGGACAGGGCCAGTTTGGACCACAAGAACCTAATTTGAACAATCTTGGTAGATGACTTTTAGAGGATGCTCTACGCAAACTATTTAAGCTCTAGGCCTTATGGTTTCATGGAAGAAGATTTTCAAAGTTTTGACTATATTAGGCTTTATTAAATCAAATGGCCTTGTGCCGGAGCCATTTATGACCCGAGGAGCAAAATTTGAACAAATTTTGTAAAGAACCTCTAGGTGAACTTGTATGATAAATATCAAATCCCAAGGCAAAGTAGTTTCAGACAAGAAGATTTTTTTCTCTTAGTGGTGTAGATCGCTGCCCTACATTTTACTAACCGAAAGGGCATGAGTTCGAAGAAACCTGGTGAAATCAATTTTTATGTTTTAGATGCATACTGTTATGTTTTTTCCATAGTATATTAACTTTTCTCAAATGTAAAAGAAGAAAAGACTAAATTCTGTGAGTCAGTCGCTTTAATGACCTTTTTAGTGACAGCACATGACAAAGTTCAGAAATTGTTCTGAATCTAAATAAAGGTAATTCTCTGAAAAAAGTTCATGGAGACTGGCATGTGAGCACTACAGATTTGACGTATGACATAAATTTCGAGGTTAAACTATATAACATGACAATCAATTTAATCAAATTTCATGAAGTCCAAATAAAATGTGCAATTCTACTGTGTACAAAAGGTAAAGTTTAAACTAATAAAAATACAAAAAAAAAAAAACATGAAAAAAGAAAACAGAAAAAACAATAACAAAAACACAAACAAACAAAACAAAAACAAACAAAAAACCTAAAAAAACCTGCATACTTCATCTCTATTTATGATACAATCAGTGTTCACATATCATTCCATGATCTATGGCAAAGCTATTGTTCTCAATGAAACATAGCTGCGCTAGCTGTGTGAAATATATCAAGAAGGAAAAGAAGGACAAAAAAACAGCCAGCTAATTTGCTTACGTCAGGTGTTTATTGACTGCATGCAATTTTGAAATTTCAGTTGATATTCATTTGGCTTCTGAATGCAAAACGTTGTATAAAGGCAGTTGGAAATGAAACGGAAAATTGAATGGTAAGAGAAACAGTGAGTTTATTTTAGCCCAATCTTCCCTGTGAACCTCTTTTACAAAATTTCACAATATTCACACCAATATAACCAGAAGTCATTTAAACAATACAGCATTTCTTAAGAAAATATTTACAGAGATTATGTCATATAGGAAAGAATATTTAAAACTTCATAATACCGCAGATAAATTTGACGACACTTGATTGGTTAAGACCATCCGTATAAGATGTCGTATATAACGTGAGCAAAAACCTGTATATACCGTAAGCAATGGTTTTCCCTAAAGAGCCTCGACAATTTCTCGACTTCTGATTGGATACTCATTCTCATACTTTTGTTTACAAACAAACAAAACGGCAACAATCTTTTCTCTCGACTCAAAAATTTAAACGATAATAAGTTCACATTAATAGTATCTTCGGCATGAGTCAGTCCAGTATCCAAGACAATGAAGAGAAATACAAAATATAACTTAATATTTACGTGATTAATGTCTAACTTATTGACCAGAATCTACCTAAGCTAAATTAATTTTATTCCTGCTTAAGATTCAAAATGAACTAGCAAACCTTATTTTTTATATTCCATTCACAAACAATGAAGATCTTTTATCTCATCTTTCATATTTTATTAATGTGATCAAAGCTTTTAATAAACTTGCTTACGTATGCTGCCTGTTATTACCAACTGGACTTTCCTTTTCTCCACAAACTAGCTCTATCAAAGGCGGGAATTCATTGCTGAAGTGGCAGTGTAAATTGCACACTGAAAATTACTTTAGTAAATTCATTTCAGATTTCATTTCAATTCATACCGCCATTTGTCCAACACAGGAGGCCAACTGTCCACAACAACAAGCATTGTTAAAATAAAGGTTCTCGGAATCAAAAGGTGAAAATGTAATGACGTCAATACGTCACTAAAGTTTTTACAAAAGAAAGCAATGTATAAATTTGTTGTTCTTAAAAATAAATAAATCTGAATAGTAACATTGACGATAAGAATCTGAAATATCTATGTCAACATCAAAAGCAAATTGTTTGTGAACAAAAACAATTTCGGTTTATTCCGAAAATATCACGGAAGAAGACGAAAAAAAGTGGTCAGAGGTCACATTAGGGATTAAACAAAAAAAAGAAAATGTTTATTTTCTGTGTAGAAAAAGACCATGTTTTTGTTTTTAAAATAATCTGCGGTATTATAAATTCGTTATAAAGACTCTTGGTTGGGTATACGGCCTCGTATAGCCTGGTCGAACTGATATAAACCCTCGCCTGGCGGCTCGGTGTATATCAATTATCAATAACTGATAGATTGCAATAAAATAGTATGAAACATGATACAACTTGACAAGAATATGACCAAGTTTAAGAAATATTGAGTTAGATAGAGGGCTTTTCCCAGGATACAATGTATTTACTTCTAAAGTTTGAGAGAGTTGCCGACAGTCCTTTAAAGTTATGTTATATTCTTCTGCATTTATCATGGTAATCATAAAATATAGAGTTGCAATAAAATGGGTTTTATCTATTGTTATCTTAAACTTGCTTATAATAACGTTTGAGAAATTCACATATTCATGTCTACCATAATATCTATATAGTGGGTGTTTTCCCCCAATACATGAAGAAGTACTGATTTTAAAAATCGACTGATTTTCATGAAACACAAACATTACAGTGAATAGTGATCACTTGGGCCGGTTAAATTTGTCCCGACTGTGTAATATATAGTATCTGTATGATTCTATATGCCAAATATTCAGCTTTAGGCTATGCGAGTTTGAACAAGGATATGTCGAAGGATTGTTTTGTCTCTGAACAGAGTTTATTTTCAGAATAATTCTTCTAATGATTATTACTGTTATGATTGCTTAGGAGGAGATGTCCCTGAATGAAATAAATTGGCAGAATACAACGGACAACACTAAAATTCCGTTCTCGGGTAAGCCTAAAATGTAAATTAGGTGTACATACCTCTCTACGTGTTAGGCTTGTTGTTAGTTTAAATACCCAGGTTTAAAAATGTATTTTGAACATCATTTGAAATTTGCAAATGATCTTATTGGTGGTTATATTCAAAATAAGTTGTAGAAATATTTATATTCTGTATTGTTACAGCAGGAATTCGAATTTGTTTCTCGATGCATTAAGAACACTGCATCACAAATATGTTTCGTTTTCAATATTGTCAGTACCTTGAACTGTAGACACATAATATATTAGATTATTCAATTTACAATGAATATGGGAAAAGCATGGCTAATACTGAAACACCTGAACTATTTGTTTTAGAGAGTGGAAAAGAAGAGCAGGTTATGAGGAATGTCTATCAATTAACACTCTAGCTACAACAAGTTGGTAAAAGAACTTGAAAGCCACGTTTCATATATTGATATGAAGAACATAGGGCTTGTCCTACTTTATCCCCAAGTTGCATATTTTTGTTTGCAAAATCTCAAATATTGAATGACCATTTTATTTTTTTCATAAATGTCGGCCAATATTTGGTAAACACAAAGTTGGTTAATTTTAATTTCAAAGCGAGGTACTGCGTTTTATTTGGCATGTCGTGTATCCGGTTACGTCAATACAAATTTATTTCCTTATTTGGTAATAAAAACTTATCTCAACTTTTGTATTGTTTTAAAACTATTTGTGGTATTCCTGAGGCTACCTGGATATTTATGAGGTGGCAAGCTTTGCACACAAAATGCATTTTGATGTTATGATGTAGAGTGACTGGTGTACTTTTAAATGTTTTGATACATGTATGCAATTATATACCTTTAAAGGTAGTTTGTGTGGTAAGACATTGAAAGTCAGTTTTTTTATGGATGAATTTAATACATAATGTTAATATTTGTAGAGTGAATAGATATATTTAAAATAAATCTTAAACTTCAAATGCAACCTTTATCTGGTTTCGAGACACCGGAGAAATAATCCCGCCGAAATAAAATTTCCAAATGCGTGACTTCTCGAAGTACGTCAGCTCTATGAGAATTTTGTTTTTGAAATCAGTGGTTGTTCAGAAACAACTTGGAAGCTAAGATTCCTTCTGTACGCTTGAAGGCCGTATCATTTTATGAAATCAGTCCTACCGAATTATGTTTGTAACATGCATATTTTTTCTGGTGCGTGTTTCATCCCATTTAATTTTAATGGAGCTGATGTATTTGAGAATGAATATTTTGATAGTATATTGACTGTCGATGAGGTATTGAAATGCATTTTACAAGCACAGTAGATATGATGGTATAATTCGTGAACTAATAAAAATGATTATGTTACACAGTCTATTTAAGTGGTACTGTGCCAACTTCATAGTCTAAAAGTATATTTACACCAGTACCCGTATCTTCTACACCAGACCCACGAGACACTCAGAAGCATATGATTAGCTCAATCCATGTACAAAATGTACTGTTCTGTTTTAAATAATAGATTAACTAAGTGGAGTGAGAGTATTATATATAATATATAATATAATAATATAATAGTATTATGTGTGATAAGCAAATTGGTTTTATAAAGTGTAAAAGTACAATTGACCAAGTACAGTCTCTAGCAAACATAACTGAAACGCAATGTCCGCCTCTAAAGCTCTTGGTCTTGTTATCTCCAAAAGTAAGTCATTTGGTGGTATTCACTACTCTACATTTACCAAATTTTATCCTGTCAATTATTTAATATCCGACCCGATAAAGGAGTGCTGTATAAATTTTACTTTATAGTCACATGATACATGTTAGAGTACTTTTTCCAATGAAACACCAAACATGGTGGTCGCTATCCACTCATCGCATAGTTTTATACTTTTCTCTATTAAAAGGTGTAAACATTGTTGAAATTAATAGAGAATTGATCTTGTTTTAACTGTTTGTTTTTCTTGCTACATTAAGTTATAATGAAATACAGCGAAATGTCGAAAACAATACTGAACGTACATGTATATTGTTACCACAAAAGCTTGTCGGATGAATTGTGTTTATAACCAGAAGAAAGTGATAAAAGTGTTGTTATTACAAACAGAGACTGCTTGAATAAAAATGGAATATTTCAATATGTAGATCTTACAATATAGTTATCATTTAAGGAAATAAAATTATTGAAACTTTGGAACTATTTTTTGTCTATATGTACCCCTGGCGGATAGCACTGACATTTGCCTAATTTGAAACACTTTAAAGATAGGTTTTCAATACTTTTATTTTTTTTTCTAAATGCTTAGATGTGACAGGGTAAATAGAATAATTGGATAGTGTCTTAATTGAGAAAGTTTATATGGCTCGGCTGCGGAATTTATCGGGTGAGTCGAATTCCTTCGCCTTGCCAGATAAACTGTCTCATATTTAGACACTAGCCTATCTTGCTATTATTCTCTATGTATGATTCAATGGTATAGCCTATATTTAATTACAGTTCCCAGATTTGGGGCGACAAATCATATTCATGCATGAATGCAGTTCATTTTAGGGCCATGCATTAACACTTGGGAGTAGGAAAGTATACTCCAAATGCGGCTGTAAGTGAAGAGATGGGCTGGAAACCACCAATTGTTAGACAACAGGGTTCTGTACTGTGACAATATTTCAGAATAAGGAATATCGATAATAATCGTTATAGTCAATGTGTATGCCTGTGGTCAAAAGCGAATAATGTACAAACATTAATAGTGTTCATATACTAGAGGATAATATTAAAAATGCCAAACCTACGGCATCAATGCTGGAATAGAAGTCTGATGGATGTAGAAATAGGTAAGTGGAAGGTATCGCTTGAGAGGGAAAATGCCATAAGAGGAAATGGTGGTTATACATTAACAACTTACAATAAGTTTAAATGTCAGTATTTCAGTATTTACGGATAAAGAATTCCTAACGTTTAGATGTATTTTCTTTATAAAAGCTTAAAATATTTCTCTAATAAAATTGATTTTAGAAGCTTCACAAGGCTGTATGACCGACGACAAAGGAAAAAGGGGATTCGGACATTTGTTTTACTATTGAAATAAAATGAATTGAAAATCAGCAGAAAAAAGACAAATATTTCGTCTTTAAAAACTAATTAGAAGTAAAAAAAATGAAAGCCTATATTTGCCTTCATAAAAATGCCTATTGTGTATCAAATTTCTTGATGATCATAACCATGGCAACAGTGTTTGAAGACAATTCCTTCTTACGTAAAAATAGTGATGCATGAATAAATGCAACTTTGTGTGATAAAATGTCTTGTTTTTTTTAAAAATGTGGGACACGTTCAAAAGGTATAGAAATTACAATTAAATAACTGAAATTCAAATGTATAAAATGTTCTATTTAAATTTTCTCTCACCCGGAACTTAGGTAGAATCTAACTTCAAATTTGATTAGGTGACGTTATTCCAAGCAGAATTAATTTTAAGCATCATGTTCCACTTCAACATGATAGAATATTATTTCTGTTCTTTGCAGGAATCTGAAATTTTCAGATAATAATCCTCGGATGTCATTCGTTCAAAATATCTTATCCCATAATAATTTATTGATAATCATTTGATTGCTAAGAAAGAGACAATGCCATTATAGTGTGCCAAATATAAGGACGAAACATTTTTTCTTCGTCCCTAAAATATATTAATTTCTAAGGTGCTAAGTAGACACAGTGTTGATTTATTAAGTATCTATCGACATGTTGTCAGGTGGATAGAACCCTTTTTAGATGGATTGTCAATCTTTGTCTTACAAAGGACAACAGCTTATTACAAATCGACTGTCAACGACCAGAATGTTCTATCTACCACCAAAACAAATCGTTCTTTAGATTGAGGTTTGAGAGAAAGTTTCTTGTTGAGCTGTTTTTAAGCACTACGTAAAACCTCACATACAAACAAATTTCAAGGTTTCACGTATCGCTTGAAGAAAAAAACGGCTCAAGTGCTGATGGAGATCCTATATTCCGCGGACAGCGTATGATTTTCCCGTTAGACTGACACATATCCCATAGAAATCGTCGAAGAAATGAAATACTTATGGGCACTTTTTTCTATTTTCAAGTGTTGCCAATATTAACAGTCTTCTCTTGGCTTTGATGCCTTTTCTTGACGTCATGGTCACGTGGTATTGCTACACTGAATAGAGCACAACGGTTTCCAGTGTCATCCAGTCATCAAAGAGAAAGGTATCGCTGCACATCAAACACAGATGTTGAGATATCTATTTGATTTAAGTATAAGCAGTTTCGAGTGGATACATTTGCATCATCATATACAAAAGAAGGCTAAATTATCTATATATTCTAAGATCACAGTTATAAAATGCTCTTGCTATAACATTGCTCCTCCCTGCTCCTCTACTCCCGCGTACTTATATAGCTTTATTTGTCAATTATAGCATAAGTGATTTAAAATTAATAGTAAGTAGCCTACCAGATTGTGTTGCGCATAACGGAAAAAATGGAAGTTTCTTTTTAGAAGATTTTATTGGTTTGTGATCGAAATGCTTAGGACCAAAACATTTTCCGTGGTTGATATTGTTTTTGTAGCTCACCTTAGCACAAAGTGCTGAAGGGTGAGCTATTGGGATCATTGATTGTCCGGCGTCCTAGCATCGTGCTTCGTCAAAAATTTGACTTGAACGACTACTACTCCTAAACTGCAATAGTCAACTTTAACGGAATATGCCTGGGATATTTTTTTCATGAAGATCTACCAAAGTTGTTCAAAGAATTGAATTCCATCAAGAACTCTGGTTGCTATGATAACAGAAAGGAAAAACTTTAAAAATCTTCTTATCTAAAACGACAAGGCTCTTAGCCTTAAGATTTAGTATGTAACATTGTCTAGTGGACCTCTACCAAGTTTTTTTGAAATTATACCTCTGGGGTAAAATTTGGCCCAGCCCGGGGTCAACTGATTTTACATAGGCTTATATAGGGAATACTTTGAAAATCTTATTGTCTGAAACAACAAGGCCCTGAGTCGTAAGATTTGGTATGTAGCATTATCTAGTGGACCTCTACCAAGTTTGTTCAAATTATGCCCCTGTGGTCACATATGGCCATGCCCCGGGGCGGGGGCAAATGATATTACAAAGCCTTATATAGGCAAAACTTTAAAAAAACTTTTTGTCTGAAACCACATAGCCCAGAACTAAGATATTTAATGGAGCATAAGCTATAGGTCATCTACCATGTTTGTTCAAATTATGCCCCTTGAGTAAAAATTGGCTTTAGCCTGTGGGTCACTTGAATTCATACATATTTATATAGGGATAATCTTAAAAAAGCTTCTGATGTTTGCTAAACAGCAGACCCAAAGGTAGAGTATTCAGGTGAGCGATCTAGGGACATCATGGACCTCTTGTTTGTTTATTTGTTCTTTCACTTCTCAGATTTCTACTTTTTTTTCTTTTTGATTCTCGATTTTTCTTTCTTTCACTATTTCACTATTTTCTGACTTGGTTCATAAGTTTTTTTATGTTTATATTATAAACTTTTTATGTTTTGTTAAAACTATCTTAATATAGTTTTCATAAAATATCTGCTTACTTATGTTTTGTTAAAACTAACTGCAAGTCGCTATTTATTCATTTTGTTTGACACTGTCATTTCATAACAATGAGTCCTTTGTTAATGCACATAGCAGATCAAATCTCACGTATATATAAAGACCTGCGCCCGTCACATCCGTATAATTATTCGTGATCAGAAAATCAAGAGATGACGAATTTTGAAAATATTTGTGGATTTGCAATAACGCATTTTACCTTTTTGATAAAAAAACGTAATGTAATGTAGAGAAGGAAAATAATAAGGACAAATTGTAAATATGTGTAAATATTTTACCCTTATAACACATGTACTTTATTTCTCGCAAATATATGTAACATTTGCTCTAATACTCTAAATTAACTACACAAGTGCTTTGTTACTTCTACTCTCATCATGGGTGAACGGAGAGGACTTGCAAATGTAAATCTTGGGTAGACAGAGATACATTTGAACTAATTTTAAAGAGTGACATACACTGATGTTTCAAAAGTTATCTTTGTGAGCTACATGCATAATTATTCGAAGAATTTTCTGCAATCTTTGGATCAAATTCAACCTTACATTAACTTGGTACAACCGCTAATGGTAAGTGATTTTTTTTTTATTTGTGAAAAGAAAATTGTCTGAAAACGAATTGTTAACTTTTTCTGCGCCTGCACGTTTGTTACAGGTGATCGCTGGTTGCTATGAAGCGTGTAAATTAAATTTAACAGAACACACAAATTCATTAATTTAGGACTTAAACAAAGTTTATCATCCTTACACACAAATACAGACCTGTCAGTCAAAAATGATCATATAAAGAGTAGATGCATCAATAATGCATGAATACGTTTACGTATTACTCTAGTCTTAAAATGACCGTTTACAAGTAGAAATAGTCGAGATCTGTTCTTAACATTTACTGTAGAACGAATATGTGTTTAGAGATATAAATTCGATTTTTTTAAAGACAATTTTACACCAAGAATCCTCTTTTGGGGTATCAAAAAACGCAGTTTTTAACATCTTTTTGTACTTGTTTTTAGAACAAACTGTGGAACTTTCCACGCCATATACCAGAGAATAGCAAACTAATCGAAACGAAGTGCTGCCAAATTTCTATCGTGCATTGAAAATTCCACGTTAGTTATCAGTAGTTACAAACGATTGAAATATTTTCAGATTTCAAGTGTGAACAAAAAAATTATCCTGTTAAGAAAAATCGTGGACATTTCCTCGTTCATAAATAGTACGTAACTTTTCGACTTAGGTTATTTTAAAAATACCAAAACAAAAGTCCGCGCTACACATTTTTGCAAGGTTGTAATGCAAGTCGATGAGATATTCTACAAGATATTCTTCTTCTATCAGTAATTCACAATATGACGTTGTATTTATAGGTTGCGTGGAAATTTCCACGCTTACAATTCTTTGTTTTCATGTCATGAGATTTTTACCTTATATTGTTTTACTTCTAAAATTAGTTTTACTTTGTTATCTGCATATGCAAGGAAATTTCCATGGTATCAAATAATTCATTATTTGTAGCTATTATAGAATCGATTTGAGAGCGTGGAAATTTCCATTCCAACAAATTAAAATAAATGCATTATTATACTCATTACATACAAGTAAAAGTTTATCAAAAAGTAAGGATTGGAACAAATACTGAAATCATTATTCGAATATTTGGTTTGTCTTATTGGAAAATATTCGAATTTTTCGATTTTCGGACGTTCCATCAGTTATCCGAATATATGTCTGTTTAACTGTTTTCGTTAATACTAACGTGGTTCGGGAAACTGCTGTGCATAATCAAGTAATGGCTTGTTATATTGACACTGATAATTTAATCAGCTTGCAAACTAAAAGCAGGGATGTAAACATATTTTAAGCACATTTATTAGAGGAAAATATTTGAGTTATTCTGATTGATTTGCCAACAAAACAACAAAAAGGTATTATCAACAGAGTCAAAAGCGTGATGCGTTTTTATGTTCACGTTATCTCGCGAATTCGGAGTACTTAACCGATTAGCAAATGGTCGAGAAGTTGCGATTGCAATGCGTAGTAAATCTCATGAATGTAACTTTTGCGGATGAATACTAAATCAATAACTTGTTAGTTTTACATTTGGATTTGCCCAAAAAATTGAAATGTTACCCCATGCTTTCAAAATCAACAGATTTCTGCGATATCAAAGCACTTTTATCAAAATTTCAATGAAAACTCATACAACCTGTGGTACTATTTTTCAACGCGAATGTATGGCTATGAGGCGGTCATGTGATTGTAACTTGAAAATCTGGTGTGCAGCTTTAGAAGCTTTCGCTTCCAAAAACGTTAAACCAAACGTTAACATAGTTTCGACTGGCAATTGACCATGAATATGAATTATTTGTTGTTTGTTTTGTGTATCTTTGGTTTGTTTTATATTTTTGGGCATGATATTAAATTGACGGCGCATATTGAAAACGTTTCTTCTGTATGATTGATTCTATTTAACTTTTTGTTAGTTATGGCCTTACCTTGGCGTTTCGAAAAATGGATTTGATTCATGCCTTATTTCACTAAAAACCGTAAAAGCAAGCATTTAAAATGCGAAACATATTTTTAAAAAAACAATAATCAGTTAGTAAGAACATTGCTTTCTTTTAATTTTTGGTTTTACATTTAAAATCCCTTTCCACATTTTTTACAGTCATACGAGGGCTGTTCAGGAAGCTCGTAGACTTTTATCATAATTCGATCTGTATTTAGTAATAATAAATAAAATTTGCCCTAAACATAATATATATTAGGGATGGCAGTTTTCTGGTTTTGCTAACCGGTTAATCGTCTGATCTTCCGAACGGTTTACCGCATCGAGGATTGTACTGTCCGTGAAATACAGGATCGTCATCATTAATCACATGCATTTTCCCGCATAAACAAATCCTCAAGTCACTCAAACCACGCGTTTTCAAAGATCGTCAAACTTCGTTATCTGAAACTTATTCTTGTTCAGAAACGCAATACCATCCACTAGATCGCTCGACAGTCTAGTTCTAAGCTTGTTTCCTAATAGTCCAGTTGACGAGAACATCCTCTCCGAAGGCACGGATGTAGCGGGTATTGCTAGTAGACGTTTAGCGGTTGTGGCAGTTCTCGGATATTTAGTTTCATTTTCTTTTCACCAAGCGAGGGGATTGTCAGCACAACTTTTCTCACAAAGATACGATTTCAGTTCATTATCGTCACTCATTTTCTCGGGAGACGTAAACACTATAAAGTCCAGCGAATGCGACTGTTTGGCGCGCTTTGCCGGTGGCTCTATGTCATTGCTGTCACGTGATGGCATCTTTAGCGGCATCTCGCCCGGTTTAGAATCCAGAGTATCATCTGCTGCAATACGCTGGTCGGCAGTGAGAAATTGCAGACGTTTATACCGCGGATCAGGAATGGCTGCCAGAACTGAAGTGCTTTGAGCGCTTTCTAAGTCTGATGGACGGAAGTGTCGGTGAAGTTCCCCGGCAATCGTTTCTTTGACTTTGCGCACTACAAAGCTATCTCCATCAATTATTTTCAAGTTCTTGTTTAGAAGTCCACACACTTTAAGGTAGACCACTGAACACAATACGTCCTTCTCGCAGCTCATGTATGTAGTGACTGCCGTCAAAGGCGCCAACACTGTAGCTAAGTCGGAAGAGATGTACCATTCCTGACTGGAGAGAAGTAGCCATGCATCACTCTTCTTTGAGAAAGCAGTGTCCAGCATAATATCTGTTAGCATTTGACGTTGCTCACACAAACGCTCCAGCATACTTTGTGTCGAATTCCAGCGGGTGGGGACGTCCTGAATTAATTCATGTTCCGGTACATTGAACATTTTCTGACGTTGTCTCATCTCCGCAGTTACGGTAGTCGAGTGTTTGAAATGTCCCACGAGTTTCCTGCACTTAACCACTACCTTGGAAACATTTTGAAGCTCCAGCCCTGGCTTAATAAACAACTGGAGTGTGTGACCGAAACAGCCAAGGTCACCCAAGTCCGGTCACATTCATTGCGCTCTCCATATTCCTGGCGTTGTCGTGGACTACGGTCACAATCTTGTCACTAAGACCGAACTCCGACATACAGCTCTGCAACTTGGAAACCAGATTGTCGGCGTTATGTCGCTCTGGCATTTCTCTAGTGAGTAGCACATTGGATCGCATTTCCCACTCACTGTTGATGTGGTTCTCAGTTACCGTGATGTAAGACTCCGTAGCTCCGGATTTCCACGTATCTGTAGTCAAGGACATGGAATCGATTTTCCCGAATTCTTTCACTAGATACACTTTCTCTTCGTCATAGTGTTTCATTACACGCGGTCTGATCGTATTCCTACTTATAGTCTGGAGCTACGATCTGCATCAGGTTCTTGAACCCGGCGCCTTCCACAATACTCAGAGGCAGATAATCTAAGACAACCATATCTGCAAAAGCTTGCGTGCTGTTCTTTTTCAGCGTAGAGGTCATTTTCTTCTGTGAAGTTACGAACAACGACATTGATGGTTGCTTAACAGGTGTGTTGGTAGTTGTGCTTGAGTTCTTCGAAGAACGCTTCCCTTTCAAGTGGTTATGCATGTTAGAAGTGCCACCGGTCAATTTCAGTTCTACACTGCAAATTGTGCACTTCACAATTTTCTCATCGTTGCTTCATTTGAAATATTTCCAAACGGAAGATGTTTGAGGAGGCATAGTATTTTCGGTCTATGTGATAAATTGAAGTTAAGTTATGACGTTTGACAAAGCAAAAGCAGATTGTGACAAAATCAGGAAGAGTATGCGTTTATTTCTTTAAATCGCTACTCATTAATAGCAAAAAGTACCGCGTGTTTCAAATAATTCACTTTGATTAAGTTTCCGATCTTTAGACATTAAATCATTTAAATAATACGACTGTTTGATTACATTAGATGTCAATAGGAACGATTTGAAGTTACATGTATATACATGAAAATAAAAAAGAAATCATGCATTGTTACAAAATAAAGCGTTGGAGGAATTTTGCATGCCGATTATGACAATTTATCTTGCTTTAGTAGCTTTAATGCTAAGCCGTTAAAATGTTAAAAAAAGATAAATATTATCAGTATTAGAAACTAGTATTTTTGTTAAAACTATTCTATATCCCCAATTTATTACTTTTTGTGTACATACATGACCTTAACCCATTCCCTTACCCAACTTTCATTCCGTTAACGCTCATACCTCTCTCTCACTCCTGATGCCCCCTCATGTACTCTTGATGCCTCCTCTATTACTCCTCATGCCTCCCTTTCGCTCCTCATGCCTCTGAAAATGTTATTATGGATGCCTAGGGACACTCCCGGGTCCATTCCACTTGTCTGCGACCGTTTCTGACATCCTTGCAGACTTCCGAGAATTTTAATGTCAAAGGAGTTAAGACCAGTTTTGACACCTAGTGATCCTCTCGATTCCATGGCACTGGTCTGCGACTGTTTCTGACATCCTCGCAGACTTCCGGGAATCTTGGTGCCAATCGATTACATATCACTTTCACATACTATTACCACTCCTTTAACGGCTTACGCCGTATCATGGGAGCATGTCAGGGTAACAGGGATATATTGGTGTATTGATTTAGCACTGTTGCATCGAAGAGTTAAGACTGTTTTCAAGCACCTCCAGTAACCTACCATAGCCCGCAGCATCAGTGTGAGTCTCTTTCTGGAAACACTCGCAGATTTTTCAGTCAGTTCCCAAAAAACAGTATTACAAGATTTATAAGGAAAAAACAAAACTTTATTACGCATTTTGATCATAAGGTACATTAAAACTTTATGTATCAGCCCATTTACAGCAGTCTGCGGCACTTTCAGGGAGCCTCGCAGACTTCCAAGGATTGCTGGCGCTAGCAGAGTTAAGATAACTCCCATGATAACAGACATCTTGCCACGTTTATCTCCCCTTTCGCGCATGCCCATAGGACAAATCATACCGAAAGGTATGACCCCCAGTTTTATACTACTAACATATACACATATTTTGTGTTAAACTTCTGTAATTCTTATTCTGCAAATCGGAAGACATATACCTTTGTGATGTAAGTTTAACTTGTTTCTCTTAATTAGCTTCAAGTTAAGAATACCGTTTGAATGCGCATGCACATAGCACAGGTCGTTTTTACTCGTCATAAGTGAAGATATAATCAACTTTTTTTCTTTACTTCCTTATCCAATTTTACTTTAAACCAATAAGAATGATATCTCATTACGGGATTTAACAGAGCAAACGGCTCACTTTACCTGATCATTTTCAATTCACCCCATGCTCTCGTCAAAACAAGGTTGACCTGATCCACAGCTTTAGTTTAATAGATAAAATCACATGGACAAGGTATTGTGTGAAACAAAGAAACAGCTCCGTAATATAATATGCACAAGAATAATAACTTGAGACGACATTAAACGTATGCATAACGTTGTAAAGGTTTAAACTGGGAGATTATCTAAGTTACAAAAAATAAATAAATAATGAAAAACCGTATGTGTATATGGGAAGGGGGTTGAACTTCAAATTCGCATGCGTCAGGAATAGCATGACGGATTATCTACCTTCCGTCACAAAATTGACATTCTCACATATTTAAGAGTATTTTTTCACAATATCTATATCTAAACTAAGCAAACTAACAGCAAACGTAACTGGACTGAAATCATATCTTGACTAAAGGACTTTTCTGGTAACAGGTGCCCGTTCAGGAAGCTATCATTTTTGTTTATATATACTACTTCCGGTCAATTATGAACCTCAACATCATATTGCTGGTGCTCTTTGCATTTATCTCAGGATGTCAACACTTAACCCCTAGGTATAAATATGTTAAGGAAAATTCCCATGTTTGTTTCTTCCCCTTCCAAGTAAAAATACAATCTCCCAGAAACCATTTTGCATGGAACAGTATTAAGGTAAAATTAGTGTCACGTCCAGTTCCTTTAGGAAAGTAGTCTCTTTATTATTCTTACACTGCCTGTTGCAAACCCAGGCATCCGACATTGAAGTTAATCCAGGCCCTCAGGCTACTCCAACCCATAAAATCTCAAGATATCCATGCGGTGTTTGTGAGTTGGAAGTAATCTGGAAACATTAAGACATAGTCTGTGACCAGTGTGATGTCTGGTACCATTCTAAATGTCATTCTAAATGTCAAGGAATAGGTGACTCCATCTGGCTCCCGTTTATTTGGCACTTTAGTAAATATGGCAGTTCAAATTTCTCCCTACCTCTTTCTGAATCCGGTAACAGTCTGATTTCAGTAAATGTGCATGCTTAAATCAATTTTAACTTAAACGATAACGTTCTTAATCATAATAAGAGAGGTAATGTTGTTACAATAACTAAAGATCTGAAATGAGAATATTTCTATGTCTAAGAAATGATACATAAATTTTCAAATTAAATAAAATGATAGGCTGCGTAAACTAAAAAAACCGCCACATAAAGTTTGTATCACACACCGAAGACGTCGCTGTTGGTAAATACCAAAATGTAGCAGTAAAATGGCGTTACACGATTTTGAAGTTTTCGGGGATTAGGCTGAGCTTACCAATAACGTGTTAAACGGAAAGTCATACTAGTCTGACAGCGTAGAGTAAGGAAGCGTTTGGAAAAAAAAAACGTTATATTTTTCTTTTGACATTTACATGAAAAATGAGTATTATGCATGCTTCAACGGTTTGATGAATACTTGATAATGAAACTAAAAAATGTTTTCTAGTCTAACAAAACGTATTTTGTTGAAATGGAGGTGTACAATGTTAAATATGCACACTCAGTTCATGAATGTATCACTCGAGTTTACATGGAAAGGAATATGATTGCATTATTTTAGAAAAAAAAACAGTTGAACAAGGTTGGATTTTGGCAACGAACAGCCTCCATACCTTTAACTGTTATCTTGATCATTTGAACCAAAGTTTAATGTCTCGTAAGTCTTCAACTTTTAGTTTAAATTATATTAAAGATTAAAGTAATTATTTCTTGAGTAAGATTGTCCATCCGAGCTGCTGATGAAAAGATGACGTTTAGTGATGCTTGATATTTTAGAAATTCTCAGTAAACTTTAAAAATTGACAATGGTAATAATTATTTTCCAGAGTAACAACAATCTCTTTTTTCGTTTTGTTCTTCTTAGTATGTTGTTTACTCAATTTATTTTCTTCTCGAAGAGAACATTAACAAAAGAGCACACAATTACAGTACTAATACCGAAATCTAGATAAAGATACACAATTCTATTATTTCCGATGTTTATACGCTTTGCTTAAAAATGTTTTTTTTCCTTTGTTGTGTTTTCATTTCTTATAGTGAATGATTCATATAATAAACATTTGTTTTTTTTTATATATTTAGTTACCCCGAAAGGAAAAAGGAGTTTGCTTGGACAATTACTTCAATTCTTTACATTTGTGTTTCCGTTTTATCATGGAATAACATTGATTATCCTGTTTAAGGAAGTGTTTTTTTTTACTTTTTGCTATTTTCCCTGATCACGGTATCAGTTTCAGAATATTCCCGAAAAACAGCTAAATATTTGCCAAATGGTTGTGTAAGCATATTGAAAGAGGCAGATTTCAAACAAAATACAAATTCTTTAAAGCTGCTTATTTTTATTTGTTTACATTCCAAGGTTACTCGATAACCCTATGAATCGCTTCAACGAATATGTGTGTCTTCAAATATCGAGTGGCATAAATTTAACCAACAATTTATCGCATAACAACCGGGTTCAAAATGAATAACGACACTATACTTATCTGATAGCGTGATCGAACAAATAAAGTAAAGTAAAGTAAAGTGCTTGTTTATTATAGTGTATTATTATTTATTTTTGTTTATTATTATTATAATGAAAGGACCAGCCACCAGGGCTTATAAGACACCTCTATTAGTGTACATATTTACTCCCCTATTTCTTATCCTATGTGCCAGGTGCCATACGGACTGGCAATCAGTAACCATTTTTCAACCTACTGGCGGCTCACTGACCGGCCACATCAGAACAAGACCGTGACAGGACTCGAGCCTTCGACCTCCCGTACCCTAAGCGGACGCCTTATCCACTAAGCCACGGAGACAATTATTAAATAAGGTCAGCTCATTGTGTTAAGTTCACATCAAAATTGGTGCCGCAATATCTTGAAACACATATCCCGCCATATTAATGTAGCTATATAAGTGCATACTTTTTTGTATTTATTATAGAGATTTTCAGTGTTTTCACAAAGTGTCAAGGTGATTTCTCTAGTGTGACAACGCAATTGTGAAACATAGCTGTGCAGACTAGGTGAAATATGTAAAGAAGGGCAAGAACAACAAAAGAACAGGCGGTTAGTTTACTAACGTCATGTTTTTATTGGCTGCATGCCTTTATCAAATTTCAGGTGATATTGATTTCGCTTCTGAATGCAAAACATTTTATAAAGGCAGTTGAAAATAAAAAGCAAAATTGAATGTTAAGTAAAACAATGACTATTTTTGACTGTAGCCTAATTTTTCCTCTGAATCTCTCTTACAAAAGTTCACAGTATTTACAGCAATATAACAAGAAATCATTTAAACAGTACAGCATTTTTAGAGAAAATATTTACAGACATTGTCAGTTAGGAAAGAATGAGTACGGCAACATTTAAAACTGAATAGAATAGAACAGTATGAAACATGACACAACTTGACAAGAATATGACAAGCATTAATAAAAACTGAGTTAAATAGAAGGCATTTTCCTGTATGCAATGTATTGCATTTATTTCTAAAACTTTAAAATGTTGCCGGCAGACCTATAAAATTAGTTCATGTTCTTCTGCATTTATCATGGGAATCATAAAATATAGAATCGCAATAAAATGAGTGTATCAAAAGTTATCTTAAACTTGCTTATAATAACGATTTTACTATAATAGTGTAATATCTATATAGCGGGTGTTTTTCCCCAATTGATAAATAAGTATTGATTTAAAAAAAAATAAAACAAACAAACAGTACGGTAAAAACTGATCATTTTGGCCGGCAATATTTGTCCCGAGGGTGTAAGATATAGTTTCTGTATGATTCTCTATGTCAAAAATCACTACGCAAGTTTGACCAAAAATATTCCAAAGGGCTTTTTTGTCTTTCCATTGCCAGGGTTACCATAGTTCTGAATTCTCAAAATAACTCTGAAAAGAGGCCATCTTCTAATGTACATTTTCTCTACCGATTGTTTCAGAGGAGATGCCCTTGAAGGAATTAATTGGCAGAAGACAACGGACAACGCAAAACTGCCGCTCTCAGGTGTGTCTTAAATGTCAATTAGGTGTACGTTACCTCTTTTCTTGTTAGGCTTGTTGTTCAGTTAAATATACAGGCTTACAAATGTATATTGCATATTACTAGATATTTGCAAATGAACTTATGGGCGGTTATTTTCAAAATAAGTTGTAGAAGGGTTTATTTTCTGTACTGTAGGAATTAAAATTTGTTTCACGATGCCTTAAGAACAAGTGTAGAGGCTCACAGAAACACACTGTATCCCAAACATTGTCAGCACCTTAATCTACAGTCAAATAAGACATTAGATTATTCATTTTACAATGAATATCTTCTTGGGAAAATACATAGATAGTAATGAAACACCTGAACTGTTTGTTTAAAGAGTGGAAAAGTGTAATGAAAAATGTCTATCGATTAACACTATAGCTAGGTCAAATTTGGTAAAATAATTTGAATATAACGTTTTATAATAACTCTTTCCCAGCTCTACTCGATCGTAGAGAGTGTCCTATTTTGAACCCAAGTTGCATATCTTTGTTTGCAATATCTAAAATATTTAATAACATTTTAATTCTTTTTTACATATGTCGGCCCATATTTGCTTAAGGCAAAATTGGTTAATTCGAATTTCGAATTCGAATATACTATGCATTATTTACTAATATCCGCTAAGGCATGTCGTGTATCCGGTTACGTCTTTATTTTTTTTATTATCATTTTGTTTTGGGGTCCTACAAACTAACTTAGAATTTCATATGATTTGACTTGTGATATTCCTGTGTCTACCTCGATATTTATGAGGTAACAAGCTTTGCATACAAAATTATTCTGATGTTATGATGGAGAGTGACTGGTATATAATTGCATGTTTTATGCATGTACACAATTAAATACCTTTAAAGGTAGGTTGTGTGCTTACTCATTCAAAGTCAGTAACTTTATAGATGGATTCAATACATAATCATGATAATATTTATAGAGTGAATATTGAAACATCAAAATGCAACTTTCATCTGGTTTCGAACATCGATAAAGAAATTCCGCCGATATATAATTCCCCTATGCACGTCTTCTTACAAAGTTTTGTAAGAATTTTGTTCTTGAAATCTGGATGCTGAGAAACAACTTTGAAGCAAACATCCCTTCTACATACTTAAATGCCATATCACTTAATGAAATCAATTCAACCGAATTATGCTGTTAACATGCGTATTTTCTGGTGCGTGCTTCATCCTATTTAATGTTAATGGAGCTGATGTATATGAGAATGATTATTATGATAGTGTATTTACCGTTGATAAGGTATTGAAATGCATTTAACATTCAAAGTCTGGAAAAGCACCTGATATGATTGTATACCTCGTAAACAATTAAAAAAAGATTCTGTGTTAGCTTTGCTACATGTCTATTTATTTAACAGACGGTTTTAAGTGGTTCATTGTATAGTTTTAAAATCAAAGTTTGGTTATGTTATAAACAGAAAAAGTCAACCATTCAACCAAGTGAAGCATTTCTCAAGAATTTATTTACATCCAAATGTTGCTTTAATTTCACATGGAAGAGACAAGGAGGATACTGCACGAAAATTGTACGCTTAAAAGATGAATACACAGCTGCAATCATGATGTGTCAGTGTTTCGTACAGGGCTGTCAATAAATCCAGTCTGTCCATATCTTGGAGCTTCCCCAGACGGCACAATTTTAGACAGGTCAACTTATGACCACTTTGGACTCTTGGAAATTAAGTGTCCATATAAATATAGAAATACTACACCACCTACAGAGGCAGCTAGAAATACAAACTCCTGTCTTAAAATAAAGAATGGGGAGCTGCATTTAAAAAATCACACAATTATTTCTTCTAAGTAACTGGAGAAATTACAATAACTAGCGTTAACTGGTGTGACTTTGTAGTTTTCACTAACAAAGGACTACTTGTGGAACGTATTTGTTTTAACAAAAAAGTTTGGGCAACTATTTATCAAAGTCTTACTGAGTTTTTCGTCAATGTAGCAGAGCCTTACTAACAAACAGGCAAAAGGAAAATTTATAAATGACATTATTTATAGTCAGTTGGTGTTCCCGCAATAAGTGGGCCCTGGAAGTTCAACAAGATTCCAGATTTAGATTGCAACACCAGCAGATTTAATTGATATTCTACGATCAAAGATATAAAAGTTTCTAACTTTTCCGATGGCCCTTTCAACATGATATGCTATAACTTGAGTATCCTGTATATCAGCAGCTGTCAAGGGTTTTCTTGGAAGAATATCTGAGCAAAGACCAATCTTTTTCAGTGCATTGGCGGCGATTGTAAACCCCTTGTCTGCCATTATACCATCTCTACGCTTTAATATTCTAGTCTTTAGTATTTGCTTTAGCAGATCAAAGAATCCACTGCGCTGACAAATAGCTTTGTCTGATATTCCACCAGTAGATAAATGTGACACAAATATAATTCCTCCTCCTATCCACTCCAACAAGGCCTTTAAACGTATTTGTTGACTTTTAGTCAGAATACGTTTGTGATTTTCACACAAGAGAAGGCATTTGTATTTTTTAACTCAGTACAGTCAATTATTAACATTACATTTGGATGATTTTTATATATAAAATCAAGTGTCATGTGTTTTGAAATTATATCACGATAAGGAAAGATTTCCATACAACTTAATCTTATATAAATCAAATTTATCCATTTGTTGAAAATTCTTACTTTTGAAAGTGATTTCTGAAAGTGGTTTGTTAAGTCCTTGTTGAATAATCCCTGTCTAATTGTCATAACAGTTAGTAGATTTTTGTCTCTATTTTGAAAGTAAGTAAGGTCTGAATAATTGAGTAGTGTAACACTCCTCTTCATCACTGTTATCACTTTCTGACATTTCGTAGTCGCTTTCAAAATATTCAGCCCCGCACGTAAAAAAAATGCATTTACGCCGATCCCAATATGTTATTAAGTTTTGTCCTTTGGCACAATTAATTAAAAAATCGTTAAAAAACTGAAATGGTTTTAAAACCTTATAAAAATGTAAAAAAAAGTTTGCTTTGGATTGAAAAGTACAGTATTGTAAATGGAAAACCTGTGAGCACATGACACGATTATTTGTGCTTGTACTTCCTGGTAAACCCTTTCTTCACCATCAGATGCAGTGTCTGTCTCATCACTGTTATCATTGTTTTCGTCCTCCGTGACCTTAAACTTGGTGTTTGAGTCCATGTGAAAACAAATGGCACTGCATCAAACTTTAATCGTTTTTGGTGGCATCTTTGCAAATGAAATAAACAGATTTGAAATGAATAGAGCAGACTCTAGTGCCGCTTGTAACTCTGAAGTTATCCTTTGTAGTTGATGACCCTGATCTTCGGATTCTGTCTTTCCACACCTAAAAAACAATGTATTTTGTTACCAACATTTTCATAGGCATTGTGCTAATAGTATCTGCATGTATTTTATTCTAATACTACAATGCAACCTCTGCTGATAAACGTACTTGAGAAACTTTGAGTGAGTTAATTTCCTGTATGCAGTAAGTTTTGGAAAATGTACAGTACTTTGTACTTTGCTCTGCCTAGGTGTTGTTTGTAGATGTTATACTGTATTTTTTTAACTCTGTGTAATGTATGAACAATATTTACAAACGAATTGTTCTAATAGTAAATGGTACTCAAAGAAAAGTGTAATACAATTGCTTACTTAAGCTTGATTTCATCTTTGGGAAATTTATGAATGAACACATTTTTATCAAATCCTGAAACTTAACAATTGGGAACACAGCAATAAAACACCCTAATTCCTAGACAATGTTAATCTAAGATTATACTGTTTATCTAAATGAATACAAGTGTTATATGCAAATTGGCTTGGAAACTCTGTTTATCTGTTTCTGGGTCGCGTGATAAAATGTGTCGATGTGGAGTATAATTACATCAATACCCAAATCTTCAACATCAGAACCACGAGACCCAATTTCATACAGAGACATATAATTAGCTCCGTCCATGTACAAAATCTACTGTTCTGTTTTAAAAATATATTACTAAGCGGAATGAGAGTAATAGTATCATATGTGATGAGCAAAATTGTTTTATAAAGTGTAGAAGTACAATTGACCAAGTACAGTCTTTAGAAAATATAATTAAAACGCTGCAAACATGAACGGCTTTTATAGACTTCAGGAAAGCATACGACCTAATAGATCATGATCCCTTCGGCAGAAATTACGTCAGCATGTTGGGTTAAGGTGCAGAGTTTTTTTTCAAGAATTATAATGATTAAATAAACATGTTAAATACTGCGTAGGCTTGAATGGGTTCGATGCAACCCGGTTCGATGTTAATTGTTGTTTTGAACAAGGATGTCTTATCTCACATGTTGTTCAACTGGTATATTGATGAACTAGTCATGTATACGAGTGGTTTAGATAAAGGCATATGTATTAGAGAAAAGAAAATTTGCATTTTGTTATATGCTGATGACATAGTTTTTTTCTGCAGAAAATGCACGGGATCTTCAAACCATGTTAGTTGCTTTAGCTATTTGGTGTAGTCAAAATTAAATGACTGTCAATTGTGACAAATCCAATGTAGTTCACTTTAGAAAGAGCAGTATCTCGAAGACCGAACATATTTTCCAATTGAATGCAGACAAACTGGAAATTGTTCATACCGACAAGTACCTTGGTGTTTTACTTAATGATTTTTTGTATATCATAATCAAATTGAAAAGACAGTAGCAGTTTACGCCTCTAGAGCTCTTGGTCTTGTTATCTCAAAAAGTAAGGCATTTCGTGGTTTCTACCACTCTACATTTGCCAGATTGTATGAATCAATGGTATAGCCTATATTTAATAATAGTGCCCCAGTTTTGGGTGATAAATCATATTCATGCATTTCATCATTAGGTCATGCACTTATCACTTGGGAGTTGGAAAGTATACGCCAAATCTGGCTGTAAGTGGAGAGATGGGCAGGAAACCACCCATTTTTAGACAATAGGGTTCTGTACTGAGACAATACTTCAGAGTATGGAGTATGGATAATAATCGAATTAGTAAATTTGTGTACATGTGGTCTAAAGCGAGCAATGTAAAAACGTGGATATTTTCGAATTAAAAAAAAACTTTTGATAGCTATCAATAGTGTTCCTGTACTAGAGGATAATATTACAAATGTCAAATCCACAGTGTCAATGCTGGAATCGAAATAGAAATAGATAAGTGAAGGTATTGCTTGGGTGGGGGAATGCCAGAAGAGGAGATGATGGTAATAAATTAAGAACTTACAAAAAGTTCAAATCTCAGTTGTTTACTGAGAATTACCTTAGGTGTAAACTGCCATTTCAGTATAGATAAGCCTCTTCAAAATTTAGATTTGGTGTAGCACCACTAATAATGGAAACAGGTCGTTACGAAAATATTGATGTGGTAGATAGAAAATGTTTTAACTGTCCCGGTATTGTCAAAGATGAAAAACATGTACTGTATTATTGTCCAAAACATCTTGATATGAGGAGGGATTTGGTCTCTGCACTCGATAATATGTCAGCAAATAATCAAAATATATCTGATGATGACAAAATAATTGCAATTCTTGGAATTGAAAATCTTTGACGGATACTTATGCAATATTGTATTCAGAAACCTCGTTTTATATTACAAAAAAAAAGAAAGAAAAGGAAAAGTCAAATTTATATACAACAGAATAGTAACTTTGTCACTATATAAAAAGGAACACATACAATGAAACTCACGAAAAGATGATTAATTGATAAATAATTTATCTACCAGAGACCAATAGTCTTTCGTTTTTTCCAGTTTTTGGGTTTCTTTATTTATTGAAGAGGCAAGTTTAAGGCTTTTTAAGTCCTTGCAAAGACGGTTAAAAACCATGTCTTTCACACAAAAATATGTATTTTTTTTATTTCTAAACATTATATATTAAAATTCATTGAACTTTGATTTGTGTATCCAAGTATGAAAGATTTAGCATTTATGTAAAACTCTGCGTCTAATAATTCTACGGCGTTTTGGATTTCTGTAATTAAAGACTGTGTATATGTACACAATACATATATAGTCCCCGTATGATGCCGCCCGCCTAATATCTCAGCTTTATACTATGCAGGTTTCGACAAGGATATTTTAAAGGACTTTATTGTCTTTCCATTGCCTGCCAAACCATAGTTTTAAACAGACGTCATTCTCAGAATAACTCTGAAATGAGACCATCTTTTTTGATAATTACTGTAGACATTGCTTAGGAGGAGATGCCCTTGAAAGAAATAATAGACAGAAGACAACGGACAATGAAAAACTACCGCTCAGGTGTGTCTTAAATGTGAGTTCGGTTTACATTACATCTCTACGTGTTAGGCTTGTTGTTCAATTTATATACACAGGTTTACAACTGTATATTGCACATCATTTGATATTTGCAAATGACCTTCATGATGGTTATTTACAAAATAAGCTGTCGAGGCATTTTTAATTCTGTATTGTAAGAATAAGTATTTGTTTCTTAATGCCTTAAGAACCAGTTTTAGACGCTTACACAACACTGTGTACTAGTATTCCAAACATGTCTCGTTTTCAGTTCTATGATTAAAATACAGGTACATAAGATATAAGATTATTCATTTTACAATGAGTATGGGAAAAGACATAGCTAGTACTGAAACACCTGAACTATTTGTTTTAGAGTAAGGTAAAAAGAGCATGGAATAAGGAATGTCTATCGAGAACACTATAGCTATAACAAGTCGCTAAAAGAGTTTAATATGTTTCCAATGTTGATATGAAGACGTAGCTCGTGTCCTACTTTTAACCCAAGTTGCATATTTTTGTTTACGAAATCTCAAATATTGAATAACCATTTTATCTTACCAACTAATTTTGGCCCATATTTGGTAAACAAAATGTGTATCAGTCTTGAATTTCAAAGCTAGGTATTGTGTTTTTTTGGCTTGTCGTGTATCCGATTAGGTCTTTACAAATGTATTTGCATATTGCAATACAAACTAATCTCGACTCTTATATGATTTTAAAAACTATTTTTGGTATTCCTGTGGCTACCTGGATAAATATGAGGTAGTAAGTTTTGCTCAAAAAATGCATTTTGATGTTATTATGTGGAGTGAATGGTGTACATTCACATGTTTTGATACATGTATACGATTGTATACCTTTAAATGTAGTTTGTTGCTAAGCCACTGAAACTCAGTTATTTTTGAGAAACAGAACCGAAGCGAATATTCCTTCTGATTATTTAAAGTCCAGATCACTTTATGATATCAAGCCCAACGAAATATGATTGTAGCATGCACATGTTTTGGTGCTGTATCCTCCATAACCCTCTGTTGAAAACCATTTGATTACTAAGAGCCCTAACAACTAGACTGTGACAAATATGCGGACAAAACTTACTGTCTTCGTCACTAAAATTGGACAATTTTAAAGGTGCTAACCAGACACAGTTTCGACTAAAAAAGCATTTATTAACCCGTTCTCAGATGAATCGAACGTTTTTTATTGGAATAAGCGTAAGTTCTAGCTGGCGCTGGACCTCGATGGTGTTGAAAATAAAGGGTTTATATAGAATCAGTCACAGTACTGTGATTACTTTGTCATAATGGAAAACACACTGCGCCATATATACAGGAGCACCGCAGAGCGGCATCAACGTTCATCTGTTTTATTTATCCGAAATGAGCTTGCAAGTACCTACCATTGCAAAAAGCAAAAAATGAACTCAAAATACAGGAAAATACTTGTTTGTTAGTGGTACAAACGCTTTGCTCAGTAAAGGAATATCCTTGAAAAATATAAAGGCCGTGGTAGAAAATAAATAGACGTTCTCGTCATGAGTATATAGGACATATATTTTCCTAATTTGGCATCTATGGAATTTGCTATATTCCTCCAGATCAAGTCGCACTTACAAGAGCAGCGATTCTATTCAGTTGAAACATACAACTCGATATATCGTCACACAGTATGACAGTGAATGTTACAGGGGTGTATTTGACCACTGAGTGACCCGTCATAGGAGATTTTAATATGAATTAAATACAGGCCAGGTGTGTTGAAGTGGGCAATGCCATGACGTCAGCGTCGCTATAAATCTGGCTAAGTATTTTATATGGTGTTTTAAAATAAACTTAAACATATTGGTAAAAAAAAATATTTATGAATATCTCATATTGTATGTAAAACAAAAAGGTATATTAAAAAATTGTGGGATTAATTTAGAAAGTTACCTATTTTTTAAACAATGAAATTTACATTTACACAAACAATTGCACAATATGATATGACTTGTAATCCTTATTAATGGTAGAATCAATTTATTCTATTTAGGATTTATATAATCTAGTATTCTAGATTTTGCCGTATGATGGGTGACGCAGCAGCGTGTTATTATAAATTTACTTCTTTAGTTTCAAAAAAAAGTAACGCTTCTAGGAAGACACTGTTTCACCGTTAATATAGGCTATTTCACATTTGAAATGGTTGGGGTGAGTTTGCTTAAGATTTAGATAAATGTCAGGAACGACACAGTATTTTAATGTACTTTTTCAGTGATTAGTTTAAACATTTTAAAATTGACATTCATTTTATTTAAATATTTACTCTAAGTTTGGTTATTAGTCATGCGTAGCATAGAGTCATATTACACAGTTGTTTTGCTACGTCACAGAAAAATTGTCTAATATATAAATACCTGTAACACACATGAAATATATTGGTCGCATTTGGGATTAATATGTGTTCAGTACAGAGTATTCGTAAAATTTATCTTTTTAATTGCACAGAAAGGATATTGTTTTTATGTATTTTTACTAAAAGGATAGTCATGTTTTAGGTAAGTGACTTGTAACAATTTTATGGACAAGTGGCTTAGATTATTTAACCTTATTTACAGACAGTTAACCCCAAGGCTTCTATCCCAAAGCAAGGTGAGCTTTTGGGGTATTTCATCGTCCGGCGTGAGACGGCGTGTCGTGTGTCGTCAACAATTTCACATGAACGACCTCTTCTCCTTTACCGCTAGGCCAACTTTGACGAAACATGCCAGGGATATTTCTTGCATGACGCTCTACAAAAGTTGTTCAATGAATTGAATGCAATGGCAACAGAAAGGAAAAACTTTCTTTTGTCTGAAACCACAAGGCCTTGAGCCTTAATATTTGGTATGTAGCATTGTCTACTACACCTCTATCAAATTTGTTCAAATTATACCCCAGGGGCCAAAACTGGCTCCACGCGGAGGTCAGTTGATTTTACATAGACTTATAAAGGGAAGTCTTTAAAAAACATTCTTGTCTGAAACCCCAAAGCCTAGAACTAAGATATTTTAATAGAGCATCAGCTAGAGGTCCTCTACAAAGTTTGTTCAAATTATGCCCATCGCTTCAAAACTGGCCCTTCCTCAGTGGTCTCTTGATTTCTAGGTTTTTTACATGAAGCATCAGCTCAAGGTTCTCTGGCAAGGTTGTTCAAATTATGTCCATGGTGTCATTAATGGTCCGACCACGGGGTCACTTGATCTAACATAGGTTTTTATAGGAAGAAACTGTAAAAATCTACTTGCCTGAAACTACAAGACCTAGAACTTAGACATTTTGCATAAATCATCAGCTAGAGGTCCTATACCACGTCTTTTCAAATTATAGTTAAATCACTTTAACTAGCCTAATTTAATATTCTGAAAGTGTTGAACCGCTTTCATACATCCAATATTTATTAGTTAAACCTTTAAGCCTCATTTTAAACTGCCTATAACCGAGTGGAAATATCGCGGAAGGAACGCTTCAGGTAATTTCCCGTGAAACAATCACATCATTGCCTTCATCACCGGGGAGTTCCAATTGCCAAACTTTAAATAAAATGACTGATAAACAGATACAAAGCACGTGTTGCAGTTTATACATATATTATTTGTGTTTTTCTTAGATGAAAGGGACTGGTATGATAAATCATCCTATCTTATCTCAACGTCATCATTTTTGTTGTGAACTCAGCAAAGTATTGGACAAATGGGCAAACATCTGAGCCCAACCGCATACGGCGAGATGAATCCGCCTAAGCAGATTCAGATAAAAATGCAACGTAGAAGGTGAACATCTATAAAATGTCAACCTATAACTTCGGTTCACCTTCGGAGGCGAAATAGTGAGACTAACTCTTGGCTATTTTTATCCTATTCCCACCTACCTCAGACAACTATCCCCTCTTAAAAGAAATAAACACAGATATTTGACCCCCATTTTTTTCGTTGAAGTCTCTTAAACAATGACGTGAAAATGGCAATATGTATCGGTGTTTGATGTTTTTCGTCTAGGACACACCCAGGATTTGGCGTGAGGCTGGGGATAAATTATAAAGATACATTATACCACATCAACTGATCTTATTAAAAAAAGCTTTACTAGGGTCCAAAATCAATTTTAAAATAATAATGCATAGTGGTAAATATTATAGTGTTCATGAACACTAATAATTATGTCAAAGACTTTAGATACTTGTATTTTATATCTCTGGTAATACCAGATAATAACTGATCTTCAAATGTCATTATGGTTTCTTAACTAACTTTATGACATCAAAATTACTTGGTCAATTTGGAAATATTATAATTACTTATGAACATACCAACTTCATTGGAGTGTCTGAATCGTTTTTATTTTTAAGTGTTCTATTATCTGTAATATCAAAATCATTAGCCTATGAGAGATAAAACTTTAATCCACTTCACACTTTATTTGATCTTTAATTGTTTTTTTATTATTTGTACTAGATTATTTTGTTGTTTTTATGTATTATCTGTTATGACATATATAGTTTTGTTTTGAATTTCACATAAAAACCTTTTAAAAGTTTTTGTTAAAATATCAGCTCTTGCAAAAGTAAGGGGTGAATTGTCTACAGGGCTTACTTGACTTACCGATTTTGTGAGGTAACTGTTTTGAGAGATGAATTGTCTGCAATGTTTAGATCTGAATTACATTTTAATTTTAGGAAATATAATATTGTATAACAATCAAAATAGGGATCACATTTGCCTAAAATGCATGCTTGATTTTTGTCCTATGAATATGCAACCCTGTTACTATTTTCACTTCTACTGTTATTTTTATGATATTCTATGTTGTTGTTTTTTCGCTTCATATTTTATGTGGTATCTTATGGCTCCCTAGTCTTATAGATAAGCCACCACGTTACTATTTTAACCTTTAACACTATTTTATGTTTTTTATTTTATATCTTAAGTCTTATTCATATTCGCAAATCTAATGGAAATACTTCAACTAAGAAATAAATGTGAATTGAAGGAATTATTTAACCGAAAATAAGTAGAAATCCGTTTGAATTGCATGCATCATTAGATGTGCCATGTTCCTGGGTCGTGTTACAAAATATTTATAACTTGAATCACTTCAGACAAAATGTATTTCCTTTGTACATGTTGTATACTTCTTTAAGTGTAAATGTAGTAATTGATAAAAATATTTATGTTTTTGTGATGACTTATGATAATGACTCTTTTTTTCAAATACATGTACATCTAAACAAGTTAGGAAATGAGTATCTCACATATGGAATATTTTGTCGTCTAAAACAAGATGTGTAATAAACAGACTTTGTAAACAGTTACATACTAAATACGGGATGTTTTGGATGTTATCCATTCGAAAAACACGCCTATGGAGTAGAAAAACGACATACTTGAAACTTCGGGGTTTATTTCAGTAACTGAACTAATTCATTTTAAATTCTTAAGAAAAATGATAGAAAGATATCAAATCTTAGGATTATCGTAAATAGTATCTTATTTTATACCCTCAGAGACATAGTGTGTGGGGGCTATATTGGATTCACTTTTTGTCCGTGCGTCCGTCCGTATGTCTGTTCGTTCCGTCTCTTGTCCGGACAATAGCTTTTTCATGCATTAAAAGATTTTAAAATACTTCTTCACCTTGATAAGACGGTGTGTCGCATAAAGACCTAGGCCATAGCTCAAAAGTTAAGGTCACAGTCCATAGTTAAAGATAAAAATATTGCTAAAGACCTTGTCCGGGCCGCCCATGCAATTTTAAGATAAATTGTCGTATTTGTTCACCTTGGAGAGACGGTGTGTTGCATATAAACCCAGGTTCTTAGCTCAAAGGTCAAGGTCATAGTCACTGGTTAAGTTAAACAAATGTTGATTTAAGACCATGTCCGGGTCATTACCTCTCCATGCATCGATGGAATTTTAAATGCGTTTGCATATTTGTTAATCTTGATAAGGCAAAGTGTTGCGTGTAAACCCAGGTCCGTTTCTTAAAGGTCAAGTCCACAGTCACTGCTTAAAGGTAAAAAGAAATGTTGATTATAGGCCTTGTGCTGGCCATAACTACTCCAAACATTTAAGTATATAAAAAAACCTCTGCATATTTGTTTACCTTAATGAGACGGCTTCAGACCCATGAAGCTCAAATGACAAAGTAACCGTCACTGAAAAAAGTTATGAAATGTTAATGAAAGACCTTGTTCGTGCCATAACTTCTCTTTACAAGGAAGGATTTTGAAATACCTTTGCAAATGTGTTCGTCACGACAAGATAGTGTGGCACAATATTATGCAAGACATGTGTGTCTAGGTCAAGGTCACAGTGACCTTGTCTGAAGCATACCTTCTATATACACATAATGATATTCAAATATGTTGGCATTTTTGACTGTTTGTAACCTTTACGTCCTCGGTCCATAGCTCAAAGGTCAAGGTCACAGTGACTGGTAAAAGGTAAAAAATGTTGATGATGGAGCTGGTCTGGGTCATTATTCTCCATACACGGAAAGCAAAAATATGTCACCGTCCTGGTTATTTGCCTTCTTTGTATTTTATGCGTTCTAATTACATCATACTATCAAATAAAATAGCATCTAAAGAATGTTGTTTGTTGATTACACTGACCCGTTTTACTTACAAAACCTTCAGTCATGTAACCAAGTGTTGGGTATTCGTCATTTATGTGACTAGGTCTAGTTATGTTTGATATCTTTCTTACAGGCTGACATATTTCGCCAAGAAATCTGAGCGCGGTCTGCAAAATAATATGTAAAGTGTATAAAGAGACAAAACGGCTTCACATAATATGAAAAGAGAGGTGCAAAAAAAGTAACGTGATGGCTTTGTGTAGGACTAATGACTCCCCATTCACATAAATCTGGGTGCTTCACAATTGTGAAATTTATGTTGTTCCGTGAAAAAAAAACCAAGCTGGCAGGTGCAGGGTTTATTTCCTTACATGTCTATACGAAAAAGTAGAAATACCGTTCGAATTTCAAACTAATTTGGAACAAATATTTCTTATGTGATTAGACAAGAATTGCCACCATGGGCGATGTTTATGTACTCATATGTCTATATGGGATAAAAATACTCTGTTAAGACATTGCTGGCTTGATATGAATATAATTTGGAACAAATGCTCTTTGGATGACATTCCGTATAAAATATGAAATTTATGTCATGGCTTATTTTCCAGTCCTTTTTTAACTTTTACACTGTCAGGACAGGGGCTGTGCGTTATGTAGTCACGTAATTGTCATTGCTCATGCATTGTGTTGATAAGAGAATATAACAAACCTTATAATGTTTAAAAGTTTGAACAGAGATTGAGAGGGAATCAGCCGTACCAGGAAACACCTCAATATTTTGATTTAGTTTGTTTTTTTCATTTTTATGTCTAACTAAATCTACAACAGCAGGGGTCTTTGTTAAATTTTAAGGAAGATTTGTCATTTTTATGCCCCCGAAGGGAGACATATAGTAATTGAAGTCCTTCCGTCAGTTCATCCGTCAGTCAGTCTGTCCGCCCGTCCCTATTTTGTCCGGAGCATTACTCCAAAGTTTACAAGGCATTGACTTTAAACTTGGAATATAGCTTGATGGTGATGAGGAGAAGTGGAGTGAAAAAAACCATTATTCTTCTTATGCTATGTTTTGCATTATCTCCCCTTTTGAGTGTCCGACAATTTTCTCACATGGGATTGGCTTCAAACTTAGAGTATAGGTTGTTGGTGATAAGGCGAAGTGCAGTTCACAAGAACCGTAACTCCAGCTTACTTACATTTTGAATAACTCTTTGTCATTTTTGCTTGTCTGGGGCATAACTTAAAAGGCACTGGAGGTATCAACTTGAAACTTTATACTAGAAAAAATAGATCTCATTAAGTAGAAGTGCAGTGCTCAGGAAACAAACTCTTTTGTGCATAATTTTGGAATAATTGCGCCTTGAAATTTTTCATACTTGTTTTTTGTACGGGGCATAACTCAAAACTTAGTGAAGGCATCAATTTGAAACTTCATAGATAGATAGATCTCACTGAGGAAAAATGCACTTTTCAAGAAGCTGAACTCTGTTACAATGATTTTGGAATAATTGCTCCTTGAAATGTTTCATTCTAAATTTTTGTCAGGAGCATAACTCAAAAAAGCATCAAGTCATCAACTTGAAACTTCATAGACAAATAGATCTAAATGAGGAAAAGTGCCATGCCTAAGAACCATAACTCTCTTTTGCATAATTTTCGAGCTGTCGGGTTTTGTTTGTCCGAGGCATAACTGAAAAAAGTATTGAAGGTATCAACTTGAAACTTCATAGATAAATAGATCTCATTGAGGAAAAGTGCAGTGCAAAAGAACCTAAAAACTTTTTTGCATAATTTTAGAATTATTGCCCTTTTTAATTGTTCATACTTTATTTCAGTCTGGGGCATAAAGTAACGTGTTCCTTTACATCAATACCCTACTGAAAAAAGAGGCATGCGGGGGTATTGACGCCAGTTAAGTGGCAGTTCTAGTTTGGAAAGACTGCAATTGTTTTGCAAAGATCAAGGTAGCATCAAGTCATAAGCTACCATGACTGTGACCATCGCCTTGTTTCGTGCGTTCGTGTCTGTGACATATTTCTTGTTTATTACCTAATAAAACCATAAAATAATTCGTATACGCAAGAGAGATACGATCATAAATGCACTTCCTATTATTTTTCAGATAATTCTACAATTCACTTTTGTCAAAACATAAAACATGTAGTATATTGAATTTCATGTTGCTAGACTACGTTAGTTAATAGAAATTACTTCAGAAATACGCATGACATTCACCCAGCTAAGTTATTCGTTAGCAAGTGCTGTAGTTATTCGGTTTATCTATAAGCCATTTTGTTTTCGATTTGAAAAGTAAAATTGTGAATTTTACAAATGGCTGTCTAGTTATTATAATGCAACAAATAACAGTTAAAAGGAAACTTATTTCTTATTAGCATGTCGACTTCATTCAAATGTAAGATGTTCCCAATAACTCGTTTGTAAGAATATTCTCATTCATTCATGACAGTGGTAAAAAGTGAAGGCTGATCTTTTTCAGTATACCAACTTTACTGTATCATATGCAGTTGTGTAACCCCTGTAACCATACTGCTTAGGGTTACAAAATTAAAAGCGTTCGTTTTAGTGGGCCAGTTCTGAGCGCTAGATGTTTTTGGATCAATCTACAATGACAATAAACTAATAACCTTCATATTGTTCACATGAACATTTCATTTGCTACAAGTACGAAAGGGTGTCCTAAGTCATTTCAAGGTATTATCATAATAAATTTGTGCGATAACACCGGTTGATTCTGTACAGGCGGCTCACGAAAATCAATGATGTTTATACCTGCGGCTAAATGCTTGTTATATTTAGTATATTTAGCACCTGTAATCTTAAGGAACATGTGCGTAGAATTCGTGAACATCCGGGCTTTATCTTTTGGAAGGATTCTCAAGTGTTTAGCTCATTAAGACGATGTGTTGCTTGCAACAATCTCTACCCCTAACGCAGATATAACGATCACACATAGAGTTTTAAGGTACTCAAATATTGTATATATGCACACATTCGTGTCTGGAGGGTATTTCTCTTATGCATTAAAGGATTTTAAAAATAACTTGGTAAAAAGGTTCAGCATATAAAAGTGACATGTCGCATACAATCCAACATACTTACCTCAAATGTCAAGGTTACAATTTTATAATGAATATTTGCCCTGAGCATAATGTGAAAAATTTAAATCGGTTTGAATTGAAACTAAAAATATAGATAAAAATATTTGAACGAGAATAGCCAATGGAAAAACAAGAAAGCAGTTACATCTAAGCTCTATCAGTGCATTGCAGGTTTTTGGTACTTTCAGTGCTTTGATAAATTATACGGCTAAAATAATATGCATCCGGTAAAAAGGAATAATAAGGTAAAGACATTACTGAAAGGGTCTGATTTCACTTCAGTTTACTTTTTCGTTAACGTAAAGTCAATGAATTCATGATAACGGCTGTTAAGCGAATCTTGGTCGTATGACAAACAAGTTTCAGATGCTTTCTCCACCTGATATCTCAAGCAACTATGGCCTTTGTACTAAGTTACTGAACTGTTCAGACATCCTTGATAATCACTTGCTTGTTGTAATGTCTCTGCTTCGTAAGATTTCTTTGAAACTGTTTTTTCCACTTCAGTGACATTGTTAAAATGGAGGAAAACGAAGAATGGAAAAGCCTCAAATACAAAAACTGGGTGCGTGGAGTTAAAGGTTTGAAACACCTGCAAGATGGTTTAAAAAAGTTTGTTGGTAATAAAGTCGTAATCCAACGTGATCAGGTTTTGCAAAGCGTAAAAAGGCCGGGATCAGCAGGAACATGCAATTCTTGTACCAGAGAGAACTTGTTGCCTGAACATTCAATTTCGAACAATCCATGTACAAGGGATACATGCATCCAGCGGAACAGTAGAAACTGCTTCGGAAGCAACCCAAGAGGCCGCCGAGCATGCCCTAATGGTATCTGTAGTAAACTTTATGACGCAATTGTTGACGCTCACACATTTAGAGATCCGTTGTGGAAAAACACAGATCCAAGTACGTGGTGTTCTGATCCAGCAGGCTGGAGTTATGCTAAGTGTTTTCAGACAACACTAAATGCAGGAACGAGCTCATCTGCCGCTGATGCGAGCGGACTTCTAAGCATTATTCTTAATAACACTTGTTTCCAAAGTGACATTGATTGCATCCTGACATCTTATCCAAATGCATTTGATTCGGTAAGTAGTTTTTTTCGCCATTTTTCCATTCAAACGTTTTCTTTAGATATGTACAGAAGTTTTGAAGTTTTGAACTACTCCGATATGACAACATCTACCTACCTGATATTTCAATCAAAAATAGTACAAAAGCGGGATGCTTCTTCATCGCGCACCTGCACTGACGGACTTAAGAGATAGGAATTTTGTCTTCAACATTTTTTAAAAATATAATGTAGGTATCTAATGAATGGAATGTTTTTTATTCTTTTATCTGTGTGGTCCGGATCTCTATGAAAAAAAAAGATATTTCATTTCTTTGAATTCGCTGTCATTTCGTGAATTTATATAAACCGTATACTATTGTTAACGTATCAGATGGTAAGGTAGTCTCACTATTTCGCCTCCGAAGGTGAACCCATTTCACAATCTGATATTTTATTGTTGTTCACCTTCTATGTCTCACTTTGATCTGCATCTGGCTAAGCGGACTCGCCCAATCGTAGGCGATTGGGCACTTTTTATGGCTCGTTTGTCTAACAGTTCACAGCGTTTATGGCAAAAATGATAAAAATATGATAAAATATGATAACTAAATTCATACCTGATCCTGTAATCCAAGAAAACACACAAATACATAAGTATAGAACTGAAACACTTATTTCGTACCTGATTTATCCACCATTTTATTCAAAATTTGGCAATCGGAATACTCGGTGTTCTAGGTAATAAGTTAACTAGGATAGGGTAAAGAATCTACCGAACAATATCCGCTCAGTTATATGCAGTTTAAAATTAGGCTTAAAGGTTGAACAACTAAAAAATATCAGAATTATGAAATGGGTTCAACACTTTAAGCTTAATTAATTAGGCTAATGGTAAGGTTAAGAGGAAAACGTCCTAAACTTGGCATCCAAACACCATAGTTTGGTCCATGCCAATTATTGTTTTTATTCTTAAAATGATTATGATATTACATATTTCATATTACAAATACATTCTTTTAGATTATCTGAACTGCTACGTTCGAATGAGCTACTATGATTGCTGAAATGCCCATCGTCGCACCATCGAAAATGAATTCAAAAGACCTCTTCTCTGAAACCACTGGGCTTCTTTAAACCTAACTTCACAGGATGTTTTCTTGCGTTGCCATTTTTTTAGATTCTTAAAACGTATAAAGTTTTAAATCAGATTGCTATGGCAACCAAAAGGAAAAACGTCAACGTTTTCCTCCTCAGCAACCCGTGGCCGATTTGAAAATAAGTTAGCACAAATGTATTTCGTGTGGTCCTTGAGGAATAAAGATCGCTATAGGTTGAACTAATTTTCTTTATATGTTTACATAAAAACATTAAAAATCTTTTTTATAAGAAACTGATTTGTATATGTGTGAAACAAAAGTTTTTTGGGTGACCCTCTATGTAATTGTGAAACTTATTGTGATTCGTAAAAAAAAACATGACCGCCGGGGTGGGGGGGGGGGGGGCGAGTTTTCTTCCTGATATGTCACAGTGAAAATTGTTCTTCTCCTAAGAAACTGCTGGCTTTGTTTGAAACTAATTGAAAGAAATGTTCCTTGAATGACATTATACATGAATTTTGAAAGGAATATGACTTCTTGAAAATAAGGCGCAAAGAGCGGTATTCATTTTTGTTATACATCTACATGTTTCTTGGAGACAAAACAAAATTCTCCCCTTAAAAACTGCCGACCTAGTTTAAGAATATTTTAGAACAAACATTCCTTAGTTGATCATAATTTTAATCTTTTGTGATCTGTGAAAAAAATCTAAGGGCGGAGCTTATTTTCCTTACACAACTATAACTATACCAGTTTAAAGATATTCCTGGAAATGTAAAGTGAGATGTACATTTCATTTAATAAAAAGCAAGAAACGTCATAATGCGAAGAAACCAGGTTTTCAACGTTCATGTTTCACAGAAGCTTTGTCATCAAGTGCTCTAGTGCATATTGTCTGCATTTTGCAATTCGAACATTTTTAGGGGAATTGCGGCCTTTTGATTTTTTACATATATAATATATAGATGAATATTAATTTGTATCATTTATGTTTTTACAGACTTGAAGTGCTAATTGTATCTAATTAGATGCATATTATTATAAACAACAAACTTAAGAACAAATTAATTTTATTCACAGTACTACATGTAATCTATACATTAGATTATAGTAGTACATTATGTTGCTTGGTCATTTTGTTTGATTTGTACATTTACTTGATTATTATTTACTATATACATGTATCATTTATTATGCATTTATATATAATATCAACATAGCAGAAATCAAACCGGACCTATCAGTGACAGTGATTTACCCCTATAACACATCTTTGACCGTAACTCAAAACTCTACGCTGAAAAAAGCAAACATTATGTCAAAGTGAATAACAAAGATATGTATAAAATTTCAATCTAGTATAATAGCTTGAGTAGTTTCTAAAATAAAAAAAAAGTTGCTCACAAAAGTGTTTTTCTCTATATATTATATATGTAAATAAACAAAGGGCCTTAATTCTGCAAAAAATGTTCGAATCGCAAAACACCGACGATAAGGTTTTTGATTTTGTTTTTTTCTGTTTTGTTTGAATAAAGGGCAATAATTTCGCCTAAAACGTTTTAATCACAAAATCCGGACGATATGAGCTAGAACACTTGATGAAAAAGCTTCTTTGAATATTAAGTAAAAATCGCTTGAAAAATGTAATAGGAGTTGAGAACAGAAGTGCATTTCTGTCTTTTTTTAAGTAAAGGGCCATAATTCCGATAGAAATGTTTGAATCGCAAAACACCGACAATATATGCCAGGGCACTTAGTGACAAAGCTTTTGTGAAAGTGTTGTCATATCCCCTTGAGAAATGTAGGAGATGTTGCGCACAGAAGAAATTGTTTACGCCCACCCGCCAGCCGACATACCCCAATCTGATAACCAGTTTTCCTTCGGAAATCCTGGTTAACGATGCCGCCATATGTGCAACTTATTTTCTGTTTATGGCTTATAGGGAAAATTAAAAAAAAAGATTTTCTTGAAAACTACTGACCTACTTTTAAAGAAAATTTGGAACAGATGTAATCTGCAGACCCTCTACATTAATTGTGATTTGATTGTGAATTGTTTTTATTGTGTCGTAAAAAAACATGGCCTCAAGGGGGGGGGGGCGGAGATTATTATTTTTTTTTTGTTTATATGGTAAAAAGTAAAATAATGTTTTATATTAATTCCTGAATTGTAAAGTAATTTTGCATGCATACATAATGTGGTGAGCGGTTCCGGGTCATCATGGTCCTTGTGTTGATAAGAAGCAGTTGAAGTAAGACATGCGATAGAGGGTTTCACAGTCTTTTATTACGCATTGAAGAATTGAACTTGCTATACTCTGTAATCTAACTTTTAATATATTTGTGTATTTAAACGAAAATGTATCAATTAACAGCGCTATGTATAAATGATATGAAGAGTCCACAGTGCACGGCAGGGGTGTTAAGCTCCGACCGTTTTAAATTGTTGTAATTTCATTGTAAGTGAATTTAGGATAGTAAAACAACTCCCTGATGTTTATTATTTGTGAATGGTGTTTTAGATGTAGCCATTAACGATAATGCATCTTTAACTTATTTCAGGCAAGAAATATTAGAAACGACCTGTTACACTGTCCTAAAATGGAACTAGAGGAGGCGGATTTACATAGATACTTAGCTACCTTTATTGCCGTTTTAGAAGATCAGAAGTGCTTGCTTAAAGACCAGGAAGCCATTCAGTCAGTAGAAAAACTTGAGAAGGTATTTTTGTGAGATAAAAATTACTGCAAATATTTCTGTAACTATTTTTCTAGAGATTTCACATCAATGACGTCGATCAAACGATTTCAGGACTTTTCACCTCCTGGACGTTTCGGCCCTGGACGTTTCGGCCTCAAAACCCTGGTCTTTTCGGCATCTTTTATAAATTTGATGAAGATGTTAAATAAATACAGTTATGAGATATAATATTATATATGATTAACATATATTTGCAAACACATGAAATTTATGATATAAACAAGAATTTTTGTCACAAATTTTATTGAAATTTCCCTATGAAAATAATTATTTTAGGATATGAATTGAGTTAGAATTATCAGCAATAAAGATACATGCATATTTATAATTTTTGTTATAAAAAATTGTTTTATTATTATTATTAAAAGTATAAATGAGCTTAAAAGGATATTGATTATGATATGTTGTTATTTAAAAGTTAAGAACAGATTGTGGATCATTAGATGGAAGTGTGAAAGTTGTATAATGCATTATATTTGTTTATTGACACCTTTATAAAGGTGTTACTTGTACTTAACAAAACAAAAAAAAAAAGATTGATTTCTCAGATCAAAGTACCTTTTTATATTAAATAGATTAAAGAAAATCAAATGCAAAAGTGTGCAAATAACAACTGCATATTAGATATAAATTAACACCTTTAACAAATGAGTAACTTCTAAATTCCCTTAAAACTCCCTATTTTTTTGTCAATTTCCATACTTTATGTGTACTTTCACAATGTCTGATTGTGTTTATCCTTGTGCTTCTTGCTCTGAATCTGTGTTAGATGATGACTTAGCAGTTTCTTGTGATGGATGTAAAATTCATTGCAACACATTGACTGTAATTCTGGTGAGTGAAAATACTATTTTTAGATACATTGTATTTGACATTTTTTATGTTACCATAAAGCTCTTAATATATTTTAGCAGATGTGCATTAAAGCGACTGACTCTAAAAATTTTGCTGAAATTTTTTATTATTTCAAATTTAATAGAATTTAATATACTATGGATAAAATATAATATTATGCTTCTATACACCATGAAAACTGGAGAAAAAAGTTTTTACTTTACCAGGAAAATTTTTTGAATTACATGTACTTGGCACTTTTTAATATCATTGTGAAAAAGACTTAAAACAAAGAATTCTTTTTTCGTATAGGTATCTCACACCAGGCATATAGACTCGCGGTCACAAATGACATTGACATTCCATTCAAGTGTAGTAACTGCCTTCAACATGAGCTGAGATAGCTGAACTCTGGTTCAAGAACTGATGATATTGATTGTGTGGACATGGTTATTGATCCCACCAATGACCTCAATGAGTCTATAGGCATTCCACCTCCACCAACACCACCACCAGTTGTGCCGGAAACTATCACAGATGATGCCCTCGAGGGCAGTGTTTGTGTTCCAACTGATCCTGAACCACAGACTAAGATTGTGGAAGACACTGCTGACTTTGGGCCACTCTCCACATCCTTTATAGAAGATCAACCAGTCACATACACACTACTTCCAACTGGCACTAAGAAAGGTGGTCCACTTGTTGTATCATCAGACGGTTATGCTTACAGCCATCTGAAAACCCTGAAGAAAGGCGGAATTGTGTGGCGATGTAACAAACGTAGTAAGATGCATCCATGTCAAGCCAAGTTGACAAGCTATGGTGATGAATACAGGAGGGGACCAACAACACACACACATGAGCCTGATCCCAGTCTACTCTACAAGAAACAGCTTGTAACGAAGGTGAAGTCAGAGGCTAGCCAACATATCTTCCATTCAGCACGTGACATAGTTAAGACAGCCATGAGTGACAAAGGTCAGCGTCCAAAAATCACCTCAGCAAACAGTCTTCAGAGAACAGCCAACCGCCAACGTGAGAGAATGAGACCAAAAAATCCTACGAACTTGGACTTTCAAGTTGACTATGAGTATCTTGGCGCCAATGATTTCATCGTGGGGGATCTTCGAGTTGATGATCAACGTCATATCATGTTTGCAACACCAAAGCAACTTGATCTACTTCGCACCACTAAACGCTGGTTTATGGACGGTGCTTTTAAGGTAATTCTTTTTTTTTGCCAAGCACATCTTGAAGACATGAAAATTTAATTTTGTATTTTGGTGTTGACTATTAAAAAACATTTTGCTCGAAGATATAGCTGTAAATATGCTTTAAACTGATTGAAATGAATTGTTAATAAAAAAAATTTTGTTAACAGATAGTAGATGCGCCATTCAGGGGTGGTCAACTGATGTCAGTCCATGGGTTTGTACGTTCCGATGAAGCCATGAAGCAATTGCCTCTACTCTTCGTACTCATGAGTCGACGTAGCAAGGAAGATTACATCGCTGTCCTTCAAAAGACATGTGACATCCTTGGCGAACACATTTCCCTAGAGGGGTTTGTGCTAGATTTTGAAGCCGGTAAGTTTTTTGGACAAACAACATATATAGATAGTACTGATTTTCTATGTACAAAAATGATCTGAGTTGTTCATTGTAGAAGAAAAGGAACCAGATAAAAAAACAGGAAAGTTGTGATCACTAGGAAGCAACAAAATTACATGACAATTGCAGGCTCTATTTGATTGTGTCTGTACATCATTATGAACAGTCTGACACACCATCATTCTATGGAAATACATGTTATATATAATGTTACAATATGAATTATTTTTCAACCTGACTTATTATTTTTGAGTGTTGACATTGACTTATCAAAGTTCTATTGATTAAAAAATATATTATTATTAACTTTTTCAAATTTCAGCCGCCTGGGGTGCAATTAGAGTGGTTTTCCCCTATGCTGACATCAAAGGGTGTTGTTTTCACTGGTGTCAGGCCGTGTGGAGGCACGTTCAGTCAGTTGGGTTGGGTCCCGCCTACATGGAAAGAAAGTCCATCTGGGAGTACATAAAGAAGCTACTTGTTCTCCCATTCTTGCCAGCAAACCATATCCGTCCAGTGTTTGAGTCTCTAGCAGCCAAGGCCAACACAAACAAACTTCATCAACTGGTCAACTACATCAGATCAACTTGGATCGAGTCTACCACATTCCCCATTCAGAACTGGTCAATCTACCAACACTCAGTCCGAACCAACAACGACGTTGAAGGGTTTCACCGTCGGCTCAATGGGGACGTAGGTTTCCAGTCATTATCTTTCTATAAACTGGTCCCAGCTCTAAGAAAACAGGCCAAGGAGGCTGAACTTGATCTTGATGAACTTTTAGATCATGGAATAGGTCGGTTGCAGCGAAAGAAGTACAGGGTTGTTGAGGAAAGGATTCAGAAGGACTGGGAACGATATGCCAATGGTGAAATTGACAGTGCTACAAAACTTTTGCGTGCTATTTCACATTCGTATGGAATTGCCGAGTATACCGTTTAAAGTGATTTTTCCTGAAAAGATGTGACATTCACAGATAGTCCCTTCAGTGGAAACAATCATAAAGTACTAACGAATAAAACAGACAAATGAAATGATTGAACACAATTTTTGATTCAAGAGGGCTTTTATTTTTCAATATCTGTTCTTAGGAAGTTTTTGGTAGCTTGATTTTAATGAGTAAATAAGACACAAAAAATTGTTTATAAAATTTAAATTTTAATTAGACTGCAAAATAAACTTTTTAATGCATTTTTTAAAATAATTACCATATTTCTTTTTTATGTGAATCCTACAAATGGAAAAATTGAAGTACTGTAGTTTATTAAGAATAAGATAATCTATTTGAAGACTGTGAATAAATTATTTGATGATAATTTCAGTGTTTATTTTAATGTTATGTCATAGTCTATATATAGTATGACACTGAATAAAATTTAGTAAATGTGATATGTCTTTTCTGTTTCTTTGCTTATTGCTTTAATAACAATATCAATAATCAGGGAGACACTCAGACATTCCTGGAATGTGTCAAATATGAAATAACAGTAAAGTTGTTTAACAGGAAATTTACAAGGTATTCAGAGGAATGTGTCAGTTATGCTTCACTTCCTTCTATAGGCTCAAGGACAGACTAAGTTATGGTTTTGCATCTAATGCATAATGTTCTTTTAGTGGAAATGGATATAATTATGTACATTAGATTATATTTTAGATTTTAGATTATAAAAATAAACATTTCTTTTTTTTTTATTACATATTACCAATTAACTAATTTTCTAAAATCTAGGCACAATTGATCTCAAAGATATATTTACAATCAATAAAATAAGTCTCTGATTTAACTGTACATAAAAAGACTTCTGTCTAACAATTTAAAAAAAAATCATACATTTGTGCATATTTGGCATTTTTTTTACCTGAAACAAAAATGTCATATTTTAAATATATAAAATTATGAAACTCAAAAATGTGTTTTCAAAAATATTCTCTCAAAGGCTTTTAGTATAAATGGAATTATATTCAGAGTGACTTGGAACAGGATTATACAGAGTAATCAACTAAATGGATTATCTTGGGTAATCTCAATTTTCACTATAATATAAAAGTAGCCGAAAAGACCAGGGCCGAAACGTCTAGGAGGTGAAAAGACCAGGGCCGAAACGTCCAGGAGGTGAAATGTCCAGACACCGATCAAACAGGTCCAGAGATTATGTTTCGCCGCTTTGTCATTTTATATGGCCGAATATTTTGTCAAGTCTCCTGCGTTTAATGTATACCGTTCATCACAACTTTGTTCCAGATATTGTTTTTATGCACCACTTACGTGAAAATGATGAAACTTGGCTAAATCGTTCCTTTATTTTTGTCATATTTTTACCTGATCCACTGCTGTGTTTGTTATCACAAATGGAAATAAATCCTAAGAACTGCTATTCTTAGAAACCAGAACGAAGCAAGAACTTCCATTTTGCCGAAACCATTGTCAACTCATATTCAAATTGCCATGCTTTCCTGACTGTGTGTCACTGTAATGTTACAACACTGATCCAGATTCATCCAGAAAATCTGAATCCTACTATTACTGGAAAAGTTGCAAAAGTACATTTAAGATCTTAAAAATATAATAAAAAGTATCTTAGAAATTGTATCTATATTTTTATTAAATTTTGTCTTTGTCTGTCTTCTGTCAGTTCTGAAAATCTGCATCAAGGAAAAGCTTATGTTTTAAAGGTGCTAAAATGTATAGCAGTGTCGTTCATATTCTGGAAGCTTTGTGATTTATCAGTAAAGAGATGATGCACGGTTGTTAAAAATAAGCACAAGATCCTTTTATCATCCATATATCTGTTTTAATTTGATTACGCAATAAAAAATCACAATAAAGAGTTAAAACCTAATTTGGTTAGTTAAAACCCTATTTAGTTCCACATAAAAGAAAATATGTTTGATTTGGTACCCCAACCTTTCCTTATTTAACTCAACTATAAACTTCTATTCTTTCTTCTTTAAATATCGATTTATAATATAATTTGAGCACAAATTGTTATAGATGAGAAACTCGAGTTTGTCAAACGAAATAGGTACGAATGCAGTTGATTTGAAAAACTCTAACTTTATATTAGTTTTAGGTCCTTCCCCAGGTGTCACTTGATTTTAACAGACTAATACAAGGAAAACTTCTTGTCTGAAACCATAAAGCCAAGGGCTACGATTTTTTAAACATAGAGCATCAGCTCAAGGTCCTTTGCCAAGGTTGTTGAAATTATGCTCCTGAGGACATTAATGGCCCTGGCCTGAGATCACTTGATTTTACATAGGCTTATATAGGGAAAACATCAAGAATCTACTTGTCTGAAACCACAAGACCTTGAACTTAGATGTTTTGCATAGAGCATCAGCAAGAGGTCCACTACAAAGTTTATTCAAACATTGCCCCTGGAGTCAAAAATTACCCCCCCGGGGGGCCCTTTTTGTGCAAAATATTTAATCTTTAAAAATTTTCTTGTGAAAAAAGTAAATTTTAGACATAATTTTTTTTGTATGGAGCATCGTCTGTAGGTTTTCTTTTAAGATTGTTTAAATAATGCTCCTTGGATCATTAACATCCTTGCTTCCGGGGGTTACTTGATTTTAAATAGGCTGATATATGGAAGACTTAAACAATATTTTTGTCTGAAACCACAAGATTTAGAACTTAGGTATTTGGCACAGATCATCAGCTAGAGGTCCTCTACCAGGTTGATTGAAATTTCCTACCTTGGAAGAAAAAAAACTCTATTTTATTGGTCACTTGAACTCATATAGATTTATAAATTGAGAATCTTAAAAAAACTCTGATCTAAGCCCACAAGCAAACACGAATGCAAAGTATTCAGATAAGCGATCTGTGATAACAGGTTTTGCATAGAATTATACATGAAAAACTTTGAAAACATTCTGTTCTGAAACCACAAGGCCCAGGATATGATATTAGCTTATAATCTCTACCAAGATTGTTCAAATTACAACCCTACAGCCCAAATTGTCACCGCCCAAAGGGACACACATTTTGCATAGAATAAGATAGGGAAAACTTTGAAAATCTTCTTTCCTTAAACCAGAAGGCCTAGAGCTGACTTATTATTTTGCATAGAGCATCATCTAGAGGGCTTCTACCACAATTGTTCAAATAATACCCATTCATTCATTTAAAGACACTTGCCTCATGGCTTTGAGTTTAAATAGATTGCCTGTTACATTGTCTAGTAGACCTGTCCTTGGGGTCATTTATCACCCCTCAACGCTCAATCTTATTTTTTTGGTTTATAGCATCGTATCTGTATACAAATTGCTAAAATCATTTTCCTAGTGTTAAAATTGGACCATTCTAAAAGGTCACCTGATTTACTTTGAGATATTTAGAAAAAAAAAGGAAATGTTCTCTCAAACTACTAGGCCATAAGCTTTAAGATTTGGTATGTATCGTCATCTATTTAATCTTATTCAAAGTATTCAAATTATGTCTCTTGGGTCAAAATAGATCCCGTTTGAGGGTTATTTGATTTACATTGAGTTATATAGTTTTTATAGGAAGACTTCAAAAAATCTTCCTTCTGACCAACAGTCTAGAAATTTTGTGTGTAACATTGTGTAGTTGACTTCTTTCAGGATTGTTTAATTTATATCCAAGGGGTCAAAATGTGCTATGCTCTTGTAGTCCTATATGTGTAAAATATAAAATCTTTGAAAATCTTGTCAGAAACTGACTTAAGATGACATTGACCTTTTTATTTCTGACCTGTTTTCTCACTGTGAAATTTGGATATTAAGTACAATTTTGCATGTACATTGTATAATTCAACTTAAACATCATGTGAGCTTACCATGACAAATACCCTCATTGGGATTGCTGTTTAATTGTACTGAATGGTTCTCGTGTGAGGGAATATAGGGCCATCATGACCCCTTTCTTTTCAAAGAGCCTTATCGAAAATTGTTAGATGGCTTGATTCTGCTCTGTCGGTAAACAGGAACAATAAATTAACATTTTTTGTGTTAGTGTTGTTTTCCAAGCAATAACTTGTTTAACACAACACCTTTTCTCGGTTGCCTTCTAACAACTTGGTGAAATTACAGTGTTTGAAAGACAAGCATGACGCGCAGGATTATTTATCTTAAAATAGCGCGCCTTTGCTTATTTGACAGCTTAATGTATTTAAATTCACACTGAGATATTGTAGTTTTTGTTATTAAACGTAACTACTTCATTGTTAATCTCTATAGATTTGCACCATATCTTTTGTATGGATAAAGAGGCTATCATTCCATAATCTAGACTAGGTGTCAATTTTGTAAAAAAGTATTCTTCTTTTCAGTTACAGAATAACCAAATAACAATCAGTCTTAATGAAGAAATCAATTCTGATACAACTCAGAAAAGATGCACTCACTGCTTTAGATCAACTTGCAAAAGAAAGAAAAGAAATAGAAGAAGCTCAGTCAAATATGGAGAGCAATAAGCGTAAAATTCTTACAGAAACACAGGAAGCTGGGTCTGAGTTGCAGGGTAAAAAGCAAGAGATACTTGCAGAGTTAAAGGGAGAAGGGTCAAAGATAAATGCAGAATTAGAGGGAGCTGGGTCAAAGATAAAAGCAGAATTAGAGGGAGCTGGGTCAAAGATAAAAGCAGAATTAGAGGGAGCTGGGTCAAAGACACATGCAGAATTAGAGGGAGCTGGGTCAAAGATAAAAGCAGAATTAGAGGGAGCTGGGTCAAAGACACATGCAGAATTAGAGGGAGCTGGGTCAAAGATACAAGCAGAATTAGAGGGAGCTGGGTCAAAGACACATGCAGAATTAGAGGGAGCTGGGTCAAAGATAAAAGCAGAATTAGAGGGAGCTGGGTCAAAGACACATGCAGAATTAGAGGGAGCTGGGTCAAAGATAAAAGCAGAATTAGAGGGAGCTGGGTCAAAGATAAAAGCAGAATTAGAGGGAGCTGGGTCAAAGACACATGCAGAATTAGAGGGAGCTGGGTCAAAGACACATGCAGAATTAGAGGGAGCTGGGTCAAAGATAAAAGCAGAATTAGAGGGAGCTGGGTCAAAGATAAAAACAGAATTAGAGGGAGCTGGGTCAAAGATAAATGCAGAATTAGAGGGAGCTGGGTCAAAGATAAAAGCAGAATTAGAGGGAGAAGGGTCAAAGATAAATGCAGAATTAGAGGGAGCTGGGTCAAAGATAAAAGCAGAATTAGAGGGAGCTGGGTCAAAGATACATGCAGAAATAGCCACAGCAAAGTCAGAAGCTTTAGAAACAATAAATGCAAATGATGTTTGCAACAGATTACAAAGTACTGAGAAAGCCTTAGAACAACTGACTTCTGAGGTTCAACAGCTAAAAAAAGCAAGTATTTAACCTGTGTCTTTATCATTCAATTCAAGGTATATATTAGACTTTATGTGGCATCATTGTCTGATATAATGTTATAAATCAATTATGTGCATTAGAATATATTCATCAAAATGTTTCAGTTGGGCTTTAATGTATATAACTAATTTTTGCCTTAATAGTTTTAAATATTTGATAAATAGGACGTCTAGGATGTATTATCCTTTCCATAGTATATTATTGTAAGTTATTCTTTATTTTTATGACTTTTTTTGCTGAAACTTAAGAGAACAATCTGTATTACGAACATGTTCCAGTTACTTGGTTTGTCTGTCAGGGTATGTTTCTAAGGCTTAAGCAGGTATGACTCTGAAAACTCACATACTTTGATATTTGAATTCATTATATTTATAGAATTCATCTAGTCAGCAGGCAGAAAATGCAGAAGACAGAATGCAGCGGTATTCAATTTACAGTATGTATAATTAGTGTAATTTTTAAGAGTAATTGCATTGTTTTTGATAAACTGAAATGATCAAAAGTCAACATATTTAGATACAATTTAACCTTTCAGCACAAAAAAGTTAGTCTAAACAGAACAAAAACGCAACGAATGTTTAAGACAAAAAACTTATCAAGAACTCTTAATATATTGTTTTTCTTTTAAATTACCTTGCTGTGTGTAAACATATATTGACCATTACAAAGATATCAAGTATTTAATGAAGGTAAACTAGGTAAACAAATATGTTTGTAAACGTTTGTCCATGGGTAGCAATGCACAATATAAGATAAATATTACTGTAATAGGATAAACATTACTGGAATACTGTAAATATTATAGGAATAGGAGAAACATTACTTGAAAATTATGAACCGTATTCAAAATGGAATTGGGTAAACATTTTTTAAATAATATAAACGTTTTTCAAAATGTATAAACATAATTTGAATATGACAAACATTATTGAAATAGGGCAATTATAAGTGGAAAGGGGTAAACATTATTGATATAATGTAAATGTTTTGGGAATTGAGAAAACATCACTGGAATAGGGTAAACATCACTGGATCGGGGTAAACATCACTGAAACGTGTAAACATCACTGGATCGGGGTAAACATCACTGAAACGTGTAAACATCACTGAAACGTGTAAACATCACTGGATCGGGGTAAACATCACTGAAACGTGTAAACATCACTGAAACGTGTAAACATCACTGGAGCTGGGTAAACATCACTGGAGCTGGGTAAACATCACTGAAACGGGTAAACATCACTGAAACTTGTAAACATCACTGAAACGTGTAAACATCACTGAAACTTGTAAACATCACTGAAACGTGTAAACATCACTGAAACGTGTAAACATCACTGGAGCTGGGTAAACATCACTGGATCGGGGTAAACATCACTGAAACGTGTAAACATCACTGGAGCTGGGTAAACATCACTGGATCGGGGTAAACATCACTGAAACGTGTAAACATCACTGGATCGGGGTAAACATCACTGAAACGTGTAAACATCACTGAAACGTGTAAACATCACTGAAACTTGTAAACATCACTGAAACGTGTAAACATCACTGGAGCTGGGTAAACATCACTGGATCGGGGTAAACATCACTGAAACATGTAAACATCACTGAAACGTGTAAACATCACTGAAACGTGTAAACATCACTGAAACGTGTAAACATCACTGGAGCTGGGTAAACATAATTGGAATTGCTTACCTTCAGTAGTGTTAGAGTTATACTCTAGACAAAAGTGTCACAGACTAAAGGATCGAGACCATTCTGATATTCCTCCTGCTTATCAGCTTGGGGATATCAAGGATTTTAGGGTTAAATAAAAAAAACACTTGGATAACCATTTAAGTCATTGATTAAGGGACCTCACAATATTATCATTCACATTGATTAAGGGATTTCACAATATAATCGTTCACATTGATAAAGGGATCTCACAATATTATCATTCACATTGATTAAGGGATTTCACAATATTATCATTCACTTTTGGATAAAATTGAAACTTTTGTCAGGTGTTTTCCTGCAAGTCACTGATTTACTATTTCTGAACATACAGCAGCAGGTATCATAGCATAAAACTGAGAATTTTGGCGGCACTCACTTCTTATATGTCACTGACAGAAAAGTTCTACATAATAGTTTCAGTCATTTTGGATAGAATTCTCACTTTAGGCAGGATACCCAATAAACCATCACGTTTTGGAAAATGGCTATCACTTCAAGATTAAATTGACTATTTGAAAAAGTCCTCATACTTGTATGCATGGTATCTTAATATAGAATTTTTCTTTTGTTTGCAATTATACTTTCTTGCTGACTTTCATCGTGTCTATTTACTGACTTACATTATCTAAACAGACAGTTTGTTGCATTATACTTAGCTTTCATTAAGTACCTCACCCATAGATCCTTATCCTTTATCCATAGAACTTATACATAGATTGATTGAAAGTTACATACCCATTGAAAACTGTTATCTTCTTCAGAATTCAAATTGTGGTGCCTAACAAACTGGAATCTCTAATCTTTAATGTAATTTGTCAACACAAATTGCTAATTTTTATTTGAATTATTTGAATTTTTCTTTCAAAAGCAGGTATTTACAGTTATGTTATGAAATTTTGAATAAATGGACAATGAAACTTATTCATAACATTTCTTAGCCTAAATCTAGGGTAAGTCAAGTTAGACTAGTTTTGCTCTGACAAGTTTTTTTTAAATTGAAAACAAATCAGTGCAAAACTCGTACTCTACTGGACTTAGCCTAGTTTTGCCCTAACTAATTTGAACAGTTTGACTTAGCATGTTTCATTATTATTTAAATAACTTTGTTAATACTGGGAATATGTTCAAAATAATTTGAGTGATAAAGGGATGTTTGATTAGTTTTCAGAATTTTGAAAAAAGAAAAAAAAAGAAACAATTTTGGTAAAATGTGGACTTAGCTGAGTTTTGTGCTGAGCCATCGATATTTAAGGCCTAACAACTAAGATGAAGTATAATCAGTCAAGAGACAATAATAGTTCAGACCCTTTGAATCACCATGTATACAATCCATATATTTAAGGCATATAGACTTACAAATATACAAAACGTTCTCCAAAAGGAGAATAAAAAAGGCATTAAATCTTCCAAAGAGTATTCCCTGGAGGTTTATAGATACGCACATTTGACATAATCATTAGTTTACTGGAAGACCTTCATACATCATCCTGGCCTGCACAATACACAGATCATCATCTCATCACAAGTGCATTGTCCAGTTGTGGCTGGGACGCATTGACACAACTTTAACATTTAACACCAGACAATCGACCACAAATCATTAGATTTGCAAGTGAGTTTATGAATTATTAAAGGATATTTTGGTGTGTTTTTACTGATAAAAGTTTTATCCATATATTCACCACTTTTGTGAGACTAAACCACTCAAACCTTTGATCTATAACAGAAATTTGAAAGATATTTGATTTTATACTTTATACCAGACTTTCAGAGTCATTTACTGCTTTTGTACTTAAGAATGTTTGTTTTCAAACTCACGTCTTAAAAGTAATTACATTTGTTTAGGAGCACTCAAGATAATGTTAAAAATATGATCATTTCCCGGCGGGGCTGAATATATAAATTTTAAATAATTACTTGTTTTACCATAACACTGTATTTTAGCCAAAGCTTCATTATACAGAGGGATTTTGAAAATATCACACGTCACATTAAAACCTCCATTGAATCATGTAAATAACGACAGTCTCAAAATTCAGGGGTATGTTTGTGTTTGAAGATTCGGGTGCATCAATCAGATTCAGTGATATAGAGATATGCTTCATTTCTTTTCAGGCCGTGACAATAAAACACACCAGATAGACGACAGAACTTACACTCAGATGAAAAGCGGTAAGTCTTTCTCTTAATAAATCACATATTCATTTGATTTATTAATTCCACACAGGAATTGTCTTACCTAGTGATATTATATATATGATGTCTGTAATTGTGGAAGATAGCAATTTCGTTATTATCAAACAAACATGTCTAAACCATTGTGAACTCTCATTAATATACAGCGTCATACTTGTGAAAATAGTAGAGTTCTACAAAAAAAAAAAAAAAAACTCAAATTTTTAATATGTACAAAATAGTTGATTGGCAAATATACTGATCATAATGATCAAGGGATATAGAAATCACTTAAATGAAAAAAAAATAAAAGAATTTCCACTGTACAACATCTACCAAAATAGGTTTTGTTTTATGCAAAGAGAATATTTCGGGAACGAAGTTAAATTAAGATAACAAAGCGGACGGCAATATTATAAAATATAGACCTATTCATAACCATATTTCTTTTCCGTAAATTAACACACGTTTTGGTTTATTCCGAATAGATATTCTCTCCTATTTTTGTGTTTTATATAAGAATCTAGAATCGTTGATTGTCATTTAGTAGACGGAACTTGCTGACATTGCATATTAGACTTTGCTTACCAAGGTTTTGAGTAGAATGCAAATATATATCGTCAGATCTCTCAGAATGCTTCAGAACCCTGTCTGTTGATTCGATAAAACCATAAACTGATTTCGGTTTTAGAGCAGGTACTGAGTTGTTGGAACTATCCCTCAAACCATTGTTTTAATTTGCTCAGAGAAGACCTGCGAAATACAGAACCCATGCCAAAGCACGTGAAAATTAATAAAATTCCGTAGTAAAGTTAAACTGTTGTGAAACCTGACCTGTTGTCATAGAAAGCACAGGAAAAAGCCATAAATTTGAGACCGATTTAATTATAATAATGAATGTATAACAAGTCCCCCTTTTAATGCCCACACAATTTAGGGAGCCAAATCTTTAAGTTGAAATTTAAAGTCAATTGAATTGTCTCCCATCACGCAGTTCGTGTTTTAAAATTATGTTTTTATTATTTCAACAGTATTTTTAAGTTATGGTTAATAACAAAAGAAAATAATACTGCAATATTTAGCACATTTTCTGCCACGAACTTAACCAAGATTGGAAAATATCTATTTAACAGAAAAGTATGTGACAATATAATCTACATATAAATAAACTTGGTACATCCATAGTTTTCCTCGCTATGACTCAGTTATTTCAAAATACAATTTACACGTCAGATATTTGAGGGACAGGTCGAATGTTCGTAAATCATCGTTAGAACTAACATGTCAGAACAAACAAGACCTGTCTTTAGAAATAATGATATATGTGTCATTACTTCAAAATCAGACGAGAGGGAAAATGCTAAATGAGTGCTTCATGGGTTCAAACCAGCACTTGTAACGGAAACAAAAATGAAGAGTACGGAAACTCAGTATTAACTCTCGCCTTTGTTGAGATTCAAACTAGCTAGGCCTTGATCGGACTTACCCACTACGCGTAAGAAGTTAAGCTGTAACATGTTATCTATAGTATTTAATTTGTAACATGTTTTATTTAGTCAGATATTAAAATGCAAATACAGACATGTGAAATTAAGAAATGTGTATAAATAAGGGAGGTAAATCTATAGTGCATATACACCATGGTATTTTGTGCTAGAGAGTTATCCCTCTTATTAATAGTCTCTTATAATTCTTGTAAGAATGGATATACATTGTGTTTTTATGGTCTATTTATGTTCTTTATGTATATATGAGAATGTATAGATGAGACTCAAATAAAGAACAAAATCTTTAAAATCATAAAATAAGTCATTCTATCTTCACCATTTGTTACCTAGAAAGCTTTAACGCCAATAATGTATTTGTTTTGGAAGAGAAACATAAAGTAATAGAAGAGTCAAACTGACCACGAAAATAAAAAACGTCAGCTTGTACTGATAGCTTTGAAATATAAATATTACATTTTTTCATATTTTTATTTAGTGTAACTCGTTTTGTGTAAGCATGAATATGGATTAAGTGTTACTCGTTATATTCATTATTCTGAACACTCGCTGAGTTTTAAATATTTATCTTGACGATCATGCATCTTGACAATTTTAAACAGAAGCAAAACTTAATTCTGTCTTGCAAAAATGACAGTATAGCTCAAAATGGCTTAAAATGGCTTAAAACTATGACTAGATTTGACAGATGATACCAATGGCCTAAATTACTTTCATTCTTGCTGTATGTTGGGTCTTTTTTTCTATTCTTTATTTCTTGCATTTCGGAAATGTGTTTTTATAAAGTATTGGTATGAACAGCATGTGAGTTTGTGTATGCAGAAAGGAAATAATTGCTGCAAGGAACATGTTTGCAAGATATTGATCTTACAATGATACGTTTGCTTTCCTTCTTCTTATTTTTGACATTATTGTTTTTGATATTTCTTGTGTTACGGAAAACGAAATTATTTTTACACCTTTATAATTGTACCCTTTAAGCTAGATATTTTAAAGATAGACACATGTACTTTTTAAAAGCAGTTTTTCGTGAAATGTTGATAAAATAAAAAGAATTAACCTACCGGAGAATATCACAAGACTTTTATTTAACAGTTCAACGGATTGAGATGTCAGGAAAAAATCGTTTATAAAGACTATGGGATAGATCTTTCTGTAATATACAATGTCAGAATTACATTACAGCTATACAATGGGACTGTGTTTACGCTCTGCATTATACAACTGATTTAATCTGCAGTCTCTTAATGCAGGTAGTAAGGGAGGTACTACTTTCTGGAACGATTTATATACAGAATGCAAATCAGTAATAACCTTCCTATGAGTGGCCACCTTCGTTAAAGTCTGTCGTTTTCATAAAGTTGCGGTTGTAGACATTTTAGAATTATATGCATTTGGAGAAAAAAACACTACACAGTCTACCCTGTAAATGTATTTGACTCAGCATAGGTCTATTACTTAAAAGAGCATAGGTCTCTTTTCCTTTTGTTTAACGGTTGCAGAGCTATTCCTGTAAGAAATTCCGTAAGAGTAATAGGCATATTCGTCTATGATTGAAAGGACCGGATAACGCAAAAAATCAAACAAACCAAATCTCGAAACGATAATGAACGATAACGCAGAAATACAATGATGGAAACGCTAAAAGACGATGGCGAAAACGGAAAAACACATAAGAGTCTTACGAACATGTACGTCCGGAACAGAAAGATGCAATGCATCTTAGAATACACAGCCCAGAGCAGGATTCGAGCTCCAAGTTCGACCCATGGGTTCATATTGAATATTTATTAAAATTGGTATTTATCTCTCCAAAATATGTTCCAAAAATAATGGACGCTTTTTGCATATGAGAACAAGTTTTTAACGAACCCTTTGGTCGAAACAAATTCTCAGAACATTGTTAACTTTGTCAAAATTTAGAGAGCCATCTCACCATTTTTTTGGATTTTCTAGTGCAGTTGTAGAGAATGTTCTAAGAAGTTCACAAAACTTTGGCAAACGTGAAATGACCATTGGACAAATCAATCATAGAAGATCAACAATTGCCATATCTTTAACTAATATATCAAGGATATGCGAGAAGATTTTCTTACCACAGTACCTGTTTTCTTCCTTAAGGGACTGACTCACATATGGGTCGACGATAAAAAAATAGAGAAAATGTTTATACATCTTGAAATTCTTGTTGTAATTGTGAAGAACATAAGTAAACTAAGTTACTGACTATTTTTGGTACAGAAAAATATCAAAATTTAAAGTTTTACACACTTTTATCGGTAGAAAATTTACCCCGTTAGTCACGAGGTAGATACTTTAGCAATGTTATCTTGTCTCTGCGGCTCAGTGGTGTAGATTGTAGCCCTACATTTTACCGATCGAAATGTCATGGGTTCGAATCCTTGTTAAGTCAACACGTTTTTTTCAGTGATCATGGTCACATAATATTATGGGTTTTTTTCCATAGTATATTAACTTCTCTTAAATTTTAAAGAAAAATATTTCGGCTTAATTCTGTGAACCAGTCGCTTTAAAAATTGATACATCCATGTGTCCTGCTGGAAACTAAACTGAAACACTGGACTCAGTAAAACTCGTCCATTTGTTTTAGCACATCGAATACTTTTTCGCGCTTGTGTACCGTAAGGCGAAGGTACAATGACGAAAATGCGGTAGTATGATGACAAAACGCAAAAGTACAACGGCGAAAATACGATTATGAAAAGGCGAAATTATATCGCATTTTCATAATGGATTTTTCGTCATCGTACTGTCGTGATTTCAATTTTTATTTTGTATTTATTTATCTATTTATCATATTTTTTGTTTTGAGTAGGGGAAGTCTTTCAGGTCTTTTATAAATTTATTTGTAAGCGATGGCTCTAACTGAATTCCGAATTTCTTTAAGTAAAGTTAGTCTTTCTTTAAATAAATTGTAGCCTACACTATTAGTTGGTTCAGGATTTTGACAACGTATTTCCTAAAGGAGGTTATGGGCTCGAGTCCTTTTACCGGCCATACTTGCCTATGACTGTTTCTTATTAGAAGTCTAATAAACGGTAAACTTTTGTAATTCATAAAATAAACTTCATATTAGCCTAAGTCCTCTCTACTGTTTACGTATTTACTCACTAAACTTTTTATTCCGGTCAATCTTTCTAAGATCTAAAGGTTTCTCTTGCATGCATTGCGAAGTTCCTTATTAAGTGAAGTATAGTAAAAGTGTTGAACAGAGGAAATATATTTAATATATGTGTAAGTATATTGAGTAGACCCCTGTAAAACAGGACCCTTGACCCCGCTTATCGACATTAAAGGGGGTAGTTAAATGGGTACTCTTCCCGGGCGTAAGACATAATCTAAAGTTTGTTAATAAACACGTTAGATAACAGTAACCACTGTATTAGTGCATTAGAGTTTTGAGAGTTTATTTCACCTCCGAAAAATGGAGCTGCTATTTCACTAGCAGATTCAGAGGGGGCGCACTTGGCGCGTGCCGCCCCCCCCCCCCCCCGTTAAAATTCTCGGACCATAGGTGTTATTGTAGGTCTATTTTGAATATTTCTTTAAATAATGTATACTTAATTGTTCAACAATGAATTGAATTGAATAATCAGAGGCCCATGTGATATTGCCAAATCAGTATACTCCACAACCGTTGAAATGAGGTAAAAACGGACACAAATTGGGCCGAACATTTTGCATCCCCCAAACTTGAAATCCTGGATCCGCCCCTGTATTTTGATCCTTTAATGCATCTAGACAACTTACTACGATTAACCATTGGTAATACATGTACAAGTAACTGTTAGAAACATTTCATCACACTTCATATGTTATCAGTAGATTTGAACGTTCCGTGAATAGTTAACGTTAAACATTTCAACCGGCAAACTTTCTCAGGGTCCAATGAAACGATTTGTAAGACAGTTTCGGCGAGCATATAACTCCTTACTGATAGCTTTTGTCACATGATATACTGAACGTTTTCTTTGTAGATTTCATTCATCACAGGGGTCTGATACACTTGGTGACATCAAATGTAATAGACTTGTCAAGTGTAATCTTTGAATAATTTATGCTTTTTTCATTGTTGATGTTGTTCCTCCACCACATAGTGTGGGGGCATATAGATTTGCACATGCCCGTCCGTCCGTACGTACGTCCCGTTTCTTGTGTGCCAACTACTCCTACACTCATTGAATGACTGGAACCAAATTCGCACACATGATAGGTCATAATGAGTTGTTATGCAAGAAATAAAGAATTTTTCTTGAATCTGTTTTCGCTGGATTATTGTCCTTTGTTGGTTTTTCATACATGCCACATATAGTAAATCTTGCGCAACTCCTCCTACACCAATATGTGGATTGAAATCAAACTCGCACACATAATAGACTACGATGCGTAGTTGTGCAGGAAATAAAGTTTTTTTTTCTCTGGTTAGTTTTCACTGAATTATTGCCCTTTGTTGGTTTTTCATACATGCCATATAATAAATTATGGTAAATCTTCTGTGCGCAACTCATACACCCATGTTTAAATGTTTGCATACTTATTAGCTCCATTTTGTGAAGAAAAAAGGTGGAGCTATTGTCATGACCCTCTCGTCGGCGTCGGTGCATTATGTCGGTTAACCTTTTTGTTAAGTTCCATTTCTCAGGAACTATCAAAGCAATTTACTTTAAATTAAGAACACATGCTCACTTAAAAATGCGTTACTATTTCTCAAGGGCAGATAACCCTCAAATTTATTTATGCCCCTTTTTCAACTTAAAATTTCTTGGTTAACCTTTTTGTTTATGTCAATTTCTGAAAAACTGTCAAAGAAATTCCGTTCAAACTTGGAATACTTGATCACCAGCAAAACCCCTACAAAGATTTTTGGTACCCGTGTCCCTAGGGTAAAAATTAGCCTCACCCCAGGGGTCACTTGATTTTTCCTTTAATATAGGAGAAAAAAACTTCTTAAGCCTAAAAATAAACTATTTACTTACATGGAATGGGTAAGAACTTCCCCCATCTACTTGGGAACCCTCATACCCCTCCCCCCCCCAACAAAAAAAAAGCTCGCATGAGTAAACCACACCCACCCCTAACCTAGAACTAAACCATTTATTTACATGGGATGGGTAGGTACTCCCCCCCCCCCCTGCAAAGGACCCCCCACCGCCCGGGACCAAACCTCCCCGGCCCGAATTTTCTATTAAAGTAGGTACTTGATTTCACATCGACCCTCCCCACCCTTCACAGAATCCCCCCCCCCCCCCCCCCCCAAAAAAAAAAAAAAAAAAATAATAATAATAAAATAAAATAAAACAAAAAAATAAAATAATAATAAAATAATTATAAAAAAATCTTGAATGAGTAACTTCTCCCCCCCCCCTCCCAAATTCCTCCTTACCCCTCTCCCCCTCCACGCCGAAAAAATGTTGGTACTTGAATATTGTGCTTATTTTTGTGAACATGGGTTTCGTCAATATATCCGATAAATTAAATACGATTCATGCACCTATGGATATTTGAATTTATTACATAGAGGATATTTGTTTGTTTTTGTGGAAGATGAGAATTTATTTCATCGAGTGAACGCCATATGTGATATTTTCATGAGTGGCGCAGTCACGAGTGGAAAAATAAACATATGGTGTTCACGAGATGAAATAAATTCCCATCTTTCACTAAAAAACAAACACATTTTCTTTTTATTTTATGCCAACGCGTCAAAAATGAGTATTTTAAGACGTTTTTACTCAAGGCCTTCAATAAATTCCCCATGGTGAGCCTAAATCAGTTAATGCGTACTTTGGTCAAACTGTTACTCCGCACAAAAAAAAAGTGCAGACAATCTCCAATACATATGATAACTTTACTTCTGCTGAAATAAACTGAATACACTTTCATCAAATAACATTTATTTTTCTCTACACAGTTTATCAATATTTATTGAATTTTAGCCATACATACTTTAATTATAAAAGCGGATTAATACCAAGTAATATTCAATCAATTGAATTGAAAGTCGGCCATATTGGATATTGTCCATGTGAGTTATGTAAATAAATCAGACATTTTAAATAATTTATGGCGAATTTCATCATTGTTCACAACTAGTTAGGCTCAGGAATTCAATATTATAACTGGATTTAACAAGGTAAATAAATTTCACTCGCTGTCACTGTCTGAAATACAGCGGAGTCTCTTGTATTTACGTGGTGGGGAAATTCCTGAAGTTTCATCAAGCAATTGAATATGGAGTGTGTAAGATTTGCTTCCCTTGATAAAAAAGTAGTTCTGGCACAAACAGTGGATTATCAAAATGGTAATTTCACTGATTCAAAACAGTGGATTATCACTTTTATCTCACTGATATTTCCCTATATTTCATTGGCAGGCATAAAATAAATAGTTATTTATAGTTGAAATAAACACACTGACAGCTGTCAAAAGTTCGTCTGCTTGAGTGTATGAACTTTGAATGTTGTTTTGTATCTTCAACCGGTGAAAGCTGTAATTTTAAAGGTATATTTGTACCAGATATTTTGCATATCAGCAATATAGAGTGTATAATTGAATCAAGCATAAACAACACGTGTTACACTTATGTGTCTTTTTTCTATATTTTAGACTTGAAACTCGATTTGATGAAGTTCTACAGACAACAGCATGCTACAGTTCAGTTGTCGCCGCTAATTGAAGATGAAGACGCGCCCCTGCTGGATTTCTATGTTAAACCAGAAATCAACTTAGTAGAACTAAAAAGAGCCTTGGGAGGAGGGAAAGAGGAAAAGACAGCTGTTAAAAAATTAAGCAATGTATTTCAAGACGTGGAAAACAAAGACTTTTACAAGGAAATCTTCATTACAGCAGATGCGGGGCTCGGTAAAACTTCCTTCTCCAAAAGGTTGGCTTTAACATGGTGCCACGCTAATGATCGGATCCAAAATGATGCCCATTGTTATGCCGAAGATGAAATTGATGCCATGAGAAGATTTGATTTCGTTTTTCTTGTCCTGTTACGAGATATTAAAGAGGAATGTAAAATCGACGAAATGATATTGAATCAGCTCCTTTTACAACTGGAAAGTAACACAGAATACAATCAGAGCGACCTAAAAACTGTTCTCAATGAAGAAAGATGTCTAATCATTTTAGATGGGCTAGACGAATGGACACACCCTGAAAACAACTGCAAACTAAACGAAAAATCCATCCCTCACAGGAAATCGATTGGCAAATCCACTGTTCTGACTACAACTAGACCATGGAAGTTGAGTGTGACCAGTATAAAAGCCAGTCGTATCAATCAGATATTTGAAATTGCTGGCCTCGGTGAAGATTCGGCGAATAAACTAAAAAAATCGGTTATCACACATAACACGGACGAGGATGAAAGCAAAGTTGATCAGGAAGTCAAAAAGTTTAATTCAAAATTAAAAGCAAACAAAATTTCAGATCTGGCAGTCATTCCAATACTTCTTATGTTCATGTTGTGTTTGTGGTGTGATGAAATGGATCTAGGAGAGACTGTCAGCGAATTATACAGAAATATTATTGAAATGTTGCTTACAAAAACTGAAAAAATACTCGAAGACAAAGACCTACCGCAAATGCCAGAATATACACAAGGTGATCTTCCACAAAGTTTCAGCGAAAAAGTGATGTGTAAGAAATATTTCAAACTTCTCATGTCTTTAGCACAATTAGCGTTTGAAACGTTAATCCAGGAAACAAAGGTAGAAAATCAGCTTGCATTTAACAGATCTGTTGCAGACAAATATCTTGATGAACTGGAATTTAAATTCTGTCTTAAAGCAGGAATCTTAACTCAAACTAAAGACCGTAGGAAATTATTAGTTCATACACTCAAAGTCTCATTTGGTCACAAAACAATGCAAGAATTTTTTGCAGCTCTATACATGCACTCTGCTCCCGATAAAACTTCTATGCCAAGAGAGCTACAGGTTCTAACACAATGTAAATGTGTTAGAGATATTCTGAAAATGTCTCAAGTTCTTATGTTTAACAGTCGTATCAATGAAAACATGTCATCGTTGATTTCACGCGAGCTACAGAGAATTGTCAATGAAGATGAAATTACACGCAAATATAGAACTTCAATAGACACTATTAGTTATTTCTTTGAAAATCCACTGAAAAAATATCAAGACATGTGTGTTTCATGTTTAAAAGAAATGACGGATAAAACTAAAGTCGGTTTATGTCTTCAGGATGTATTTATTGTTGACAGTTGTAAACAAGATCAATACCGTGAAATTCTACAACATCTGACCTCAAGAAATAAACACAGTATAAGATCAGTTTATATTGACATGCGTGAGGCAGGTTACAGCAGTCCCAGAGCTGTTATTGATTTTTTCTCACTTAGTGACCTGGAAAACGTCGAGAAAGTTTACTACGAGGGTGATTATAATGACAGAGATATTTTACCTCTGTTGAACGAGTCAATTAAATGTTTACGTTTATCGTGTATTTTAAGTTCTTGGTCGCGTTCATTGATGAAGAAAGTTAACAGTTTACAGAAACTAGAAGCCATAGATATCATGGGGTTTACAATAAGTCACAGTGTGTTGTCCGAGTTATGTAATTATATATCACAGACACGTTGTTTGAAGCAGATTGTGCTGCAGGGCTTACACTGTACTGACCACCGGCCTGACTGTCCTGAGATAGATCTGGACCTGTGTGGACATTCAGAACTAAGAAAGTTAAGACTGGGCAGAATACCTGTGAAAGAACTATGCGTTAATATGGCGTCGCTACAGAAGTGTAGGCTAGCTCATTTACCTTACCAAGATCTTATGTTAAAGTTTGTAAATAATAAACCAAGAGACAGTAAACTAACTCGTACAGATGTTACGTTGTGCGTTATAAAAATGTCTGCTAGAACATTCCGTGATCTTCTTAACGAGGTAACAAATCTTCCACAAACTGTCCGTGTAGAGATGGTGGGCTGTACAATAGAACCAAAGGAAAAATTTAAACGTATGAAAACAGAAATAAGAAGATCGCAACAGTTCAAAGTGCTGAAGAATGGGAACAGGTTCGAGTTTGAAACAATCAAAGGAGGAATGTAAGTATTAAACTTGTTGCCTGCATATTATGCTGAAATGTCTACACGATCGTGTAATAGTTTGACGTATTTTTGTGTAAATAAAGTTCTGCACACTATGACTTAAAAAGTAAACAAACAGTTTTGAAATTTAAATGTGTAGATAGTTGATCAGAGGATGGATATTGATTTAATTTGGAGATTTTAGTTTTTAAATAACAGGTAAGTGCTGTTTTATTTCATTTATCTTTCTTTACATAAATTTAACAAAATATTTATTTTGTTTTGATTTCTTTTTTCTTTCCATCATTTGTTGATTCAAGATTAGATCAATTAAACAAGACAAAGATTTATCAATCTGCAATTTATTTAATTATTGTTTATTTTGATTGATTGATTGATTGATTGATTGATTGAGTTATTTATTCAATAATTTTCTGAATCATACATTCATTGAAAATATGAAATAAGCATTTTTTAATTTGATTGAAAGCAAACAATTTTTGATAAGTCAGTCAGTTGGTCAGGCAGTCTTTTTATTACAAGTGGTTTTTTTTTATTTTGTTTATCTATCTTTGCATAAATTTAATAAAAATAGTTATTTTATTTAGTTTTTCTTTTTTTATTTCAGTCTGTCATTTGTTTATTTAATAAGAAATCAGTATGCAGATCAATCAAACAAGCCTAAGGTTTATCACTGTGTTCTTTATTTATTTATTTATTTACTCCAAAATTTCTGAATCATACATCATTTAAAATATTTAGTGAGCATTTTTTTTGAATTTAATAGAAAAAAAAAACAAGTTTTGATAGATAAGTCAGTCAGTCTTTTTATTGCAGCCTTTTTACAGGCACTTTTATTTTGTTAATCTTTGCATGAATTAAATAGAAATAGGTACTGTATTTTATTTTTCATTTCTCTCTGTCTGTCATATTTTTTCATTTAATAAGAAATCAGCATGAGATTTTTTAAACAAGGCTAAGAATTATCACTCTGTCATTATTTTATTTATTTAATTATTTGTTTATTTTCTGAATCATTAAATAATACATAAAGTAACATTGATGTGAAATGAGTTTTTAAATTGACTGAAGCGAACAATTCTTGATAGTCAGTCAGTCAGTCAGTCAGTTTTTCTTGATTGTTTGAAGCGAACAATTCTTGATAGTCAGTCAGTCAGTCATTCAGTCAGTCAATTTTGTTTGTCAGTATTTAAAAGTTATAATTTACAAATCGCAAAACTTCAGTGAAGATACAAGGCACTGAGTCTGACTGTCAGTCATTTGCTGAGTGACAGAGATAGTTAGTCATTCAGTAAATCCTTTAGTCAAAGTATGTCAGTCAGCCTTTATTCTCTATTGTTCATTGTCTAATTCAGTACTGTATTTATTATGTTTATCAATTGATAAGATGACAAAATTTCTATACAGAAGTTCCTGTAAGATACAATAAACAAGTATGGAAGTCAGTCAGCTTGCTGTTCAGTGGGAGAGTGAGTGGGTGAGTAAATGAATTAATGAATAAATGAATGATTCAGTCAGCCGATATTTATTTGAATATGTTTTGATTGCAGCATTGCAAAGTGAAGGTCTATCAAGAATGTTCAAATCATGTCCATAGAAATAAAATTGACACTACCCTGGGAATCCTTATTTGTATCAAATAAGAAAATTGAGAAACTCTTCTTCTAAAAGATCGTAAGCCCTGGAACTTACATAGTCGGTATGTAGCATTGTCCAGTGAACCCCCACCAGGCTTGTTTAAATTATGTCCTTCCGTTCAGTTGAATATTGACCCCGCCTCAGTGGCCACTTGTTTCAAATTGAGTTACATATTAACTGAATATGTTGTAAAATCATTTTTACTGAAACTTTTAAGTCCTAGAGCTTAGATTTTTTGTTGTTTGTAGCATTGTATTAAACAAATTTACAAAGATTGTTTAATTTATGTCCTTTGGGTCAAAATTTAGCCCCTTCCAAAGGGTGTTATCTGTGTAAGATATGGAATCTTTGAAAATCCTCTTGTCAGAAACAGTAAGCCCTAAAAACTAAGATTATTAGTGTGAAGCATTAAATTCTGTGTACTCAGATTCTATAAAGATTGTTCAAACTATATATTATGCCCCTGGTGTACTAAACTGGTCACACCTATTCTACAATGCTTTGTTATTATACCCCCACAAACAAAGTTTGAGGGAGTATATAGGAGTTAGCTTGTCGGTTGGTCATGGTTAACGGATGATAACTCATGAAAGACATGACAGATTTAAAAATTTGTTTTTGTACACAGCTGTAACATCATAGGAAACAGGTCAAGTTCAATACTGGGATTGGTGGGGCCAGGGTCAAGGTCACTAGCTGTTATTAAAAATAAAAAAAAAACGGTTTCCGGACGATACCTCATGAAAGGCTTGACAGATTTAAACAATTTTTGGTACACAGGTGTAACATTATAAGATGCAGGTCAAGTACGATATTGGGGATGGTGGGGCCAAGGTCAAAGTCACTGTTACTAAAAATAGAAAAACGGTTTCTGGACGATAACTCGGGAAAGGCTAGACAGATTTTTAAAAAAATTGTTACACAGTTGTAACATCACAAGAAACAGGTCACGTTTGATATGGGGCTGGTGGGACCAAGATCAAGGTCACTGTTACTAAAAATAGAAAAACGGTTTCCGGAAACTAACTCATGAATGGCTTGACAGATTAAAAAAACAATTTTTGGTACACAGGTGTAACATTGATATTGGGGTTGGTTGAACCAAGGTCAAGGTCACTGTTTACTCAAAATAGAAAAACGGTTTCCGGACAATAACTCATGAATGGCTTGACAGATTTAAACAATTTTTTGGTACACAGGTGTAACATCTTAACATACAGGTCAACTTCGATATTGGAGCTGATGGGTCCAAGGTCAAGGTCACTGTTACTTAAAATAACTAAATGGTTGAAAAATGGTTTCCAGATGATAACTCATGAAATCTTGACACATTTAAACAATTTTGGTACACAGGTGTAACATCACAGGATACAGGTCAAGTTTGGTATTGGGGCTGGTGGGGCCAAGGTCACTGTTACTAAAAATAAAAAATAAATGGTTTCTACTGAATAACTTGAGTTAGAATGAGATATTTTATGAATTTTGCTATAAAGGTAGCCTCTATGAAGACGATGCTTGGGATTGAAAATCTTGCCAGTTGGGTCAAGGTCACTGTTCGCTTAAACTTAAGCTAGTTCTACTAGAAAATATACAGTTCAATGGTCTACAGGTAATTGTTTTCTCTATATACAATGTTATTAAATATAAAATATATACATATTTTCCTGTTTCTAATGTCTCGTCCTTTATACCATTGATTCTAAGCTTTCCAGTTCCAGAATCAAGCACCCATGCGGGGGTATTAATCATTTTAGTGATAGTTCTAGTTGAAACTGGCTAGGAAAATGGCGAAGGGTAGGAATGAGTCTATTGTGACCATTTTGAATGATTTGTGGAGAATGAAACACTAGAGGTATTCAGAGCGAAACTTCACTGGGCATATTTTAAGATGAAGGTGTACCGGGTCCTTCTTGTTCGTCAGATGATGGTCAAAAATGAGCATCACATTTTGCATTTTGATCTGGGCACAGTGGGGTTTGAGTCTGCCATACTTTTCCATCAAATGTTTCCAATCAGTAACTATTGAACTTTGCTAAAAAACTTAAAGATTCATGCACAAGTCTAAGTGAAAGTTTTTCACTTTATTTTACTGTTTTATCTAAAAGAACAAATAAAATTATGGAATATTATATTATTCTCACAGTCGAAGATGGCACTAGAGAGTAAGTAAAAAATTACTTTGAACATTTTTGCAATCAATATTTTTGGAAATACTTTATCTGAGTGCGAAAAAGCAACACAAAGTCGACATTCCCAATTGAAATGGTTAATATATTTTAATAGCCATTTTAATTGAAATTTATAAATATTACTTATAAATCCCCTGCTGCGAATGGGGAGGGGAGTGATAAGAATGGCCTTTATCCATCTGTCTGTCTGTAACATTTTCGTTTCCGCTCCATATCTTCTATACCCTTGAGTTTTTTTTTCTTGAATCTTGGGTCAAATGTTTAACTCATTGAGGTAATGTGTAGAACCTATAGTCAAGCCATGTCAGTTCAAGGTCAAGGTCAGACTTAAAAGTCATTTGTTTAGCCTTCAATTTTGTGTTAGCTCAATAGACTGCTATATCACTTAACCGATTAATTTGAAACGTTGGTCAAATGTATACTTCACTGAAAGGATATGCAGAACCGATTAACCGATTAATTTGAAACGTTGGTCAAATGTATACTTCACTGAAAGGATGTGCATAAGGCAATTAGCCCATTGTCTGTCTGACTGTAACAACTTTGTTCCTGCTCTATTTCTCCTATACCCTTAAACTGATTTCTTGAAACTTTAGTCAAATGTATATATATAACTCATTGAGAGGATGTGCATAAGGCATGGCCAAGCCATGTCAGTTCAAGGTCAAGGTCACACTTGGAGTTCATTTGTTCGAACCTTTAGTTTAGTGTACGCTCAATATTATGTTTTTCAATACTTTTCTTTTTGTATTTTGATTTTGTATTTAACTGTATTGAAAGTACATTTACATGGCAACTGAAAGAGAAAAAAAACAACTTTAGAAATCTTCTTGTCTGAAAACATCAAGGCTTTTGGCTTTGATATTTGTTTTGTAGTATGATCTAGTTTGGTTTATTGGGAATAATTAACGCCAGTTTCAACAGCTGTGGTCAAATCCCAGTGGTCAGTCCACCTAACAAGTGTTCCTGGGTATCCAACCAGTTTACTAACCAATTTCTCCGCAAGTGACTGACTACTGCCTCACTTGCCTCAGAGGTGAGGGACAAATGACCTCTACAAGCATTGTCTGAGATCAATTATCACAGAGAAATTTTGCCGGCCCTGATTGGGATTGAAAGGGAAACTCCAGGATTCACAATCTGATGCTCTATTAATTGAGCCACCCAGGCCGTAGTATGATCTCGAGGACCTCAACCACAGACATATATAAATTATGGCTATACTTGGTCAGAATTGGTCCAACCCGAGACCTGTGTCACTTCATTTTGCATAGGCCTTAACTGAAAAATCTTTCAAAATTTTCTTGCCTCAGAAATCACAAAGAGCATTAAATGTGGTTTGTAGTATCATCTTGTGGCTTGGCATGTATGTACCAAATCCATATAAAACATGGCTCTGTGGTCAGAATCGGTCCCATCAGACGGGTCACTTCATTTTGCGTAGATGTTTTTTGGAACATCTTTAAAATTCTTCATGTCCATGGAACTGGAAGACCTATAGAGCTGAAGTATTTTATTTGTAGTATCATGTGGTTACCTAAACCTCTAGCTCTGGGGTCAGAATGGTCCCCACCTAAGGCGTTATTTCATTTTGTATAGAGATTTTAGGAAAATCTTCAAAAATTTCTTATCATGCTTGTTCCTGAAGTTACTGTGTTTTACATATTTAAGATATAAAGAAAATGCTTTGAATTTCTGCTTGTATGAAAGCACTGGGCAACAAGTTTTGAAATTTGATATGAAGCACTGTCTGTATATACCAACATTCAAATGATGTCCCTGGGGTCAAAATTGGCCCTGACACTTGTATTCTTTTTTGTTAAATAAGAATCTTTGGAAATCTTGAATTCAGGGCCTGTCATTTTGCTTCTGATGTTTGGTCAGCAGCAGACCCTTAGCCAAGGTACTCAGGTGAGCGACCAGGGCCATCATGGCTTTCTTGTTTATCTCCCTTTTCATTTTTTTTTCTTCATGTCAATAGAATAATTTGTATCGCAATTTAAAGCAACTGACAGATTGGGTTGACGATGCATACAAAGAAATTTTTATACATATAGAAATGCTTGTTGTTATCCTGAATAACATATCTAATCTAAGTTACTGTCTCATTTGTGTGTTTTTTTCTGATTCAGAAACACATTATAATATTAAGTTTAACACAATTTAATCTGTAAAAGTTTTACCCCATTATATAGTCACAGGGTAGATACCTAGTTTATATTGTTTATTTTGATGTTTGCTACAACCAATCTCTGTGGCTCAGTTGCATAGGACATGTAGGATACAGCTAGAACTTACTTTTATTGACTGGGAGAGCATAGGTTTTTTTCAGTTTTCGTGATGTACATAAGCACGAAATTATGTTTTTTCTATGATATATCAACTTCCAGTCTTAAAGAAAAATATCTTCAGGCTACATTTTATGAGACAGTTGCTTTAAAAAATGAATTTGATAAATCACATAATAACAATAACACACTCACTGTTTTAGCTCAGCTATGCTATCTGAAGGTCATGCTTATAGATTAATGTAAGATATTTGATTTTAAGATTGTTTTGATGGACTGTATTGTTCTGAAAATTTTAATACAAAATAAAACATTGTGAAGCTTTATGAAACCTCAAAATTACTGGGATGCTTGCTCAGAACCTGTTAGTGGTCAATGCAGGAAGTGTATATTAAATGTATTTAAAAGAGAAAGTAAACTACATGAAGCTTAAGTCATAAGGTTAATCTTCCAGTGGTAATCGTTTACTAAATTTTCAATTTGTTCTCTCTCTTGTCTGTCACATTACTTCAAAAATTATGCATTGAAATTACATTCTGTTACTTACATTCATCATGTTCATTGTTTCATAAAGACCATTCATTCTATTTGTGACATTATTATTATTATTATTATGCCCCCACTTCAAAGAAGAGGGGGTATATTGCTTTGCAATTGTCTGTCTGTCGGTCGGTCCGTAGACCAAATGGTTTCCGACCAATAACTAAAGAATGCTTAGGCCTAGGAACTTAAAACTTGGTAGGATAATTGTCCATCACCAGTAGATCACCCCTATTGATTTTGGGGTCAAGGGGTCAAAGGTCAAGGTCACATTGACCTTGTAGGTAGAAACGGTTTCCGACCAATAACTAAAGAACGCTTAGGCCTAGAAACTTCAAACTTGGTAGGATGATTGTCCATCACCAGTAGATGACCCCTATTGATTTTGGGGTCAAGGGGTCAAAGGTTAAGGTCACATTGGCCTTGTAGGTAGAAACGGTTTCCGACGAATAACTAGAGAATGCTTTGACCTAGGTTCACAAAACTTGGTATGCTGTTTGGTCATCACCAGTAGATGACCCCTATTAATCTTGAGGTCATTAGGTCAAAGGTCAAGATCACAGGGACCTTCATCCTAAAAACGATTTCCGATCAATAACTAGAGAACGGTTTGACCTTGGTTCACCAAACTCGGTATGCTGGTTGGACATCAACAGTAGATGACCCCTATTGACTTTGAGGTCATTAGGTTAAAGGTCAAGATCACAGAGACTTTCATCCTTAAAACGGTTTGCGATCAATAACTAGAGAACGCTTTGACCTAGGTTCACTTAACTTGGTATGCTGGTTGGTCATCACCAGTAGATGACCCCTATTGATTTTGAGGTCATTAGGTCAAAGGTCAAGCTCACAGGGACCTCCATCCTAAAAACGGTTTCTGATCAATAACTAGAGAACGCTTTGACCTAGGTTCACTAAACTTGGTATACTGGTTGGTCATCACCAGTAGATGACCCCTATTGACTTTGAGGTCATTAGGTCAAAGGTCATGATCACAGAGACTTTCATCTTAAAAACGGTTTCCGATCAATAACTAGAGAACGCTTAGGCCTAGAAACTTCAAACTTGGTAGGATGGTTGTCCATCACCAGTAAATGACCCCTATTGATTTTGGGGTCAAGGGGTCAAAGGTTAAGGTCACATTGACCTGGTAGGTAAAAAACGGTTTCCAATCAATAACTTGACAACCCATGCGCCGTTGTTCCTCAAACTTCATATCTGCATTTGTCTTGGCCAGTCGATGACCCCTATTGATTTTGGGGTCAAAGGTCAAGGTCACATGTATGTCAAAACAGTTCAGACCAATTACTTGGCTACCAAATGGCATCGGGTTTTGTGGACTGTGAGACTTACATTTTAGATAACATGTATATTTGGTCACTAGGTCAAAAGTCAGTCACAGTAATCTGACCACATGACTAATTGGCTTCCGACAGGGGGCATACATGTTTTACAAACATATCTTGTTATTATTGATGATGATGAAAAAAATGCCATGACAAACCAGCTGTAACTAAGGTAATTAATGTTCAGTTCATATGAGGCTCAGAATGTTCAAACAGGGAAATAACTTAAGGATGTAGATTTATCAATTTAAGACGATTAAATTTTGCTGAAAAAGGTATACTACAAAATATAAAGTTCAGTGGAAAATAGTGGTGGACTTTAGATGTGTACTAAATACATTTTAGTTGAAATCATTAGATGTGTTTTGATTAAGGTTAATCTTTTTATTTTATTTTCAGACATCATTGTCCTCTATGAGTGACCGAAGACAGTGCAATCTACATATACACCTGTTTGTTTCCATTCTTCTTGAGGCCCCCTTCTCCACATGGATGTATGTGAAACTGTTGAGAATGAGTATAAGGCAGGACTTTATAAATTCTGATATGGATGTTTATTTTTCATCCTTCTATTGGATGACTTAGTAAAAGAAAATCTTTGTTTTAGCAAAATCAGTGCTAAGACCCGTACTTTGTATTTTGTTTAAGAACTGGTGTTCATTTGCTCTTTAAATTAAAATTTAAAGTTAAAGAGGTTAAGAATTATTGTAGGCACATAGAATTGCTGTTTAGTTCTGGATAAACTTGTCTTTGTAGTAAAATTGTAAAATAAAGTTTTGTACTGTTAGGTAATATTAGAATCCTAACTTTGGAAAATATTGTATATTTAAAGTTTTAGATGGTAAAAAAAGAATTTCAATTTTGATATTTATGTATTTCATCAATTTTAATATGTATTCAGGATATACTTTGCAAAAGTTTATTGCGTTTATATTGTTTATTGCTAATATTTTCAAATACTCACTAATCAATGTTTTGTACTATGAAAAAATGCATGTCTTTGTATAGTTCAAGATGAAATATCTATTTTAGTGCATAGATATTTTGTTATTTTACAGTATCTTTAGTAGACATTTATGTAAAATAACCACGAAGTGCTATGGTATACTTACTTACTGAATACCCTGAAACACTAAGAGAAGCATTTATTAACAAATCTGTTTAGACAAAAGAAAAATGTAAGCTACCTGTGAACAATTGCAGCATCGGTATATGATTGAATAACTTCTTTGAGCTTCAAGGTTTATGTTTTCAGGATAATTTTGATTGTACCTAAATTAATGATAAGGCCTGAAATAAATGAAGGATGTATCATATGTTCTAGTTTTAATAGATGATAATAAATATCAAGACCACAGATTTATCTTAACAGACTGAAGGATAATCATGATGAAAGCTTTCACTGTTAATGTTTTCAGTAATGGTAACTGAAATAGTCTGAACATACAGTAAACATTTACTCATTATATATAACACTAGTGCTTTTTAGCCATCCAAGAATGAACATTCTCAAAAGAGAGCTGTTAGCTAAGGATAAGTGATTTTTCAATTTACCATCGTCAACATTTTCCTTCAAATAACATCTCATCCTAAACCACTGGGCTAACTTTAATCAAACTTCACAAGAATGTTAGTCAGTTGGTCATTTTCAAAATCTGTTTAATTAAATGGTTCGTTTGAGAACTCTGGTTGCCATAGCAACCATAAAGAAAAAACTTTAAAAATCTTCTCAGAAACCGCCAGACTGATTTCAGAAAGATTTCCTACAAAAAATGCTCCAAGATAACTCTTTATCTTTTTCTTTCAAGCAATTTGGATCCCTTAAAAACATAAACTACAGGGGTGGGGGTACGTTTTCACTATATGACCGTTCTGTAAACTTCAAAAATATTCTCTTCAGAAACCTAGTGACTGGCACAATTTCAAAATAATTTTACAGAAATATCTTCTAAAGTGCCATTTAATTAAATTTTTTCACAACTTGTTGGTTTGAAGAAAATCTCAATTGACAGATTTTCAGTATACAAATATAAAAGAAAATCTCTTTCTTAGAAACTGCTTGCAAAATATAAAAAAATCACCGTTATGTTCCTTGTTGCATCTTTTTTTAATTTCGCGCTGGTGATGTTGGTTGTGGAATAATTTTGCTGACAGTGTGCAGGTCAAGTTTTCAGTATACAAATATGTAGGAAAGATTAAAAATCACTCCAGAAACTTTTGGCTGAATTTCAAAATAATTTCACATATTAAGAAATTTTAAACGAAAACAATTCTAATCTTGACATAATGATCTGTGTTCTATTTTTGGAAGTTACTTACAGCATGGAAAAATTGAACAATATCTACAATGCTTCTCAGATGTGAGTGATAAAGGGACATCATGCCTTTAAGTTTAATAGTTACATGTTTAGAATTATAGAATAATGTGTGATATTCAGTACAATAATGTTAGAGGCTGTACATAAACAAGAATGTTGTACATTTATTTGTGTATTTTAAGTTATGAAAGTTTTGCTAATAGGACAAATGACAAGCTGATACTGTAGTTCTTTGGTCTGAATAGCAGATCTTGTTTGTTTAAAATTAAAGATATTTGTTTTTGAAAATTGCTAATTTTCACTTGACTATGACATTTCAAAGTGGTTATCATAGTTGAAATTAATGTAATATTGGTATTTATATCACTGTCAGATATAAATAAAAATGTATACCCGGTAATTGTCTTTTGTATGTTACCATGTGAAATATAGTTATAAAAATCATATGTAGTCTTATTTTAATTTCTCTAAAAACTTACATCTGTTTTGAAAAGGATTCTGTTCTAGAACAGAAACACAATCATGATGTAGACATCTGTTCAAGCATTGCTACGGATAATGAGCATTTATGAGAGAAAGTTGGCAGTTTTTTACGGAAAAGGGAGACTATTGGAGCAATTTTTGAGAAAACTTTCCAGCTGACATGACTGGACCCGCACCAATGAAAAAGCTGATGGATTTACTACACCACATACAATTAGGTCTATGTGTTATTCCTATTTACCTTCAGACTCACTCTTAGGAACATGAAAACAAGAAACAAAATCACACCTCTGTCGGGACTCGAGCCCATGACCACTGCTATAAATTATGCTGTAAAATTAAAGTGATACATCGTAAACTAAAAGAAAATAAGCATTTGGTGCCCACTTTGGCACGTTCTGGCAAAACTGTTTGAACAGCTACAGGCCAGTGTCTGTTGGAAAGTCTGTTTGCCTTGCTAGCGAACGAGACTAATCTCGGACCAGGGGCCACTGTGCCTATGTCTAACCTGAGCCCCTCAAACCTTGACAGAATTCAGATTCGCGCAGATACGTTTTCATACGTATTTACACTAGTTTGTCAAAAAGACACCCTTTAATCTGTTCTCCAAACTCTAGCGACCCTGGTCCGTGTTCTCGTCTCGGCATTTGATATCTGAGAGCCCGAGCCCCTCAAAGCACCTGAAACGACTAGATTTACGCTTAGCAACATGAAAACAAGAAAAACAAGAGATGTTTGAAAAACATGTATCCCCCCAACCCCGCTAACGCCTTATCCCTAGAGGTAGCCATGGAGTTTTGAGGAGCTGGGACCAAGCGTTCTATACTTATTGAACTTATTGATCAGAAACCATTTTACTATCCAAGGACACTGTGACCATGGTCTTTGACCTGGTGACCTGGAAAACTAAAGAGCTCACCTACAAATCATGAACATTTTATGTACAAAGTTTAAGGAACATGTGCTTAAGCGTTCTACATTTATTCATCGGAAACCATTTTGCATTTCAAGGTCACTGTGACCCTATAAATTACAGGGGACATTTAGTTGTCATGACTAACCTACCTATGAAGTTTTGAGGAGCTGCACCCAAGCGTTTTATAGTAATTGATAGGACACTATTTTGCTAAACAAGGTCACTGTGACCTTGACGACCTAAAAAGAGATAAGGGAAATCTACTGGTCATGGCCAACCTATAGACCAAGTTTGAGGAACCTGGGCCAAAGCATTCTATAGTTATTAATTGGAAATCATTTTGCTTTTAAAGGTCACTGTAACTTGGTCTTTGACCTGGTGACTGAAAAACTACAAGGGTCATCTAGTCATGACAAACCTGCACACTAAGTTTAAACAACCTGGGACCAAGCCTTCTATAGTTATTGATCGGAAACCGTTTTGCATTTCAAGCTCACTGTGACCTTGGCCTTTGACCTGGTGACCTAAAAATTATAGGGGTCATCTACTGGTCATGATTAACCTACATAGTAATTAAGTTTGAACCACCTGGATCCAAGTGTTCTATAGTTATTGATCGGAAACTGTTTTGCTCTTCAAGGTCACTGTGACCTTGACCTTTGACTTCTTGACCTGAAAAACTATAGGGGCCATCAACTACTAATGATCAACCTACATACTAAGTTTAAACAACCTAAAACTAAGGATTCTTTAGTTATTGATCGGCAACTGTTTTGTTTTTCAAGCTCACTGTGACCTTGACCTTTGAACTAGTGACCTAAAAAACTTAAGGGATCATCTACTGGTCATGACCAAAACACACTAAGTTTGAATAACCTGGGACCAAGCGTTCTTATTGATTGGAAATCCTTTTGTTTTTCAAGGTCACTGTGACCTTGACCTTTGATCTGAAAAACTACTTAAACACAACACCCCTTTGGACAAGAATATCCCACTGACCTATATTTGTTTGACCTTGACCTTGAATGACCTTTACCTTGAAGATCAAATTGTCCAAAAACTTAAACATTGCCCATAACTTCCTTATTAGTAAATGGAATTACTTCATACATGGACACAACCCCTTTTGGATAAGACCTTCTCACTGACCTATATTTATTTGACCTTTACCCCTGAATGACTGGTTCTCAGCTCATAGGTCAAAGCACCACTTTCGGGGGCATTTTCATCTTACAGTGACAGTTCTTGTTTTATTTAATTTAGCAATATTATTAGAAATGCTGCACTACATTATTAACATGTTCATTGATTTAAAAGCCATGTTAGGAATGATTTTGATACAATTAAAGATCATTTCTGTCGGTAACACATCTTTCTTGGTAAAAAATAAGAACTACTTATAGTTTTTAAACGTATTTATTTCCAGCAATAGGGTGTCATTTTTTTAAGAGGCTGGTCGACCTTATTTTGGGCGGGTCGACCTTATTATGCCGTGTTTATTCTCTGTTCGGAAAAAGTATTAAGTTAACCATAATTACGATGCGTCTGCATCCCAAGGTTACGAAGGCGCGTGTTTTAAAATCAAGAAGGCTAAAAGCGACTGACATACAGAATATAGCTGTTTGTTTTTTCTTTAGAATTTAAGACAAGTTAATATTCTATGGAAAAACATAATATTACTCTATACACTATGAAAACTGAACAAAAATGGACTCAGCAGGATTCGAACCCATGCCCTTTCGGTCGCTTTCATGGGAAATTTATTAAACGTTTATACGAGACTCAATAACACTGATCACAAGTCGTATCTTTACTGCAGGAAAACGAACGCGATTTTTTAATGGAAATCTCAGGTTAACACGATAAAAACTCAGAGTCTGTCCATCAATGTAAGAAGTTAATGAATTAAAGGGATTGTTTCCAAATAACAGACGATTCGATTTTATGTATTATATGTCTATTGTTTTCAAAATTTTAAAACCATTCCTGCCGTTATTGTGAGTGTAACCTATTACCCAATCAGATTTCTCGGTATGTTTGCGGAAACGACAGAACCTTTTTTTCATCAGATTTGTATAGGAAGGGCGCAAAATTCAGTTAGTTTAGACTCACTTATTTTACATCGATTGCGATACAAGTTCTTACAACTTAGATTCATCACGCTCGATGAACACGCAAAATTCAGGTTAATTTATTCTTATTATTATTTGTTTTACCAAACATTTATTAAACAGTATGAAGCTGAATAAAGATTCTTTTTTTAATATACAGCATGAAAACTTTGTTTCTAACATTTAAAGGTTTAAATGCTTTGTTATCCCTCAATACAAACAGTTGGACGTAAACAAACGCCTTACTGCAAATGTCCGTGAAGTCATCAGCCTAGCAGCGTGAAGTTAGCAGCCTAGCAGCGTGAAGTTAGCAGCCTAGCAGCGTGAAGTTAGCAGCCTAACAGCGTGAAGTTAGCAGCCTGGCAGCGTGAAGTTAGCAGTCTAGCAGCGTGAAGTCATCAGCCTAGCAGCGTGAAGTTAGCAGCCTAGCAGCGTGAAGTCATCAGCCTAGCAGCGTGAAGTTAGCATCCTAGCAGCGTGAAGTTAGCAGCCTAACAGCGTGAAGTTAGCAGCCTGGCAGCGTGAAGTTAGCAGCATGGTAGCATAGCAGCAAAGCAGTCTAGCAGCTCGAAGTTAGCAGCCTAGCAGCCTGGTAGCATAGCAGTCTAGCAGCGTGAAGGTAGCAGCCTTTTTTCACTCTCGTCATCTAAACGATAAACGATACTTAGTTTTGTCTATCATTTCCTTTAATACAGCCATTTCTTTCTTTTTTTTTTCTTTTTTTTTCATAAATCTGCCAGATTCCGTATCTCCTGATATTGATATCCTTTTTAACTTTTTGTTTAAATCAATATAAACCTCTTTATTTAGATGAACAACTTCATACAAAATAATTCGCAATTAATGGATTTAGATTGTTATCAATCATAAAAGTGTCTTTTTTACCGAAAACGTTATATAAAAAAGTTATTTGCTTCTAGACGATAGTACTCAGACGATTTCATCTCATGATTCTCCAAACACAGGTGACATATGTCAACAACAACTTCGTTCAACTGCAATCAAAACTCATTGCTTATTTTTTTTCTTTATCGAAAACTGAATGATTATTGAGTAAAGGGGACTAACCTCAAAATAGTTATAGAAGCCTATCGATACTCAGTTGTCTCGCTTCGCGAGTAGCATCCTGAAGCTTTTTGGTAGTTACATTTGAAAATTCAGCACATTACATCACATGGAATGTAAATATATGTAGATTTCGGACTTTCTGTTATTGTGTTATTACATTTTATTAAATGCAATTACTGAGGAAAATAAAAGGGAAATTTTCGTACATAACCTCTGTTTAAATTGTCTTGACGAACTACTCCCATTTAATGATTTATTGTGTTTTGTTAAATTTTTTACGTCTAAAATTTCTGTATTTGTTTTTGAGGTCCCAACTAGGTAACCCCGTTAATTCACCCCATATTTGGTATGAGGGGGTCGGGTCATATATGTCTTTTTCATTAAATATGATTTTACCACATATTTTGTAACTTTCAAACGTCAAAATATTCATGTTATTATAACTGATAAATTATATGCTGACCTGAAAATTTTTGTTATGGCGCCTCTATAGTTCGATCTCTATGACAGAGAATCTATCAGCTCCTCGAACATCTGAATACGTGCATTGAAGTTGTTGTTTTTTTCATTTTTAGTTCAGCCCTGCCCAACCCAGCCCCGCCCGCCCCGCCAAGTCCAGCCCAGATCAGCCAAGCTCAGGTCAGCTCAGCTCAACTCAGTTCAGTTCAGTTCATTTTAGTCCAGTTAAATTAAATCGTACCGTGGCAAGACAAGGTAAGGTATGGCATGGCAAGGCAAGGAAAGATAAGGTAAGGTAAAGTTAAGTGAAGTAAAATAAAGACATAACAGTTAGGTTTTGTTATCCGATATAGTGTGTATTATTGAACGTTTTCATCGGATTTAAGATATACATGTATATATATATATTTGTGTGTTAGAATGATTTTTGAGATGCTTAAAGACAAATATTGCTTACTGCAGTTAGTCCA